>JAFIDM010014012.1:69604334-69614340 GCA_023159025.1 Thereuonema tuberculata
GTAATGTTTAAAAGAGTTAGTCACAAATTTTAGCGGGAGATGGCGCTGTAACGTCCTGGAAACATCAATCCATAAGGAAATTATGTCATAAAAAGCTCTTCTTTCATGAACTCAACTGTAATCATTCTATAATACATGTGGCGCTGGGAAACCAAAATTCAAGAAATTTTAAAATAAATCTAATATTACTGTAAATTTTGTGAAGCTTCTGAAAAGCAATTATTACAATTGCATGGAATCCTAAAAAGAATTGTAAAATATATTAGGACAGATCTTTAGTTAGGCTGATTAGCCGAAGAAACTTAAAATTCATTTTAAATAATTCTTATTTGAATTAACATTGTATTAAAAACAAATGAAAAGTGACACCAGTGTACAAAAGTATGCTTTCGCACCCTGAGCCATCATCGATGGGAATCTGGGATGGCCGTTTCGTCCTTGTTAGGACTCATCAGCCAGATTTAGCCTCGATGATAGACTCAGAAAGATGCGAAAAGTTATTTAGTTTTTGCTTTTATTTATTCTTTAGTTTTGAGCCTGACAGTTGTTAGAACAATGAATTACAATTGTTTTGTTTTATTTCTAAATTGCTGTTTGCTTTTGCAGGGTTCCACTTCCGGGAGCTGGAGATGTATCCTTTTCGTGACTTTCTGAGACTATCGTCGAGGGTAAATCTGACTGATGACACGGACGTCCCAGATTTCTACCGATGATAGCTCAGGGTGCGAAAGCAAACTTTTGTTCACTATTGTCATTTTTTATTTGTTTTTTTTTTCTTGTTTTTAACTTTAATTTTACTTAAATTCTGACAGAGATTATTTTTTTGCATGCACACATTTCCCATAGGGCCTAATTCAAATAGGTTCTTGAAAAGAAGGCGCCGCTATTTAATGAAAAGGTCCTTTACCGCGGATCAGGCCATTTTAAAACCATGTCTATTAAAGAGGCTATTCATCTTTCTCGAGGATTCTTCTGTGAAATCCTCTCTCAATCCACCTTCAGACTGTTTTTCTTGGCATCAAAACATTGCAGCATTTGGGCGTCGTCTAATTCAGGCGCTTAAAAAGAATTTTTTGTTCAGCTCAAAAAAAAAAGCCTTCTTTTTATTTATTTTTTTTTTCTCTCTTTTTCTTGGCATCACATCCAATATCTTTGAAAAGAAATACAAGTCAAGCATTATTTGCATTTCGTTTTCAAATCTTTGTAAATCCAGTATTTAAAGGAAAACAGAAAAGTGCCTTAAAGAACTTTAAGGCTATTTACCTTTGAAAATCAAATCAATCAATTGGGTTTTGTTGTTTTTCTATGATAACACGCAGCTAGATGGAACTTCTTGAACCTTCGCATGCTTATTTTACGAGTAAGGAACGTTCTAATTTTCACATTTGGAATTTTTTTTTCCGTTTTCGTTCTTAAAGAGAAATTATCGTGTTAAACATTCCTTATAACAGCGTCGGAACTTTGGTAGAGTTCATCCACCGTTTCCATGAACCGAGTTCAGCTGGAACCTGAAATCGAAGTTCAGCTTTGTTGCACCAAGCAACAGCAGGCGCAATTGAATTGAGTTCATAGCAGCTGAAGTACGTCATGTGTTCAAAGCTGATTCCTGATTGGTTACAAGATTCTTTCTTTTTTTGCGGGAAATCAACCCATTGGATTGTTTTCATGTAGAGTTACGAAAATTAGTTTTTCAGTAATCAAAAAACTGAATTCCGCCGAGTCCATGCTTACGCAGTGATGGAAAAAAAAACCCTTTTAATTGACATAATTGAATCGTATGAACACATTTCAGAATGTAAAAAAAAAAACCGACGCGAATATTACTAATATATATACTGATCGCGAAACATTCTGTCTTTTGGATACAAATGATGCAACACTGTTAACAACTGATATTCCTCTTCACAGTCACTGTCCGACGAATCAAATAAATGTAAAGTTGTCATTTTTAAAAGTTATTTCTGATAGTTGAGAGAAAACTTGTTTTGCGTTTGTCTCAATTTGCAAGCGAATATCAGTAACGACCGAACGCTGAACAGCGGTTTTGAACCGAGATCAGCGCCCTGAACGGCCGAATTCGACAGATAACTTGACGTCGCTTTTGAATCAAGATCATCACAAAACGTTGTTGGCGCAATTGGATTAAGAAGGATCTCCGTCTATCTTCCAATTTCAATATGGTTCAGCTACTGAACCTCAATGATGCAACCGGCCATCGTTGTCGTAATTAATCCTTTGAAAATAATCCGCTAATTTGAGTTTGTCTTCGATGTGATTAAAATTAAAATGGATCCTTAACTTAAGTTATGTAATGCCGATTTATTTTAAAAGTGACACGCCATTCAAGATCTTGGGAGCTGGTGACGAATTAAAAAACTTTGAAGTTCAATCAATTGAATCTATTTATTGGAAATTACTGACTACAAAATTGATTTTCACGAACAGAGGTCATCTTTTCCATGTGTTTTCGTAATGATTCCAGAAAAAAATTGCCCAGTTAACAGAATTCTGGCCAGAAAATTTGAAGCGGCGGGCTGTTGAAATCTCGAAAACGAAATCGTCGTTTGTCGAGATTTAACGAGAAATATCGAAAATGAAAACAAAGAAATACAAAACGATGAAAAATGAAATATTTTCTATTTTAATTAATTAAAAACATTCTTTTGCCTATTCGATGCATTGAGTAAATGATTTTTATATAAATCAGTGCTATTTTTTTTCGTAAATAAACCGTAGATAAGACGTAAATTTTCAAGTCTGATGGAAGGCGATATGGAACGTGTAAGATCGAGTTTTAAAGCTTTTTATTCACTGGCATTGCCATCGAAATAGCTTCTCAAATGGCACGTCTAAAACCACCTTAAGAATCTGTCTGGAGGACAATCAGCCGTGGAAAAATTCCTGACCACCGTCGGAAATTGAATCCGGCTCCTGCAGTCCGCAGTCCAGCGCATACACCACCGGGCTACCGGACCGACTCAGATTATTTATTGAGTTATTTATTTATATATATATATATATATATATATTTTTTCAGAAAATTGAAAATTTATACTATTTACTAATGTAGAGAAGGTAGGAATATGAGATAGGGTAGTAATATGAGATACCGTAGTTTCGAACACCGTAGGCTAGTGACATCTAGGGAAACAGTTGGAAATTACTTCTTATAGCGCTCTTGTGTTTTCATTTCTTGTGTTTTATAAGTAATTTCCAACTGCTTCCGTAGATATCACCAGCCTACGGTGTTCGAAAACCACGGTATCTCATATTACTACCCTATCTCATATTCCTACCTTCTCCTCTAACTTAAAAATAAACAAAGACTTTTCATGAAAATCAACATATCAAAGAAAATAGACTTCGAGTTCTTTCAAGTGCTTTTTCTTTTTTTCTTCGTAATCATGTATCGGGAGATCTGTAAAGGATATTCCTAAAATGGCCGTCTGCTTCATTCACTATTAACGTCAGTTCCTCGTTCGTTGCTTCTCGTGATTCCCTCTTTTTAATCTTTGGTGGGTTTTTTTTTTCCTTCCAAAGACCTTCAATCTTTAATGGAAGCAAATGGACAAGCTACGCTTCAGAGCGTCTTTTTCCTTCTATGAAATTCTCTATTGGCCAAAGTGAGTGTGTCCATTTGTTCTGTTAATCGTAAATGGTGCTTTTTCGGTTCTTTCCAAGAAAAACACGAAGGGAACGGTGGAAGATTCCAGAGAATTATTTAGACCTAGAGAAAGCACTAACTCACTGGAAAACCACCGTATAGAAAAACGGATGGAAATGTATACAGAACATTCAGGAAACATCGAGAAACAGAACTGGCTCGGCTGTTACTGTTCAGGTAGTAGGAACATTACCATCTACTTTTGTTTTTATTTAACTTCTTATATCTTTGTGGTATTTTCAAGGGATGTTCGTAATTAGTTTTAGTTTTACTTAGTTTGTATTAGTTGAATTCATGTCAGCAAATTTGTCACTGGTCAAAGCTTAGTATTGGAGGCGAAACTGGTTGTGAATTTTTTAATTGTACGTAATATTTTTTTAACTAGTCTTCTAACTACTGGTAATTAGTTTTAGTATTATTTGATATTAGTTTGTATTAGTTGAATTCATGTCAGCAGATTTGTAACTCGTCAAAGCCTCGTATTGGAGGCGAAACCGGTTGTCAACTTTTTAAATACATATAATGGCTTTTTTTAACTAGTCTTGTGTGTTGGCTGTCAGCAATTTTTTAATTACTATGCGCACAAGTGAATTTCTATATTTTATTAGTTTGTATTAGTCTTTCTGATGTTAGTTTTGTACAGTAAAACCTCTCAATTCCGGTCTAATGTGGCGCCCAGAAGGCCGGATTACAGAAAAGCCGGATTACCGAGAGTGTTCTTAAAATAACTCAATAGCTCAATTTTTGTGAAGACCTAATGACAGGTTTAAATAATTTAATCTCATTTTCGTAATTTTACACTCAAATGTTTATTAAAAACAATATAAATGTGCTTTTTCCGACATCAAGCTCTAGTGATATTTGTTTTGCAGTTTCCCTTGCATCCAATCTCCTTAATACATTAAGCTTCTGTTCCATAGTGACAAAGTTTTTCTTTCTTTTTTCACTCATAATGAATACGCGCGAACAGGGAAACAAAATAGGAAACGAATTTAGTTATTAAAAAAATTACTCCGGACCAGGCCGGATTACTAAGGGGGCCGGATTACCGAGGGCCGGATTTGAGAGGTTTTACTGTATTTTAATAAGCTAAATAATTTTAATAAGTATTGTTGAAATTCTTGCCTAGAATGGTTTCCCTAAGTTTTAGCCTAACTTTCTTATCTTATTATTAGCATATGATGTCTAAGATTAGATGTTAATCCTTTTTAGCTAATCCACCAATTCCAAATGCTTTAAAACGATTAAAATTCTGTTGGTAAATTACGCATCTTCAGTAAATAACGCGGATTTGATTAATTTTTTATTCTAAAACGTAAATTTCTACTTACTTTATTTTAGATGGTAAAATTAAATTGTAAATGATTAAGATTACATTATCTCTAACATACCAGGTGTCCAAGAAATAATGTGAGGTGTTTGAAGCGCCATAAATTGATAAATATTAGGCGCGTTGATCTCAAACTTTGGATTGTAGGCTTATGGATCATGAGGAGTGCAATCATGAGAAAAAAAATTACTATTCCATATAGTCACCAGCAGGGGGCATGTGGCGCAGCTGTCCGCTATCTTCTGGGTTTTCGTTGCTCGTTCGAAATCGGAATTGTGGAAAAGAACGGTTGGTCACAGAAGATGTTCAATGTGTCCTGCGTCCTCAGAGACCATTTGCATTCGATGCCTACCGTGCTCTATAATATATCTGAGCAATTCATCATACAGATGCCCACATTGTATTTTTCAAGTCCTGTAACGTGTGCACCCTACCTTGAGATAATCCGAGTAGCAAAAGTCACAAGGATTGATGTCAGGGAATCGTGCGGGCCATCCATAAGGATAATCCTTCCTTATTACACGTAAGATATATAAATAATTGCAATTAGAAATGCTAAAATACTTTTGTAGACTAACCTTGTTATAAAGTCTTCCAAACTTTTGACACCCGTGTCTCCTTTTCTCTATTACTAGTTTTACTTTGGATGTGTGCAGCTGAATGCTGTCCTTGTAGTAACCTTGACTTAATATTTAGAAGGGACAAAAGATTGACTAATGAAGGGTGTAAATCTCAGTTTTTAAAACACTTAGTGCGCTAGAATCGCTACCGGGAAATTGAATCAGGCGAAGTATCGTATTATTTTTATTGTCCAAAAAAGGTGCCGGAATGCCGTTCCGGTGCGTTCCGGCCGAAATAAGTAACATATTTATTCCACAATTATATTCAATGTTCAGAACTTGCTGTCAGAAAATTTTTTATATATGTTCATACCTTTTATATATGTTCATACAGTCCTCTAGCAGGACTGTATTGCAAATTTTAAATTAATTATTAACAAATAAATTTCAAATAAAAAAAATAGATACCACAATTTTGTAATAAGTTATTACAAATATTCTACTGTTTCTACGATTCTAATATTCTAGCTTACAACGAGAGATATTAATTTTTTTTTAAGTTTTTTAACTGACTTTTTTTTTTTTCTTTTTTAAATAAAATGACTACTAAGCATTTAACGGTGAAGTTTCAATTTACGACAGAGAAATGACATTTCATTAATTTCCTATTTCTGTTCTATTGAGAAGCGCGTTCTCAAAAATTAAATTACTGCAACAATTGATTTTTCTCATTTTTTTAGAATTTTGTTCGTTGTTCTGGAAACTTAAATGTTTGTCTCTATTTATTTATTTTTCATTTTTATTTATTTATTATTTATTTTTTTTCCCGAAGCAATGAAGCATGTTATAATTGTGAGAGAACATTTTACATTTAACACAGCATTCATCCAAGAGGTGTTGATGTACTCGGAATAAGCCGATTTATTGAACTGCACTCGGTTTCTAAGAATAATGACGGTATCCAATACGAGTGTCGTTAATGACTCACAAGACAAATCATCAGCACCAGCTGTCCCTGGATGTTTACATTTTCGGGAAAAAATTATTGGTTCCTTTCTCTCTCTCTCTTGATATCGTTACGCGTTTGTAACACAACAGTCAACGATTCAAGTAATAGCGGTTCAAAATGGTTTTTCCATTATTTCTTGTCGCTCAGTCGTATTTATCCATTTCATGTTCATTTCATTCGCCAACCCTCCTCGAAGCGTTTGGTGAAGATATTACTTCAATTAAAAGTTCGAAAGTTTTATTTGATCTTCAGTGCAAATTCGTTCTTTCTTTCAATTGCAGTTATTTGTAATTTTATATTGCTTTAATTCGAATTACAGGAATTGCAACTGTGTATATTGTATTTCGTAAGCATTACGTTTTAGATATACGTACTGTTCGTTTTGAAAAGGCAGAGTTGCCATTGGCAGACGATTTTACTTCGCAGAGGGGTGATACGCTGAGATGGGCACTTTTCTAAGAAATTCTTTTGGACATTTTCGCTTTTAAGAAAAAAATAACGAGGAGCATTTTTGCAATAGTATTAATTCTTTCCATAATTCTTTCCTGAAAAGCGCAAATAGAACGCAACTACTTGTAACCTAAAACTGATAAAAAGTAAACATCCCTTTATTTCTCCTCACCCCTATTTTGAAGAAATCGAGGGAGACCTGACGCATGCGCAAAAGCGTTGAAGGCTCTCGTAAACAAAACCGAACAGAGTATGTATTTAGATAATGTTATGTATCTATTTTGTAACTATTTACATCATAACATTTTCATTCAGAAACTTTTTTCGAAATGAAATTTAACTAAACAATATTTAATAAAAAATTTCCTTTTTTCATTTACTACTGTATTGTATAATAGTTGTTTGTATTTAAGATTTTTACATAAAACTCGGGTAAATTTTTGTATTAAAAAATAAATACTTTAGCAGTTTAACCATTCATTTTAAAAATACATAAAAATAAATTATAAATTCAAAATACAATAAACTTTAAATATAAGATATTAAACATGTATTTATAATTTATAATTATAATATTTATAATATACTAGCTGTACCCGGCCTGCGTTGCAATGCCATGCAAAGAAAGAAAGTGTTTGTGTTTTAATTCTGTTTATTGAAGTGCTTTTGGATACACAATATTTTTGCTTTCCGTCTGGTGCAAACACGAATAAATCAGAAGGGTTTCCGATGCGTGAGCAGGCCACGTACAGCTGTCCATGTGTTTTGTATGGATTTTTCAAATTTAGTCCACACACTTGTAGCGATTGTCCCTGTGCTTTGTTGATGGTCATTGCAAATGCGAGTCGTACCGGAAACTGCAAACGTTGAAACCGGAAATACACTCATTTATTTCAACGACTCGCGCCCCAGATATTGTAAAATGGTTCTGTTAATTCAAAAAGCTTCGCGGGCGTGCACACAACAACTCACCAAAGTTTCATCGCAATCTGATGAATGGTATAGGAACGCATACGGGACAAACAAAGAAACATTCATTTTTGTATATAAAGAAAATATAACACGAGTAAAGCACTTCGGCCGTTTCACTATAGATGGCGCTCAATGATGTTTTGTTCTTTAAAGACATTTTAGTCGTCTCAACTCTGTACACTGAAGGGAGCTTTTTTTTTTTTTTTTTCCTTTGTTCATTTTTATTTATTATTCTTTACATTTAAATGATTTCTATACATTGTACACATTGCTTAGATAAAATTATATATTCAAATGATTAAAAGGGCTAACTGGATTGAATTTTCGCTCAGTCTAAATGAGATTGAGATTTGAACTTGTCTGTAAATTTTAGTGATGCTGTACCGTATGAAGTTTCATGAAAATCAATTGTGAGAGAGTTGAGTTGCTTTATTGAGGAACAGCAAAAACAAACAAACAATGAATAAGCCTACATCGGAAGCGTCTCAAGGAATAAATTACACAAAGAAAAAACTCACCAATGAAAAAACGAGTGAGAAAATCCATACGCCACAAAGAGCGGCCTCAATGAATTTTTTTAATTTTTTTAAAAGACTTCCAACTGCGAATTAAATAAGCCTGTTTGAAAAGAAAGAAAATCCTGATTTATTTTAACAAATCCAGTAATATAATTGACAATTGTTCACAGTTCTTAACTTAAAAAATAAACGAACAATCAGTAAAAATCATAAATATTTGGTTAAAATATTCCCCATCCGTTTGTTATTGCTTTCTTTTAAGGTTCATATAAAGAAGTGCGCCATCTTTTTTGTGGCTGTTATTGGTTTTAGATTAGGATCCCGAGGCAGTGCGTGCGTTGCTTCAATGTTTTTAATTTAATAAAAGCATTTCCTTGTTCTGTTGGTGAAGTTTATTCGTTTTTGAAAAGGAAGGCCTTTTTCTTTCTTTTCTTTTTTTTTTTTAAGCGAAACTGTGGAAAATTTCTTTCTTGAAAACAAAGTTATGAAGGAAATTTAAAAAAGAAAAAATGGTTTTAAAAATTACAGAATATATTGAAGGATTAAAAAATAGAGCTGTTGCGCTCTACAAGTTTGTTTGTTCGTTTGATTTTTAATTAAAAATAAAGAATAAATAATTACATAAAATAAAATAATAATTATGTAATTTATATTTAAGAATATAAATAATTAAAAAGATCTGGAATACCACGTGGTAATTATATGAAGTAAAAAAAAAAATCAATCTTACGGCACCTGCTTTTTATCTAAAATCAATGAATTTTGGCGCTGTTGTTTAAATTCCGTAGATTTTATTGTGCACTAAGGTTCTTGAATGGATATGGAGTTGTTTCATACATACGGGCAGACAGATAAACAGAACAAACTATCGACAGTAGGCGAATTTAATTCGGTTTTTTTTTTTTTTTTAGAAATCACGGAAATAATTATTTTCCAAATTAGAGTTTTTATTTTAACTTTAAAAGAAAATGAAGAGTAAAATCCTGAAGTTTACTACATGTCTTTGCATTTTTGTTTTTTGTTTTTTTGATGTTTGTGGATCCAACTTATTGTTTATTTTTTGCTTTATTTTATTTATCGCCCATCTGAGCCGAAGCGCAGTAAACAACACTTGACATAAGTAAAACTTTAACGTTGTGATAGAGTTAAAAAAGCTACCCACATAATTACACCTTTTTTCAAAAATGTTAGCATTTTTAATTAGGTGTGTGTGTAGGCCTTTTTGACTCTTTATCAAACAACTGTGACAATAATCGTGCGAGGAATGCTGAGGAGACCAAGCTTGAAACATTCTGTGCGAATAACGAAGGTATCGCCTGCCGCTCAAGAATTTTCTTACAGGTTCGATAATGTTAAGGTCCAACAGCTGAGGATATAAGGGCATTTGGTTATTTCTTCCTTGTGCTTTTCAATCTAACGCATAGTAGTATCACAGCCTTCTGAAGTTGTGCATAAGTTTTTTTATGAAGTCCTAGTGTGCTGCGACTGTGGTGCAATGTGTGA
>JAFIDM010014012.1:69631101-69657046 GCA_023159025.1 Thereuonema tuberculata
CAGCCCAAACCCTTGGACCTAGAAAGCTGAAATGTTTTTTTTTATGCTATGCATGCAAGGGTTCCGGAGCGAAGCGATGGTACCCGGCTAGTTAATGAATATAAATGAAATTAATAGGTGTAATAATGACAACAAAGTGTAATAATGACTGACAAAAGAGAGAACACCGTTGACAAAGTGATGAAATATCATTTCATTATGTCATTAACAGCCATAATTGTCATACCAAAGTTGAATCATGATATTTTGGTAATAGAGTGATTGATATCCTCTGGTCTTGAAAAGGGCTACTACTTGACTACCTTTAAGGACAATATATCACGGGCTACGATGAACTTTCCTTCAGACATTACATTCGGCTGCAGAGAATGCAATTCCTGATCCACAAGAACGGTGCGACATTGAATCCAGGCCATGTTTCTCCTGGGTGAAAATGAATGTACAAAACTGATATTTCAGTTCAGTTTCGTCTTTGTTATTCATTTGTCTGTCCATTGCAACTCTTTTTTACATTACACAGCGCCACATTTCCCCCTATCGGCGATTTTGAAATTACTTTTTTTTCCCGTGGAATCCTTCTTTCCATGTCTTCGTTAGTCTCCTCTCCATTCCAGTTGTTTGATCGAGCTTTCAGTACTGTCAGTTTCATTGCAGCCACCTTGTACATGTATATTTCTTTGAAAAAATTAGCCTTTAAAAGTTTAATAAATCAATTCCAATGAAAGAGAGAGTGAGCGAGACAGACAAAACCCATATTCTTTACTAAATTAAAAAAAACATCTTCATCCCCTGGATAGCTCCTTAGACCAAAGAAAAATGATTTTTTTTTTAGAAAAAGAAGTCTGAATTTCAAGTTGGCAGTCATTTTAATTGTAGACTATTTCTCATCAAAAATATTTAAGAAAAACACAGTATTACAACAATATTATTCATTTCACCACTAATTGCTAATTTCAACACTTCACTAATAGCCTAGCACTTTTATTATTTAACTACTGTATTAAAACAAATCTGATATTGTATTTCATCTATAATATACACTGCCCGGCCACTTTATTAGGTACATTTACCCAGTAGCGTGTTGGGCCTCCTTTAGCTCTCAAAACTGCCTGAATTCATCGAGGCATGGATTCCACAAGATGCTGAAAACGTTGTTGAGACATGAGTGTGTCACGCAGTTCCTGAAGATTTAATGGAGGTGTAGGCCAGGAGCGAACAGCACATTCCAGCTCTTCCAACAAATTTTCAATCAGGCTGAGATCCGGGGACTCAGCGGGCAGCAAGGAAAAGTTATCGTCATGTTTCTCAAACCATTCCATAATGGTTGTTGGGAGGCACAGCAGCGGTATACCTAATAAAGTGGTTGGAGAGTGTATATAAAGGAGGATGTTTGTTGGCTTGTTTGTTTGTTTGTTTGCTATACACTCCTAGGCCCTTTGACATATCAGGACCAAACTTCGCAGAAATACTCTTTAGGACCCTGCGGAAATAACAGGCTACAATTGAAACCTGGACACAATTCCCTCTCCCCCTCCTTTTTTTTTCTAATATTTTGAAATAAATAATATTCTTAAACTTTACTAATAATGATATAAGACACATCCTCTTCCTATCTACACTATATTTCGCAGTTTATTACTTTTAACTGCTTCATCAGGTATAATATACATGGAAAAAAACTCTTCATGTGTCTTATGTTATTATTAGTAATTAATTGCATATTATGTTTGAATATTAGAGCATCAATTCTTAAACTTTTTTTTAATTAAATGTTCTTAATTTAAGAATAAAAAAAAAAACCCGGATTCAGACTAAGGGATGTAAACAGGCAAACTTTCTTGAAGGTATGGGAGTCTCCGAAACAACTTCAATGAATTTTCTTTTCTTTTTTTTAATTGGGCGAGGGATGTAAAAGGGGGAGAATGGAGAAAAGTAAAGAAAATGTATATACATGGAATGAAATCCATTTATTCCATTAATTACATAAGAAATAATATAAACTTAAGAAGATACGAAAAATTCAAGTAACTGACTCAGGCTTGATACAATCCTAAGCTTTTCTTGAGTGTGTTTCTGTAAGAGCTACAGGATGTGTTGTTGTTCACTTGGAGTTCTGCTATTATGTATTTTATTTCACAGCTTCTTACTAAGTAGTAATTTGCTCCTGATATACCAAGCTCTTCAAATGACCAAACAAAGAAGTCATGCAGTAAAACACTTCGTGATTTTGGGATCATCTAAAAGATTTATCATGGCAAAGAAATGTGTGAGTGAGCAGTGCCATGATGTTAGAAGTGTACACCAGAATGAATGGGCAATCAGATATCACACAGATGTAATGTAAGCTGTGCCTTCATGAACACGTCTTCCATTACTTCTGAAAGCCAAATATACAGTGTGCACAGTAACACAGTATATAGTGGGCCAAGGTTACAGCTAAGGAATGAACATTCCAATGAGAAAATTACAAGTAAGTCGTACGCCATATTCACAGAGAAATGGTGGCAGGAAAAGACAGTAGGCAGATTTCTTTCAACCCATACATGAGCAGATCTATAACTGAGACCTCCATTGTGGCCAATCATCAATTGGCAATTTCAATGATAGTATGAATCAACAAAGGACAGGATCTGATAAGCTGTGGGTGAAAAGAATGTAATTTATCAACATGAAGAGTGCACCAAGTAGACTTCCGGAAAAGACATATACCATGGCTCAAATATTAATAGTTAGCTATATTCAACAACAGCAAATATGATCTTTTCTCTGGCAACAATAAATGACAGAATACTGCAGTTAGGTGTTAACAAAATTGCAGGAAAATGTCTATATTCAAGGAGATATTGTTGGACATTTAAAGATAGCCTGTGGCAGAGGAGGCATGTATTCAGATAACAGTGGCTATGAGTGACGATGATGCAGGAAATTTAAAGATATATTGTATAAAGGGCAATTTGCTTGTTACAGTACTCTTCAGGAGAGTAAAACGGTGGCATGAGGACAGTTAACAGAATAAATTTGATCTGAGTTTAAGATGTCAAACAGATGCTGGTAGATCCATAGTTTCAATTTTATATTCAATGAGAAAATCCAGCCCTGGATTAACCATTTAAAATGTGTTTAAAGAGGTGGCGGAACCAAAGTACCAGCAGCTGTAGCCGTTGAATTTTAAGAAATCCCAGATTTAAAAAGAACCTAGTAATACATTCTTTGGGCCCGTTAGCCAAGTCGTAAGGTGCTTCATTGTGGCCTGGGGGAGCCAGATTCAATCCCCGATCCTGGAGGAGGTTGTGACTTTATTCACAATGGATTCTCCTCCAATTGGTCCTAGGGTTGACCCATTTCACTATAAAATGGGTTAAAGTTTTTTCAGTTTCTTCCTGGGTGTTAAAAGGAAAATTGGGCTGAACACCTGACCTCAACTTAGTTCTTTTGGTCGCAAGACGTCGGGGGTCTTACCTTCCGTACCCCAGGGGCCTGCAAAGCCTACAGTGGGATCTTTAACTTAAAGTAGTATATTCTAAGAACCACAAAATTTTATTACTTGTGTTTTATTTTATTACATTGAAAAAGAATGCCTTTTGAGTCAAACCTTTTGAAAAATTTTCAATTAATTGCTTTTCTTTTACCTATCAGAGGGTTTGTTCTTTATTTATTTATTTATTTATTTTTTCTTGTTCCTTTTGTGGTCAAATTCCTTTTGTGGCAGCCTGAGTGCTATCCAAGGATTTGGATTCCACATTTTGTTCTTGTTTTTTATTTTCTTGCTTTTAGTTTTTGAGGGTTCACTGTCTCCATCGTGTATTCATAATACCTCTCCTCGTACGCCTTTTGAGTCTTGCACTGGCTGATTAGCTCTGGTTGAGGAGAGCCTAACAAGCTCGAAACTGCCGTCCCAGAGTATCAGCTCGACTCAAAAGGCATTCTTTTTCAATTAATTGCTTTTCTTTTACCCATCAGAGGGTTTGTTATTTATTTATTTATTTATTTATTATTTTTTCGTGTTCCTTTTGTGGTCAAATACCTTTTGTGATAGCTTGAGTGCTGCCCAAGGATTTGGATTCCACATTTTGCTCTTGTTTTTTATTTTCTTACTTTTAATTATTGAGGGGTCACTATCTCTATCATGAATTATTTTATTACATCCAATCAATCAGGCTCAAAGTGCCACAACATCATCTGACATCTGAGATAACTTTCTGACAATCTTTGCCTCAACGTATACCTAGGGTTAATATGTTTTTTTGCATGAATTTCAGTATTTTGTAATTATCATTGTATATGACCATAATCCTTTGTGTTTTATTCTTTTTTTATTTCTGCTTCTGTACTTTTCAGACCACAAGATGGAATGTGTTCAATTAAATGGTCCAGAAAAGATAAAACTGGAAAAAAAAAAAAAAATGTTTTGCCTTCGACAAATAATTATATTTCTTTATTAGAGTATTCATTTTAAAAAATTTCTCACCAACCTCGATTTCTATAGAAAAGGAATTTTCAAACATGAAAAGTATTCTCTCAAGATCACATAATTTCAAGATCAGATTATACGATAAAAATTGCATTTTTTCCCTTCTAAAAGATGTATTAAAAAAAATGTAAAACAGTGATCAAAATTTGTACATTTTTCTGTTACCCTGGTTATAAGTAATTAGCTTATATTGCTTCCTGCTATTTAGTGCTAAATACAAGTAATAATAATAAAAAAAACAGTTTCTATTTAATGTGGTTGTATTCTGGCATGTTCTGGGGATTAGCCTTGAAGAAACCGTTAATGTTCATCTTCAGCACTTGTTCAGTCTTAATGAAAGCCAGCTAAGCAAAGCAAGGAGAGAGTAGGCACCATTATTGGCACTTCTTAGGGTCTTAGCTAGCCTTAATCTGACACTGGCCAAACCATAAAAGTGATAAGATTGAAGAGCTAATAAATCTGAGAAAAGTCTAAGAAAATTACAAGACAAAAAACAACAACACATAAGTTGCAGTACTTGAACACCAATATCCAAAGACTAACTTTTTGTGAATAATTATGTATGATCTATTGTAACTGTTGATTGCTTTAAAAACAGAGTGACCAATTTATTGAAAATTCAAACTTTTATTTTCTCACATATAGAATCTAATTTCTGCTGTACCCAATTTATTGCAAGTGGTCAAAGGATGGGATGATTTTGGGTTTTGTCTCTAGATGAAATGTTCCATACTTGGATCACCAGTATGCTTTCCAGTTCTTCAATTCAATGACATCACAACTGATGGGAAAATTCCAGCGAATGCTAAATAAACTGATATAGCCATTTAGATGTCTTAAATGAATGTGATGATTGCAACCAACTACTGGCTGGTCCCTGTTCTTTTGTCCACTGATGAAGGGAATTGACTCTCTTAACTATTGTTATAATAAGTAATAGGCTGAGGTCCTGCCTCTATCTGTCCTCCAATAGAACCAACTAAATTGTAACTCGTCAGGACCCAATGTCAGCAAAGGTTTTGATTGTATCCCACATGCAGCTAGAAAGCTAAAGCTAAGAAATAGGAACAAGAGGTAGACAACTATTGTTATCTAATAGAGCTCTAAGATTTTCTCTTTATATCCCACGTTAAGCAACTGAATTGTGGCACAACAGGAATCTGATTGCAATTATATTGAAGGTCCGCCGTGCTGGCGTGGTCGTGCAGTCTCGGCGGCGGCCAGCCGGCCAGTCTACTAAATGACATCCTAGAACAGCTGTTTAAGCTCTTCGATGATCATCAGCTAGAAGTAGTCACTAGTAAACAGTGAGATCCAATACAGAGGTCAATAGGATCAACTGTTGGAATCAATAAAACTAAAATAAGTAACAATAAAAAATAAATAAATAAAAAAATTAACAGAAATTATTGTGATTTTTATTTTTTTTTTGGTTGGAGTAGTTTTAAACATACATTAAATTTCTACATTTTTGTTTTTGTTTTGTTTTAATGCACTATGAAAATTCATTTGAGGTCAGTGGAATGCCAGCACATTAATTTCTTAATTTATCTTTTATTGTGAATTTATTGTTGCTTATTTTAGTTTGAAGATTTCGTATTGATTTAGACAATATTCTTGAATTTTGTTCATTTCTTACATATTTTCTACAATAAATGGCTTTCATTTAATATGTTTTTTTTTTCATAATATTCCCACAGCTAACTTCATTTTATAATTTTAGCATTTATTATGGGATCTCTGATTTGTAATATTTTCTTGTATCTTTGTTAAAATATGATATCATGTGCCGAGTCATTGTGGATATATGTGTTTGTGTGTCTGTGTGTGTTTATGTTCAAAAAGATGTATCTTTCTATTGTGTACAATAGAAAATGTTTTGGCACACTACCTATAATGTGTTGTAAATCTAACAAGGCATATGGGAAAGTGGAGTCCAGAATCAAACCAAGCTCAAATGAAAGTACATCACACAGAACTTTGTGCTAAATTTGAGTCCCGGATTCTAAGCCGTTTTATAAATATGGGCTCACAAATATACTATGAGAAAACAATTTGAAAGTCAATGTAATTCCAAACCAACTTCAATTTAGTTACAAGGGAAGGCACATCTGTAACTTTACGATGGAGTGATCATAACAGAAAGGTTGTTTGCAATGGGCACAAGTCATAAGAATTTTATCAAACGGACATGGTACTAGTTCTTGCTCCTGTCTGTGACATCTGAACATGAACCATCTTCATCAAGTTGCAGTCTTTTGCACACTTCTAGTTTACTGCGCAACAATTCAGAAATGTTGTCAAGTATGCATTCTACAGAGCTGGCTATCTCAACAATGAATCTGCTTCTTTCCACACTCCGGTTCAGTATAGCTTTGATACCGTGGATGGCACTCGTACACAAGTCGCATTGGATTGTCCTTGTACCATTTGTGCATTTGTGACTTGTACCCACTGCAAACAACCTTTATGATCATTCCGTCATACAGTTACGTATGTGTCATCTCTTGTAACTAAATTGTAGTTGGTTTGGAATTACATTGACTTGCAATTGTTTTCCTATGGTATCTTTTTTGACCCCATACATTTAGAACTGCTTAGAACCTAGAACTCAGATTTGGCACTCTTATATTCTCTCTGAGCTTGGTTTGATTCCCAGAACCTTCCCTCGTAAGATGTGATATCTTACACAACACAAATGTTTTCTTTAAGGTTATCATTAGAATGTGGCAGATGCTGTATCGAACTGGTCCTATAGAAAAGAAATCTTAAGTCCACAGGATGAGGAGATCTATATGGACATTCAATTGATCCTCTGAAGTAATGATGGCTCAGGATGCATATCATTCTTACCAACAGTAGAAATATAAAGTGATCAAATATTTAAAATTTTCAGATATTCTTTTACAGTTTTGAAGTGGTTATTAATAATTGGAAGCTTTCAATGTGTGGTGCTGGTGATGGATGGAGAGAGTGAGCTGGATAGACCAGATTTCAAATGAACAGGTGCTGCAGAGCGTAGGTGAGACACGCTCTTTAATGGTGATGATTAGAACACACAAGTTGCGATGGATTGGCCACGCAAATACATCAGGAGGTATGCTGGTGGAAGGAAACATCCCCGGGAAGAGACCTTGTGGAAGACCGAGAAACATGCTTATTGGGCTGATGCAGAGAGAAGCTGGATTTGCACTCCTATGCTGAACTGAAGAGAAGAGCCAAAGATCCAGAGAGTTGGAGAGAGATTATCATGGGGGCGAATAGTCGTACACCGAGAGATATTAATAATTATTGGAATGAATGGATTCCAAATAAATTTGATGCCTTAGAAATGATAGACTGTCTTAAATATTTACATTTATAAGAAAATATTTGAAGGATCTAAACTCAAGCTGCTCAATGTTGCAGAGATTAGAGGCAAAGCAAAGAGAGATGTTTCAACTGTTGCTGCAGATGTTTGTAGCCAATATTGAAGGCTTCTAGAAAATATTTTGGTAATTAAGAGAATAGAAGGATAAGAATTCTTCTAACTGTTCTGCAATTTATGCAGAATAAGTTTTATTAATAATTAAAAATGTATTTAATTTGTAAAGTACGCTATTTAAGAGCACTTTTTTCAAATATGTAAAGTTTATTATATGAGCCCGGCAGTTGCCAGAACATAGAATTTGAGGCCATGTGCTTCATGGTAATTTATCATTGTTGTGTTTTGTTGAGGGCTGCTTTGGGAAGCTGAAGTGGTAACCTTAACATTGTCTCTCACACCTAAGTTATCATCAAGGGTAAATCTGGCTGAAGAAGCCTAATAAGACCGAAACAGCTGTCCTAGATTTCTGACATGATAGCTCAGGACCTGAGAACCTTTGTTTATTTGTGTGTATTTTTTTTCCCTTAATCATTATGGATGTATGTTAATTTTTTTTTTTTACAAGTTTATTATATGTCAGTAAATCTATATAAATCATGGTAACACTTACATTCCCAGCTCAGTTGATTGTGTAAGTACAGTGACAAGGTGCATTTATATATCCCACCACGTTCAAAAGTATTGATCAAGATTTCTGGCCCACTTATGTATGTAATTTTTGAATATATTTGATTTCTTTAGGCTTTTTGTAAAGAATTTGCGATAAGCCATAGATTTGAGATTTTCATCTTATACTGCAACTACATAGGTGGAATCAGTGAGAAAACTCAAAATTTATTGAATTAGTTTATCTTTGGTCACGAGCCTTCAGTATGTTTGGTGAAAGTTGCTATTTTTATTCAAATCAACAACAATCTGTTTCTCTTATTTAATTATTTATTTTTAACAATTAAATTTTAAAAGCTTTAATATGACTCAGGATATAATGAACTTCACTGATCACTTAATTAAAAACTTAAAAAAAAAAGTTGTGTTTTTAAAACAGTCTAGAATTGAATTGTAATATATTTATGATTAATTTTATCTAGAAATGTCTTAAAGTTATTCACAGATATTCCTGTTGTTGCTGCATTGCTCAAAGGATGGAAATATATGAGATTATCCCCATCCAATAATGCTTCATCTACAACAAAATTCACTTCTTGCTTTTTGTCATTAATTAATGCAAATGCGGTCACACATCCTTGTTTGACACCTAATTTGTCCAGTAGAATATTTTCATCAGCAAATCTAAGTCCTCCAGAAGCACCCAGTTTTTTTGCTAATTCATTCAACTTTACATCCTGATTGTGTTTCACTGCTACAAGCCATAGGTTTTTCTTTTTATCTTTAAGGAAGAGATTTTTTGTGTGGTTTCCAGAAAGATGTTGTACATATGGCATCATCTCATCTACTGTGAAAACCTACAGTGAAAATAAGAAAAAAGATAATTTAATTATTTAAAAATAAATTGAATTGAAAGTGTAATAGGAAAATGATTTTACATATTCTCATAATTCCTCTCAAACTTAATGTTATGTGAGAGAACCATCATAAAAATAAAACACCACAGGCTTTAAAAAGGGGGACAATTTGTTAGACGAATCCAGAGAGAGGGCCACAGAAGATCTTTTCCCAAGGAAGTTGAACGGTCAGTTCTACATCATGAGATCTGGAGTGAATAGCAAATCTTTGTCAGAGGTTGTCTCCCATCTGTACTTCCAGTGATTAGGTGACTTAACAGTTCACGTGTTACAATGATATCGTCCACTGTTCACTAGAGTATAATTTTTTAGTCAATCAAGAAGTAGCCCAATACTGATACAAAAGTAATTTTCAGTACTTTTCTTTACTGTTTTAATGTTGTTGCTTGTGTTTCATTTTTTTTTTTTTTTTCTCAGAGTATACTTTCGGGTGAATTTTGCTAATGAGTGTGGTCTATGGTTTTTTTATGTACCTGACGCGAACACCACCGACTCTTATCACTTTTCTATTAAAATATTCAAAATTATATTATCTTCCCCTGTCGAGGTTTGATCTTTCTCCACTCCAAAATCATCACACACTAACCGGTTATCCTCTACTACATATTCCTTTCAACATGCACCAAGACGTGCCAACTCCTTAACCAATCAGAGACCTGTGATCCTGAAAAAGTAAATTTTAGTCCCCTAATGAAATATCTGTATAATATAACTAATGTAAAGGAGGTTATTTTATTTATCAACACGATAATGTTTTGAACATGAAATGAAGATATCGAAGCTTTTAGTTTTCTTAAGTTTAAAAATAATACAATAAGAAATATATGTGATTAAATTTGCTCATTATGTCTTAAAAATTAAATAAACCTCTGGATGATCAATTGTGTCAGTAGTTATATCCCAGTCTTTAAATTTTTGCATTAAACTATCGCGATCCATATGATCTTGCGTAGCCATGTTACTGCCAGGACACTGTAATGAATAACTCATCTTGATCTATTTTACTTGGGTCTTAGTTTAATAATTTAATGCATGCTAAAATTTTAAATGAATGCAGTTTCCTGCTGAATAATGAAAATTAAAAATAATTTTGTTTAAAAAAAATAAAAAGAGCTATAATTATCGATTACAGTGTTTGGAATTTCATTGCCAATATGGCTGCTCTCACATGTAATCGTGTTTTGGGAATGAATTACTTAACGTAGGTGTTTAATGATTAATATGAGATGGTATAATTAAGTCATTTCGTTTAATTATTGAAAAGCATTAAGACTTCTAAAATTTAAAACTGACACAGCATCAAAATGTTAGTTTAACATAGTACGATAGATGGGCTGCGTTACTTGCGTCCTTCAGTTATTCTCCGTTTCATTTTCTTAAAACAGGCGGTAAAGAACTAGTAAACAGACATTTTAACCTTAATTTTTTTACGATAATAGAGCTTTGCGTCAGATGAAATAATTCATAGTAAATATAAGAATATTTAACGTGCCAGTATATTAAATATTAAATATATTTTCACGATTTGCAAAGCCACTGCAGTACTTATTTGAATAACTAAAAGCATTTTTACAAAATAATCCAGATAGTAATTCCGATATAATATTTTTTATTATATCGTAAATCATGACTTCATTATGTAACTTAATCTGTAATACAAGAGTTTTGATATCCTCGCTAATTTTAGGAATTTTTTTCCCCTTTTCTGATTTTTAATCGAATCAAAATATAATTGTAAACGTTCTTTAATTGGAAAAGAATGAATTTTAAATTGGGAATAGGAAAAAATTCACATCATTGAAATACCCATATTTCTCAAAATGGAAATGAATTTTTTCAAAACATGGATAGTTTACAAATATTAAGCATTAATAATATTATTTTTAAGTATCTTTTAATAATAAAATATGAAGCCAATTACATTAATGGCATGTACACGTAAAACCTGACAAAACGGATTGTTCAGTCACATTGGACAAGTCAGATTTCTCTTTAAATTCCACGAAATCATATTCTTGATAATTACAAAACAATGCAGGAGCCAATTACTTGACGAAATGGTTGAAGGATATCCAGAGGATATGAGTGAAAGAAGACCATAAAGCTTATATAAATTAAAGTTTAGTGGTCAAATTGTGGCAGCTTTTGCTGTTTTTCTGACATTCTTTGCACTCATGGTAAATATATGAATTGGTTCATCTGTTTACCAACGATTTCAGTTATCATAAATAGCAATAAAACAATTGCAAGACTTTCTCATATTAAGCAACTTGGGGACAGTTTTGTTTCCCTCCTGCCTAGATCAGGATATGTGACTGTGTGTGACATTTTATTGGTCAAAGTCACACATCCCATAAACCAATGGTTCGCAATAAACGTTTCCTTAGACTTGACATTAATCCAAACATAACCCAACCTATCCTAACCTACCCTGATCATTAAACAAATTCATTATTAATTAATTTAACCACTTAAGGGACCAGTGACCTACACCGTTTGACAGACTCGATGAGAGTTGGCCATGGAGGTGGGATATACTCATATACCCAGGCAGGAAAACACAACTGCAGCCAGGAACTTTAAGCAGTAAAATCATTAAGACAGAAAAGTTTTGACACTAAGCCAATTAGCTGTTAACAGTAATTTAGATAAACAAGCATGCTGAGGGGTCCACTGTTTCATCACATCTTAAAAAGAAATTAAGCACTTTCCATCCTTTTTTTTTTTGATGGGGAAGGAGTTGAATGCATTCCAAAACATATGATCACCCTCCCAAATTCAATCCAAAATCTGGTTGCATATATAAAAATCTGTAAAAAAATCCCCTTAAATACGAAATTCAATGTATAGAACTGTAGAACTACAAATGGTCTTAACTTCGGGGGCTTAAGAAAACTGACACATTAAGAAGGTTTTGATCATCAAAATCTAATGAGATCTAGGATGTAAAACTAAACTATTAAATAAGAAATTTGAGGTCGATCGAGCATAATTCTTCAAATTATTTATGAGTAAGGTATTCTGTGCCAAATTTAAAAATGACCCATGAGATATGTTTGTGAACAGCAAAATCTAAGAAGATGGATGATCTTAATATGTTAAATAATCTTATATATTTCAAATATGAAGTTTGACATAAATTAGTGTTGTTCTTAATTTATGGGAAAGTATTTTGATCTGTATTATGAAGTGATTTATAAATAGTAAGACTAATCTTCTCAATATGAAGTTTTAAGTTCAGTGCATTCATTTTTTATTAGTTAGTTAAACCAAAGTATGTTTGTGGCACATATTCCACAGTGACAACATAAACCATTGCTATTAAAACAGAAATCTAAGCAGTGCTGATCAATAACATTTCGCTGTTCAGTGTTGGTTATTCTTTAAATTGTTTCTATTTTTGTTTTGCCGTGTAGCCCATAACTTAAGTCTATAATATAAAGATGTAATCATGTCTAGGTGTTAAAACTAAATGAAGTTTGGTATATAAATAGGTAAATAAGTTCACTATTTTTGAAGTTATGCTATCCTGAAGATTCTCAATAGCAGATATTCAAATATACAAATTCACTTACACAATCCAGAAACATCATTTGGAAAACAATGGAATTTTGATCTAGAGACCAGAATGTGATTCCTGTTCTGCATTTTACAGAAATTAAACTAATTAAAAACATCTTAGAAAAGAAACATTTTGTATTGCATGTTTCCATGACTGCAGTTCTGTTCCATTGCTGTTAGATGGGAGAGAGTAAAAAAAAAAAAATATATTGTGCTGATTATAAATTAGGATTACCATGCTGTTACTCATTGATGGAGGGACGCCATCTAGTGAAGTAGAAGGGAAAGAGATATCTTTTAAGTATCTATTTTTCAGAACTTTTGTTGCTTTCCTAACATTCTAAAAGCATAAGCTTCAAAAAGAGGAATAAAAATGGCAATTTGGCTTTTGTTTGCTCTCAATTCTAATATCAAGATTATGCTTAAAATAAATAATAAATTGGCATGTCCTCATTCCCTTGAATTGAAGCCATCATGCACCAGAGGATAACTATATAATATTCAAGTTAAATTACTTAGTGAAAGAAACATGTGCCATAAAAGTAAATTCATAGAAAAGATGGACTAAAATATTAAAAAAAAATGAGATTTGAACTTAGGCTGAATAGTCAATAAGAAATTAACACTACTAACAAATAGTCATTAATATCTTTGAAAGTTTTTCAGTCCTATTTTCTGTACAGCCCATTTTAAGGATGGGAAGATGAAGGGGCACCCATGGCATTTTTCGGAATTAAAATTTAATGGTTTCAATTTCGAGAACTTCTATTAGTTTCCAAACTTCCTGAGAGCATAAGCTGTAGAATGAGTGATGAAACGCATCAATTGAAGTTTCTATTTGTTCATTTCTGTAACCAAACTTCAGCCTAAAGAATTCTATTATATAGATTTGTAAAGAGAACGAAAAAGCAATAATAAAAAATCATTCAGTTACATATTGATTGAACTGCAAACATAAATGAAAAATTAAAAAAAAAAAAACTTACATCTGCTAACTCATACATAGCAGACGTAAGCTTTTTTTTTTTTAATTTTTCATTTATGCTTGCAGCTTAATCAATATGTAATTGAATTACTTTTATTATCGCTTATTATTTGCTTTTCAATGAAGTTCAAGATTAAGAGGCATGATGATATGCAGCCAAAAGAGAGACAAAGTTGAAATTTATTGGGATACTAACAAGTTTACTATGTATAAATGTCTTATTACCATACATGATTTCCCACCCCCATCCCCAATTATTTTAAATTATGTCACTGTAGATGTGGAGGGAAACCCCCACACTCAATAATTACCATCCTCTCAATTAAATATCCCCTATCAAACAATCAAAGATGTGCTATTGAAAAGTTAAGTTTAGCTTAAATATATAAACATGTCTTTAAAAAAAGGGGGCAATTTCAGTAAAGATAAAGATGGAACAGTATTTCTAAAATGGAATGGTTGCCATCATTGATTAGAAACAGATCCACTTTTCATTTGAAATTAAGATCATTGAAGCTGAAATCATGTCTTGAAATAAGCTCCTTAATTTTCTTTTCTGTTTTCGCTAGTAGCTATTTTGTAAGTTAAAATGCACTCTTACCAAGTTTTGCAAAGCCTTTTATCTTAGTTTTGTATAAAGAATGATTAATGCTATTTAAATGACGACATCAATATTACATTAATATATTGAATAAAACTACAATTAGCATATTTTTTCAAAGCATTTTTATATTAGCATAGAACTAGAAATGAAAGAGCAAAGAAAAATTTTAAATTGCATAAAACTACAGACCCTAAGTACAAGTTTTTAAGTCTTTAATTTGATGCAAAAAATCTTTTCCTTTTTTGCTTTTATTAATGTAATCTTGTTTTATCTATTTCAGGCTTCAGATGAAAATTTTAAACAGCAAGCAAATAAAAAAACTGGCCTATTTTACTAAGAATGTTGTCTGTCATCAGCAGTCGAAGAGTAAATCGGCAATGCGAGTATATTACCAATGCAGTTGGTGTCAGAGTCATTCTTTTCACAGCAGTGAAGTCTTTCTGAAGAAACCTAAAATCAATGAAGATAGAGTAAGTGGATTTGATCTCGGGGTTAATTTTGTTTCAGCTGCTACTGAAGCCAATGAAGAGTAATTTTATAAGACTAAGGTTATTATAAAGTTAAAACTATTACCCATTTGGTTTTATTTTTTGTTATTAAGCTCCTTTGAGCCTTGCAGATAGCAGGACAAGGATTTTAAACTGTACGGGAGCACAATTATTACTTTTTGTTGTTTGTTGTTGGGAGAGATCAATTCCAAACCTTTCATGTTGTCTGAACCTATCATTGGCGGAAGATTCTTAATAAGGATGAAACAGCTGTTCCAGATTCTCATTGATTTATTTATATTCATTGATAGGTTTTATTTATTATTAAAACTATTAATTCTATTTTATCTTGAAGAGCAGATAAAATAGATAATCTGCTCTTCCATTAATAGAAGTAATAGTTTTAACTTATAAAAACCTTAGTCTTATGAAATAACTATAATGGGATTGCCTGGGATTTTATTTGAAAAATCCTTGTGTTTGAAGAAAGTAAAACTTTTATCACAATGATGTTGATTTCTATACATAAAAAAAAATGTAAAGGAGATAGACTCTGCGTTTTTAGGAAAACAATCTAAAATCTAAGTTGGATCAATTCAACAAGCAAGCTTAATCTTTTGAACCGAACTTGCATTTTTTTGCCTTTGAAATTCCAGTGTTTTAGAGAATGTGTTAAAATTAAATAAATATAAAGTACATACATTTTAATATAAAAAAACAGAAAAACTACTTCAATATACCAATATTAATATAAAGTACTTTTTACATTTAAAATAAATAGCTTGTAGATGGAGATTTGACAGAAAAAATGTAGTACCAAAAAAAAATCCTCTTTATATGTAGATAATTTGTTTTTAATAAAAATAAAGGATTGCTACAACACTTAAATGTCTAATTTATGAAGACTCCACTTTGGATATGCTTTTTGAAGAAAAAGAAAGTAATTAATAGAAATGATACTTAAACAAAGTATGTATACTGCCTGTATGAAGAAGTTACACATTAAATAAGGTTAATGATAATGCATGTTTCAGTTTTTGTATCCATTATATTATTATTATTTTATTTTAAGTGAATGGACATTGTATAGTGAAAACATTATGTGCATTGCGTGAATATTTAGCCCCAAAATTTAAAAAGATAGATGTTGAAACTCGGTAAAATCTGTTTACTGTGAATTTCTTTATTGCTGGTAACTTCTTTTTTTTTTTTTTTTTTTTTTTGTGAAACCTATTGCTGAAAATTTCATTTTTTTTTCCTATAGGATATTCCTATGATAGGTATTATATAAACATACTGTCATACTACAAAGTATTACATTTTATAATTTTGAAAGACGACTCCTAGTTGCAGGGTCTTCAACCTCCTGATTAGATGAGATAAAATTTCAGATCCAGTTATAGTTCAAATCCCTGATACCTTACTAGTTTATTTTAGTTTTAAAAAATTACTAAACCATTTATTGAATTTGTTTTATAATAGTTACTTCCTGATTTATATTTAAAGAAAATAAAATATTTCCTATTCTGAAGTTTATGCCAAGTTGTTGATATTAAAACTTCTGTTTTCAGAAAAAAGATGACCGACTCTTAAATAAATATATGCCAAAATTCAAGCAGAAAGGTGAAATTAAAATAAATGTCTGGAAAAATATTACAGTTGCAGAACTTGCAAAGGCCTTAAAGAAAGATATTGGTAAGTAGTTTGCATCAAAAAAATTACTGACTTGTAAAATCTTATCTTCATTTCTTTTCATAAATTCTTATTATTCTAAATTACAATATTTAAATATACAAATATTTACTTGTTTTAATTTGATCAATAGCTTTGTCATTGAACCTGTTACCATATTACTTTCCATTCTCACTCACTCATCCACACCTGTCGCTTGAGGCCTCCATGGACCCTGTCCATGAAAGATGTTGGCTTATATAGTGCAGCTGGCTTGCCATTCCTCTGCTAAGCTTTTTTTTTTATTTGGAAGAGAAACACTCAAGAAAAAAAAATCAAAGTCAGGATTCAAAGCCAAGTTCCAACACATTTGCCTCATGAAAGGCCGTCTCTACTAGGCTACGCCGGAATGGCATTTTCCATAAATTTTCAATTTGAATCTTACATATATTATTATTTATTTTATTTTTTTTACTAAAAAAAACAAACACAGTGGCTGTGTCTTACGTTTATTGTAATAATCTGAAGTTAGTTTGAATTTACGAAGCGAAATCTGTAGATTGTTCTCTGAATCTGTAAGAAATATTATATCATTTTCACATTATTATAATCAGTTTTGTATTTATTTAAATATGTTCCTTGCCTTACCTCCAATACGAAGTGGGCCCGGCAGCCAAGTGGGTAAGGGCGTTTGGTTGCAGGTTGGAGGTGGCAGGTTCGATTCCCAGCCCTGGCGGAGGGCAGGAATTTTTCCACGCTCCTTTCTCTTCCAAACGGGTCCTAGGGCCTACCTAGCCCTCTGTAGAGTGGGTACCGAGTTTCTTTCCCGGAAGTAAAAGGCGGGCGGGTGTCGGGCTGACTTCCCGACCTCAACCTAGTCCCATTGGTCAAGAAACGCCGGAAGCCTTACCTCCTGTGAGCCCTTGGGCCTGCATAGGCCTGTTGTGGCGATCCTTTAACTTTTAACCTCCAATTTGAATCCATTTTCTTTTTTATTTGCCTATTACTATATTAAAGCCTTTATACCATTCTAATTGGTATTTCTTGTGATTCAGTATTGCCATTTTTGATAAAGATTTTTACTTCTTATGTAGATTTCTTTGCTATGCTTGGTTTAACCTACTTAAGAGTTAAGCTTAGAAACAAATTTTAATTCAGAAAAACTGCTGGAAATAGATTGAGGGAAGAATCCCAAGCTAGAATGTGTAATCTACTATTGGAAATTAAAAGTGAAGTCAGTGTGTGCTGTTTCAAAAAAGCTGGTGCATCATCACAAGAGAGAGAAGGGTGTGTATTCGAAAATGAATCATTAAACTCTCAAGATCAGGATTCATATTAACGTATCTTTTTGAAGATACCTGAATGATAAATTTTCTTCTTGGATGATATACCTTCAGGAAAGGATTTTTTTACCTGAATTTTTAGTATTCCCTGTTCTGTGGTAAACGGTGAATCAGAAGATTCACATGGTTTCCAATCATGCTTGAGGAATGGAAACTTCTTCACTAAAATACTGATAGAAGTTGATATAAAAGCTGACAAATTTTAAATCAATCTGAGTTATGATCGATGAATTGTGAAGAATAAATTGTAGCTTTATCAAGTAATTTCAGTATATGTTTTAATTGTAAAATTAAAGGAAAATTGAAGGAATTGTCCACTAGAATTTTCTTCCTACATGAATTTCAGCTAAACCAATACTGGCCGAAGGCTTCAGAATTAAAAACTGGGTTACAGACATTAAAAACAGTGTAAAAGATATTTGCAGAAAGCTGTTATGATTGCCTATCTACCTATTGCATTCATTCACTCACTCACTCTTTTGTTATTTATGTAAGAGATAAGAAGTACTTTTGTCAAAATGTAAGTAATAATTTTTTTGTTGTTTACCAAAGTGGATGGAATGATAAAAATTGCCAAGACTCATAACTAAGGCTCGGATTATATGCAAAATGCATATTTGTTATTAAGAGGTATATCAACAAAATTGTAAGTTTTCTATGCATATCTAATGTTTTTTGATTAAAATAGGCCATTCTATCAAAAAACATTAGATAAGCAAAGAAAACTTACAATTTTGTTGATGTACGTCTTAATAACAAATATGCATTTTGCTTATAATCCGAGCCCTAGTCGTAACCATCAGCTACTAATTGTAAAGCTTTCTTCAAACATGGAACACCTTTACCTACAGAAGACATCATTTTTAATTTTGATTTCACATGGATTACAACTGCATATACTGAATAAGTTCGTAATTTTAAAATAGAAACAATAATTTCTGTAAATAGAACAAACCATCTGCTGTTTGGGATAATGGAAGGAACCAACAGAAGAGACAGACCCCTTCGAGAATGGACTGATGACATAGTTGGACTACAGGCACTGAACAGAATGAAATGGAAAGAATTGGTGACTCAAGCATCAGACATCAATGGGCTTTGAACCCATGATTGTCTATGATGATCTTCTCAAATGATGAAATGCAACAATAGCAGCCTTTCACTGTTTTTGATTGAGCAAGAAGCTTAACATCTTAAAAAACTTATAATTTTTTTTTTTTATTTTTTTTTTATAGCTAAGTAATTTATTTTATCCTTTTCTATTTATTTAAAACCTATTAAAAGGTTGTGACTTTTTTATTCTTACGAAAAGATATAAATCTGTACGTGTAGGTAAGAAGTTAACATAAGAATAAAAGAAAAATAAATATTTTGATTATAATAATTACCATTTTAATCCTTTTGTTTATTTTATTTATTTAATCATTTCTCTGTCTTTTTAGATCATATTTTTGAAGTGATGATTTATATAGACGGAACTGAATATTATGATTCTCCTCAATCAGGTAAGTAAACCAGTAGGGTACAATATCTTTTCAATGATTTGGATTTCTTCAGAAGATAAGCAAAATTATCTACAAAAATCAGTTCAATCAAGTCAGCATAACCTAAGGAGTTATTTTATTGGTACTCAAAACTATTTAACAGCCCAATATTTAGATGTGTATACTGACTAACATGATTTAATATGAACTGTCTTATTTAAAAATCAAATAACTGATAATGCACTGACAGAGTTTAATTAAAGCTTAAAGTGGGCTGGATTTTTGTTTTTCCTGAACAATGAACCTCAATACCTTTGTCGTCAAAGATTTCACACACAAATTATGTCAACTGGATACTATGTGTAACTTTGGCTTTCAGTTTTAATACTGTCCGTTTCTGCTTGTCAGTCTGAAAGAAATCTTTAACAATTTTAATATTAATTGACTAAACAATGCGAAGTCTAACTATTCATTATCATTAAACTTTTCTTATTTATTTGTCTTATTTATTTATTTTTCTTATTTATTTGTCTTATTTATTTATTTTTCTTATTTATTTGTCTGTCTGTACGTGCAAAACATGCTAAAATAGTTGGGTGGACTTCCTTAAAATTTGGTACATTTTTTTTTATGGTACAACTTAAAACATAAGCAATGATTACCAGTGGTCTCCCCCCATATCACACTCTTTCCTGTTGCTACATGCTCAAGTCCCATTCTGTGATGTATGTCAGAGCATATTGGTATTAAACAAATAAATGTTGTAAAATATATATATGATAATACATTAAAGCAGAACAAAAAAGTAATGACAAAGGATTTGTTAAATACAATATACTCTCAATATCTCGAAAACCTTGATATGTCAAAAAATTATTTTTCCCCTTGATATTACATATTCATCTAATGTTAATTTTAATTCTTATGTCGAAGAATTTTCACTCAAAACCTTGTTATGTCGAATATTTTTCGAAGTAAAAAATGAATTTTTCCCGGAAAAATCGCCATTCAGTTGTGTCGAAGTAAATAGAGGTAATTTTTAAGAAATTCTAGCAATGTAAGTTCATTGTATTTTACTAATTCTTTTCAATTTAATGTAATTATTTTTGACTACTTTTAAAAATTAAAATTATCATTGCTATATTTAGACCTATTGTCAACTATCATTACATATTTATACTTATTCTCATCTATCAAGACTCTAATTTTTAGAATATTATTCTGTATCTTGTGTTTTTACGTGAATTTTTATGTTTTGATTATGACCTTGTTATCTCGAAAACTCGCTATCTCGAATTTTTTTTAGCATCCCTTCGACTTCGAGATATCGAAAGTATACTGTAATTGTTATCCCAGAATTTTGTAAGAGATATGCATTACTTTAACATACTGGACATTTTCGCCAGATTTTACTACATGATTGCATCCATCGTACAGTTTGTACTTGAGGTTACAGTTCTTATAGTTTTAATATTCAAATTTTATTAATTGTATTATCACTGGAAATAGATCTTTTTCATATACCATCTGAAGGGACATGCTTCCCAAGGGACATGCTTCCTATCAATTTCAAGTTGTTGTTTTCTTTTTTTATCAGTTATTATTTTACAACTGGAGCTCTACTTATATTTTTTATCATTGAATTTATTATGAAAAGTGCACAGTTTAAATCTTTTATGTTATGATTACAAAGATCCTTTGGTTCTCCCACAATTTTCAAATTGATCTAAGACAGCTAATGCAAAGGATTGTTGGGACCAGGAATTCTAGCTGGGGTTTATTAGTTATCTTCTGTTTAATTATGATAGTGCCATGTTTCTCTCCATTTTTTCTTGACCATAAAGAATTTGTATGTGCTATCTTACAGCAACTGTTTTGTTGGGATTTTATTTAATATATTTATTTATTTATTTTTTGCTTATTGGTGATTCATAACCAATAATGAATCTTGAAGGAATTGAGACATTTAGATCAATCAGCTGCCATTATTTGGAAGAGTCAACTCTCTTAAATTGCATGATCAGCTGTGAAAGCAGAACCAAAATGTTAGAGCCAAACTATCCAAACAGAGTAGTAATTGATTGGGATTGGTTTTATGGATAACCAAATTGTTTCACTTTTGAAGCAGAACTTTAAAAAAAAAAGGTTCTTAAGGTTTTTGTATCCATTATCCTGTTTTTTAATCTTTCTTTAATATAAAAAGATAAAAAAGAACTTTTTTTTTTTAAAGAATTTTTAAAGATTTTAATATGTTGTCAAAATTTTATTTTCAGAAATTGATAACCAAAATATCATTCAAGAAATTGTGAAAAAATCCGGACTCCGCTGTGTATTTGTTCCCGCCCCTGAGAAGGAAAAGCATAGTAATGAAATTGTCGATGTATTCAGAAGGTAAAATTACAAACTGAAATTTTTAATGTAAGCTAATTGATACCCTGTCGAGGCCTACAGGCTTAGGAGGCATTTAAACATTTGACTAAATTGGATGAGGCATAGCCTGTGTTGACCTACTGTTACTGCTGGGAAAAAACTTGTGAATGATTGAACCTCAGGCATGGGCGGATTTAGATCTTGATATCTGGGGGTGCGAGCTCACCGGAAAATATGAGGTATTTGAGATATCAAGTCGCCACAGGCGAGGGGTGAGAGAGAGAGAGAGCGTGGGGGAGAGGCATTTAAGAAATAAAATATTTCTTCAAACAAAATTTATAAAATTATTATAACAGAAAACATTTTTATTTATCTTTAAAAAAAATTATCATCCCAAAAATCTGGGGGTGCAGTGCACCCCCTAGCACCCCCGTAAATCCGCCCATGACCTCAGGATCTGTCTGGAAGAAAAATTATCCAAGGAAATATCACCATAAGGAATCAAACCCTATTCAGCAGCTTTAAAAGCTATTTGCCACCACCATGTCAACACAAAAGTTTGGCAATCTTGAAAATTGTCTCCGATATAAAGCTGTAATAGCAAACCTTTACTACTTCAAAGAATTTCATAGAAGATGGCAACTCAAATGTGGATCTCATGGATCCTGACTTCAGTAAATTCAAAGTTAGTTAATAAAATATATTACTTTTATTTCACCATGTTTCAAAACTGGAAATGTTTTAAAAAATTCAGACAGTTTTTTTTTTCTTCTTTTAAAAACTACAAAAATACTTAAAATGTTTTGTGTTATTTAAAGCATCGTCGTTATTGAAAAACATCGAGTTATCTCTCATAATTCAGAGAAATTTGGCATTCAATTGACTGCTACATTATAGTGGATTTATAGAATTGTATCCTAACTCTAATAGTTTTGTATTACAAAAATTCATCTGTTGAGTTCAGTTCCTAGTTGATGATAATGGCTTTTTTCAATTAAGCTGTTTCAAGAGAAGCAAAAGAATCTGTTGTTTTGTGAGACCTATTGGTTGCTAGAAATCACTTAAGTAATGAAATATTAAAATATTTCAAATACTAAGGCTATTCTCTATTATAGTCTTAATAAAGATAAATAAATGTAAACTATGTAGACTTTAGGATATGTGGGATTTGTCTGCAAAGCAGCTTCTTAATTGCAAGTTATTAAAATAATTGTCTAGTATTATGCATTTGATGATAAAAATGGTCAAATCATCAATCATTACAAAATCCACTAACAATCTTGCCACAGATGAGTCCAAAAACTCACTCCTGATGAGCACATGATAATGTAGAATTGCCTCATAAACAGTAAAGTAAGTTGGAAATACAGCCATAAATAAAAATAAGTGCATAAAATAACGTTAACTTGCCTGAAAAATATCTATTTATCACATATCAATTTTGGGTAATTTCTCATGAGTAAAGAAAAAGTAGGGAAACAAGGAATCATGGAACAAGGAGTTATTTCATTTTGTTGTTATCTGGTTTTGAATTTTTATTAAATATAAAAATGTATAAAATTGAAATGATAATTTTAAAAAAATATTTCATCCATTTTGTAATTGTTGCAAATCATTGTTTCTTTCAATGAAGCTTTACATTTGAAATTCAATAATATATATATATATGTATATATCCTTACTAATCTAAAAAAAATTTTTTTAATAATATTCCATTTCTAAATTTTAAGAAATATCTCATTGTTAATATTACAGATGACAATTCATTTCTGTTTTTAATTTTTATTTTTAATCTCTGATAATTTGCTAGCTAAAATTGCATTAAATTCAATATTGTATATTCAAATTCATTAACTTTATTTATTATATTCTAGTTTCAACTTTTTTATTTTAACATATATGAACAGTATAGCTTTCAAAAATTCTTTTGGGCTATCTAAGATTATTAATATTCTCGTCTGAAAAAGCACATTATAAACTTCTTTAAATTTGTAATAATATGAACGCTTTTTAAATTTATTTAAATTTTAATGTGTTTCATCGATTTAAGTGGACCTTATAACTTAGTAAAAAGACTTTGACAGTTCAATTAAAAAATAAAAATGGATTGACAAATTTCATCCTATTGGCATTCACAACCGTTTTTTTTTTTTTTTTTTTTTATTTTTTTTTATTCATTTTTAGTTAAGAAAAATCATTATTGGTTTCTGTTTTAGACCACCGCCAAATCCTGAAAATCTTGTTAAACGTCCAGCAGTAGTAACTGTTATGGGTCATGTAGATCATGGAAAAACAACTTTATTAGATACCTTAAGAAATACTTCTGTTGTCTCTCAAGAATTTGGAGGTATTACACAGCATATAGGAGCATTTTCAGGTATTTATGTTTTGTTGTTAAAGTTTAGATATACAGGATCCGGCAGAAATATATATCTATTTTGAAATGTAAATAAAAAAGGTATCTTAGCTATTCACAATTTTATTTCAAAATCAGAAAGAGCAATATTTACCATTTTCTTTTGTCAACTAAACACTGTCTTATCGGTTTTTTTTAAAAATTATATCTCGGATTTGAATTTGCCACCAATCATGTCTGAGTGGCGGGAAATGGAGGGGAATCATAACCTGGAACAGCAACGATTAGTTGGTATACATTTCAGTTTACGTCGAAACGCAAAGATTACTGACAAGGGTTTCTGACAGAAAAACCATATTTTATGGGTTAAAATTTCAAAGAAACTGGTTCAGCTTTAAAAAAGAAACCGACCGATATACCTCGCGGCATTCGAACTCCATAGATTATCAAAGCAGTGAGGCAGGCTGATACCACTGGTTTAGTCACTAAGAATACACTCCTTATGGGAATGTCTGATTGGAGTTTTAATTTTTTTAAAAAACTGATAAGGTGATGCTTAGTTGACAAAACAAAATGGTAAACATTGCTGTTTCTGATTTTGAAACAAAATTTTGAATAATGTCTGTGATGTCTTTTTTATTTACATTTCAAAATAGGGAGATACTGTGCGGTTTTGAAAGGCAGAGCTACCCCTGGCAGACGATTTTACTCCGCAGAGGGATGATATGCTGAGATGGATACTTTCCTAAGAAATTCTTTTAGACATTTTTGCTTTTAAGAAAAAAATTACGTGGAGCATTTTTGCAATAGTATTTATTCTTTCCATAATTCTTTCCTGAAAAGCGCAAATAGAACGCAGCTACTAGTAAACTAACACTGATAAAAAGTAAACATCCCCTCTTTATTTCTCCTCACCCCTATTTTGAAGAAATCGAAGGAGACATGGCGCATGTGCAAAAGCACTGAAGGCTCTCGTAAACAAAACCAAACAGATTTAGGGCCAGAAATAACAGTCCCCTATTGCATTCCCCCCCCCCCCCCCATTGGCTAGAAATAGCCAATTTGATCATTGCTTATTGCCATCATCTTTATCATCATCCTAAGCACTACAGTTAACAAAAGTCTCCAGCCATTCCTTTCTTTTGCTCTCCTCTTCCCACCAGTAACTCCCTTTGTCTTTAAAATCTGCAGTCACTCTTTCATTCCATTTCGTCCTTTCTGTCTCTTGTTGTAAAACCTATTGCTTGCTGCCATTCTTATTAAATATAGACCCTTTTTTTTCTTCTACTTACTGCATTACCTCTTTTCAAACAGTTGTCTTCCACTTGTTGAGCCTATGAAGCCTTAAAGTTGTATAAAAAATCTCGTGTCATATTCTGTTTTTGCTAACCTATTCTGATCAATCTTTGGTATAATTTGTCTGATGGGAAATGCAATGAATTGACTTTTTTTTTTTTTTTTTTTTTTTTAAAGAAAGTTTGAATAGGCTCATTTATTTTAGAACTTACAACTGATAAAGCACAAATTATCTTTTGTAAGACCATCTCATTTATTAGATAGTCCATTTAACTTTTAGAATAAAAAGTTGATTCTATCAGCTTTTCATCCTTTTTAATTTGACAAGATATTATATTTACTCCTTTGCAGTGGCGTATATAGAATATATTTTCGGGGAGGGGCCCAAGATCTGTTCAACCAAAAAAAAAAAAAAAAAAAAAAAAA
>JAFIDM010014012.1:69662473-69693257 GCA_023159025.1 Thereuonema tuberculata
TCCCACTTACCCCCAACTCCGAGCATCCCGAACTGGCACTCAACTGCACACAAAGATGAGCGTCCGTTACAAGAAGCAAATTTAAAATTATTTCCAATCCTGGCTTGAAGAAGGACATACTTAATATTCTTGTCCGAAACTAGTTGCCCCTATTATGTTGTAATTTTCTTATTTATATTTTTTAAACAAGTGCGACGGCATCCCAACCGCTAATTTAATAAGCGCACGTTAAACCTTAAATTAAATATATATTTCCTTTTTTGCTTCCTTTTTAAATTGGCACCCAGGGCGGTGGCCATGCGCTATAACGGCTCTGCTTTTTCGTATTCCTCTACAAAATTGCTAATAGTCAAGCATGAGGATCTTCTGATTTCTATCCCCACCCGCTGTTGTTTTCTTCTTTTAAGTAATTTTCCCGGAAGATTATAAGAATGAAAGAAAAAAAAAAAACTTAGAAAGCGGCAGAAATCTCCATAATACTACTGCATATTCGCGCCATCATTTGAAACGATTTAGTATCAGTGTATACTCAATCCTTTTGCATCTTTCCAAATTTTTTAATCTTCAATTAACCAAATGTTTAAAAAGTTACTAGTGTGTTACATGGTAAACATTTGATATTTATTTCTCAGAAATATTTTTTTTTTCCGCGGGGAGGGGGGAGTGTCGTTTTGTTTATATGCCTTACAATGTGCGTGCGTTTTATGTAAAATACAGTAAACTCCCGATTATCCGCAGACTTCTCTGGTTTCTATTTTTTTTTACTGTACAATAAATTACGGAATTAACAAAAAAATTTTACAACTAGAATAAGGTAAACAATAAAAGAGGCACATTTAGCGACGTCAAAGTAGGGGTTTTCGTGTTTCGACACGAAAAAACAAAGACAATTAACCGATTTTTTTTGTTTGTTAAAAAGTAAGAAATTAAAGTAAATTAAAATAAAGTAATTGTTTATAATGTATGTACTGCCACTTTAATGTAAATAAAACATGTTAAAAGCATTTTTCTGTTGATTTTCGTCCTATATGGATTATCCGCGATTTCGCCAACCAACTCCGCAGATAATCGGGAGTCTACTGTATTAGTTTACTAAGTGCTTAAGCAATCTCTAAAGAAAATAAAAAAAATGAAAAAAAAAACAACTTAAAACTTTATCATTTTTAAATATTGACTTAAACACACAACAAAAAATTTACTAATTAAGTCAAAAATTTGAATTTTTTTTTGGTGATTAATCACCCATTTACTACACAAAAACACGTCATAAAAATTTTCTTAAACTTTAAAAAAAAAAAATGTAAATTTTAAATTTTTTTAAAAAAGTGGAGTAATTTAAAATTGATATAACTCAAAATATTATTAACAGAATTTCAAAATTTTTTCTCTTAATTAAACAGAAACATATTATTTTTAATTTCTCTTCGGGATTTAAAAAAACTATAAATTTTTAAATTAAAAATGAACATATTTTCAATGTTATTTTTTTTTAAAATCTCATATTTTAAAAAATAAATAGTTTGCCGAAGACAAAGTAAAATGTTTGAAAATGTCATGTTTAAAATTTCAACTCTCTACTCTTTATTATACTAACCAATAATTTATTCACCTTTTTCAAGTTTATATGATACCCTCTTTACATGAAAAATAATAATAAATGATTATTTTTATCAAATGCTGAATTTTAATCAAGAGTCATATCGAAAAGTTTAATTCACATACACTTTACATCAGTTTCCTCCAGAAAAGTAATTCTACTTAATTAGATATTCAGGAGTTTTATGATAAGTAATGTCTGTTTTAATCTGATAATTATGGTGTTTCTATGCTATCTAGTTTCTTCAAATAAATTTTAGAGGCATTTATTCTAGCATTTTGGTTATCACTATATTCTATATATTACTTGTGATCTTCATGCACAACATTGATATTATATTCAAATCTTCTAAAATGTTTACCAGGAATAAAGTATTTAAAATATGCATAATTACCTCTACTGAAATATAATTAGTACATTGAAAATTTTATATTTGAAATTGAATATGTTTAATTTTAGGTCCCTTTTTTAAGATTTTTGGTCCCTTTTTTAAGATTTTAGGTCCCTTTTTTACCTAGGGACAAAGTGAATATCTGTTGCAAGCCCTAGCGACACCCTGCTTTTTCTTCACTATCATTCACAGGAAATTTCCTGCAAAACTCATTGTAGTTTGCTCATTATCTTCCATCACTGTGCCAGTTATTTCATCATCCAAATCAAAAGGACCATCGTCTACAAGTTAAATTTATATCTTGTTTTTTTTTTTTTTATGAATGAGACTTGAAACTTTCTTGAAGTTTTGAATATGAAGAATTCTTCTCAGATTTCCAACTAAGTAAGAATTTTGGAGTGGATTAAGCTTTTGGACATTGTGATGGCATCCATATTCAAGAAATGAGAAGCGAGATCACTGTGGGCTATTTAAATTGTTGAGCATTGCTCCCTGTTTGGTTCGATCTTTCTGGTTAAAGTTTTCGGCTCAAAAAAGGGCACCTATTCAAAAGCTTACACCACTCCGAAATTCTTACTTGGGTGGAAACCCAAGAAGAATTCTTCAATTTTTATGAAGTTTTGGAAATTTCTTTCCTAATCAACATGCTTGCATTTATCTTAAATCATGTATTTTTAAATTCATAATTTTTTCCCCATCGATGCGAGTAAAAATAAATATTTATTCTTTGTTCTAACATGTATTTATAAAGATTCCGGAATTGCCATACAGTTTTCATCATACTAGTTTGTCACTTTTTCTAACAGACATATTTTACATGTAAAGGTCTTCCTTTCTTTCAAATGACTTTACTTCTCTTTACAATTTAACAATGTTCAGCAGAATAAACAAGCAAACTGTTAGGAATTTAATAAATTAGAAATTCCCGACAGTAATTTTTTTTAAAAATTGTCTTACTGGAGAGATGCTCTGGGATCTCGATTGGTGGCATTTCAATCTAAAAACACTGTAGTTCAAATACTAGTCACCAAAAAAAAAAATACAGGCAGTAGTTGTCTTAATAGCTGATGCTATTCCATTAGATGAATATCATTTCATGTAAAGTCAGGCCAACTTTTGAATATGGCTTTTTATTAGTGAAATTATATTTCTTAATGACTTCTGTGTATTGTGCAATCTGATCTTTTCATACCAATTTTTAGAAATATACAGTGAAACCTCCGAATAGCGGACAGTCACGGGACCGGAAGTTTCTTCCGTTATTGGGAGGTGTCCGCTATTGGGTAGGGCTATCTTTTTTTCATTTTTTAGCTTATAGCATGTCATTTAATGAAAAATTACGTACAATCTTAAATTTCTACAATTAGCATTGCCGTATGAGAAAATATGAACAATTGCAAACTGTTTACTATTTTCCTTTTTAAATGAATGCTAATCCATTAGTCTTACTTAAAATAATGACAAAATTAATTACAGTATTAAATTTGTCATTGTTTTAAGTAAGACAACGGATTAGAAAATTAATTTTATTAACTAAAGTAATCAGCTAACAGAGTTTGACATTTCTTTTTTGCATTGAAAACATGTTTCTCAATATGAATATTTAAATCGCTTAAGGCCTTCAGAGTCCCCTTTGCTTCCAACGCCTTTTCTTGCAATAATGGCCCACTAATGAGAATGTTTTTTTGCTCGTGCAGCACAAAAGCAATCAAAGACAATAGAGTCTATCGCACCTGTCTCCGTTTTCCGAACTTTGATGTGTTTGGAGTTTTTGTTGGAGTTCGTGATCCGTTATTTCAAAATTTCCTCTGGACGCTATGTATTACTGTAGCCTGATTCTATTGCTTTTGAAAAACAACATAAGATCGTTCATTTTCTGTAGAATGTTGTCCGTTATTGGGAGTGTCCGCTAATCGGAGGTCAATACATGGAAACGTCTATATTAAGGGACTGGGGATAGCAAAATTGTCCGCTATTGGGGGGTGTCCGCTTTTCGGGAGTGTCCGTTAGTGGAGGTTTCACTGTACTTAAAGACAAATTTGTAATGAAATTAAGTAAGATGTGACCATTGATGACAATGAAATGATCAAATCAATAGTTAGTCTTTACCAGGGCTCAGAAAGGAAAAGTTAGGAAGCTTTCAGAAGTTTTAAACTCTTCAAGGAAATCACACAGTGCATCACACTTTTATAAATATCATTAGAATCACTGTGGATCCTTCAAAGCTTCACCCACTGATGTTTATTTGACTTTTATAAATAGAAAACAAATTTCAGAATTAACTTTTTTTTTTTTTTTAATTATTGTAAGATGAAGTTAGAATTTTTTTAACATTGCCATGTATTTGTTATAATAAATAAACAAAAACTGCAAAAACTTCAATGAAATAAAATTTGTTTACTCTGATGAACCTTCCTGACTGCAGATGTTCTTTTGATCTGACTTCTGTGGGCAACCACAGAAGTTTATATGAGAAAATTACTCGCCAGATGGCGCTACATTCTCTGGCTTCAGGAAATTTCTAGAATTATGCAAATTATAAATACAGTTAAATGACTGTTTTTAAATAATTAAAATAAATGCTAAAGTAATCAATAAAACTAAATAATAAATAAAATAACATAAATGTAATCAATAAGCAATTTGTGATAATGTTTTTTATCTTTTGATTGCTGTTTATTTGTTATTAGTATGCTTCATAGGAAACAGTTATTTCTGTATCTTATAAGCAATATTCTTGTATGATTTAAATAAAACTAAAATAGATGTTGGTTTTAAATAAGCAACTTATTTCAATGTAAATTTATTCAAACCAAACAAGTACCTAAAAGTTATTTTTTCTTAGCAAAACAGTTCTATATAGTGACTATTATTATTTTTACAAAACTAAAATGCTTTAACTTAATAGCCTGATTGTATGTTTTAGTTGCTGTGCCATCAGGAGAAAAAATAACTTTTTTAGACACTCCTGGCCATGCAGCCTTCTCTGCCATGAGGGCACGTGGAGCCCAAGTGACCGACATTGTGGTTTTGGTTGTAGCAGCTGACGATGGTGTTATGCAACAAACAGTGGAATCTATAAAACATGCCCAGGATGCTAAAGGTATCTATTCTCCTTCCTAATATTGCTATGAATGATGAAGAATTATTGTTGTGTAAGAAATTTTTGTCACTTCATTATTTATAAGTCCCTTTAGCAGTAATTGTAATAATGTAAATGTTCTAAATTAAATCAGAACTAGCAATCCTCAAAAGAAATGAAATGTTAGTTTAATTATTAAAAAAAAAAAAGAAAAGCAGAAGAAGAAAAATCAATTTTGATAGAGAAAGATTGTTTACTTAGCATTATCTTAGTGATTTCCAACACAGTTCAGTTTTAAATTAAGTCACATCATTACATAAAATGTGACTAGAAAAAAGAAAGATTAGAAGCTCTTGATATGTGGTGCTGGCAATGGATGGAGAGAGTGAGCTGAATAGACTGGATTTCAAACTAACAGGTGCTACAGAGAGTTGGTGAGACATGCTCTTTAATGGCGACGATTAAAACCCGCAAGTTGTGTGATGGATTGGCTATGCAGTAGGTTACGGAGGTAGGTTGGTTGACATGGTGGAGGGAAATATCTCTGGGAAGAGACCTTGAGGAAGGCCCAGGACCAAATTTATTGGGCTGTTGAAGAGAGAAGCTAAGATGTGCAAGCTATGCTGAACTGAAGAGGAAAGTCGAAGATCACGAGAGTTGGAGAGCGATAATCATGGGGGCGAACTAGTCGTAAGAATAAAACAGAGAGAGAGAGATAAAATGTGACAAAGTTTCCAACAATGACACTGTTATCCGAGCAGAGCAGTGCTAATTGCTTACAAGGATCATTTGGAGCAGTATCTGCACTGTCTGGAGTCAGCATCTGCGTTCACTTCTAAATTAAGACAAAGGTTATAGAATGAATTGGAGTGAACTGAGCAAGCTCTCACTTTCTCATGAGTCACGAGGTTAGCCAGGTGGTATTTCATCCACTGCTCCTACTTTAACGTGGTTCCTCTGAATGCCAATAGACAGTGGAATGTCAGTGGAGTAAGAGCTGCTATCGGTGTAATTATAGAGAGAAGAAGTCAAGTGTCATGGTTTCACAAATTATAATAACAATAGTATATCCATATTATAATAAGATACATTATTGTTATTTTAATTTGTGAAACTTGAAAAGCAGAACGATAGCTTCTGTGAAATATCATTGTAGGGAATTTGAAGAAATAAAGTTAGTTTTATTAATCTATATGCAACAAAATCAAAATCATTCCATCCATTAATTACAAAGTTTCATTCACGAAGAAATTATCTACATTCCTTTAAAAAGTTGAAGAGTGATCTGAATTGAATTGTCGTATAACTCATTATAGAGCAATTCAAGTTTCCAAATAATTTAAATAAATTCTTGTTGTTTTTTTTTTTTTTTTATTTGGTTTGTTTATTGGTCTTCGCTTCAGCTATGCTGCTCTCTCTCAACGAATTGAATTATGTTTTAATGACTTACGATCGCACTTACATCCTAGGCTTAGTTTTATTTATATTAAAGATAGATTGGTTTATTAAGGCAAAATTAGAGCCAAATAATTGTCTTAGGATTATTGGAAAAGTTTTTGATGCCAGAGTTTTCAAAAAAAACTACAAAGTTGTGAGTTATAATATCTCAAATGTCTTTATTCAAGTACTGCAGCTTTTCAACCAATATCCAATGCCAGTATTTTATTTCTTTGCTTTTTCAGTGACAAAGAAACTTTTTGATCATTTCAACTTCTATAAAATCCAGTCTCTTGAAACCGTGGCTTTCTTTCTAAAATTGTCGAGGAATTTTCTGGAAAGGATAAAGATAAAGTATATCTTCATTTCTGTTAGATTTATGATCTATTGACAAGCTTCTTGCTGGCAAGAAACAATATTGATTTTGTACCCTATCTTTTATAAGACTGCGGAAGTAAAACTAAAGTGTAAGTTTCTTTATAAAGTTAAATAACTTTAATACAAATTCTTGAATTCTAAAGAAACCAACCAATTCAGCTCTATTAGGTAATTAGAGTAGATACAATTAACAATAAGATAGATAGATATTTAATGCACCTGTCTCCAAATTTTCCCTTTGCCTTTATTAGGAATTTATTATAGGATATAATTTGAAGAATAAAACATTCTTTTCCCACTCAATTTAAGGACCACAAGTTATCATTCTGGCAGGTCAAAACTGTCCTTTTTAACCATTTTTAAATTCCTAACAGTTTTTAACTTGTAAAGGTTGACTTCTATAATGTGTGAATTCAAATTTGAGATTTTTCAATAATAATAATTTTTCACACATTAAATCATTAATTTTTAAGAATAATTTGGTGTATATTCAGTCTGACAACATAACAATCGAGATGCAGTAAAGTAAATGATAGGGAGAGTAACTTTCTCCATCTGTAGTATCTGATATCAGATGATTTTCTATATTTCCTTTTGTTTTTCCTCATAACTTAATGGGATTACTCTATCTCTTCTTAGAGGAGCAAAAAACATTTGAAGTTCGAAATTAATATTGAATTTTCAAAAATTATAAAGACATTTTGATTAAATATCAAAATATCGATTTATGTTAACTACTTTTTCTTGCTTCATTACAAATCGTCATACTTATTCATCTTATCTGTTTTGTTTTTCTTTCTAGTTCCCATTATTGTGGCAATTAATAAAATTGACAAAGGTCAAGCAGACATTGTAAGTTTTGTTAAATTATTTTATTTTTGTATTTTAAATTTAGTTGTGCTGCATCAGTTTTCTTTCTTATCTTTTTAATTTAATTGCAAATGAAATTGGTGGAATTTCTAGGAAGCCTGCAAAAAAGACCTACTTAAAGCTGGAATCCAATTAGAAGAGTTTGGAGGAGAAATTCAAGCTGTTCCAGTTTCAGCGTTGAATGTAAGTTAAAAAAGGACCTTTTTTTTTTTTTTTTTTTTTTTTTTTCAATTTCAAAATCTAGAAATAGTGATCTAAAAAAAAAAGATGCTTAGAAAAGTAAATAAACAAAATAAGATAAATGAATGAAATGATAGGATTTTCTAATATTCTTAAGTTGAAAGATTGGTGGTCATTCCAAACATAAACCTACATATATTCTTTGTTGTTTGTATTGATGAGACTTTAATAGATTGAAACATCTGAAAAGGAATTTCAAAGCTGATTATTTGTACATTAATTAAAGCTTGTAATTTAGATGATGCCAGGATCAGTCAGAGGCAATATTCAGAAGGATAATTAAAACTTATTTTATAATTTTAAACCACTTCATATTGGGAAGGGATGTATGACTTAAATAACATTGAAGTCCTGCTTTTTTTTTTTTACTTTGGAGTGGAGAAGCATTTAAAAAAGTAATTTCAGGGATAGTAAATCTTTATATCTTGTGTGGTGTGTTTATTTGTAAATGTGTTTAATTACAAATACATACACACATACATCAATTAATAAATTCTGAAAAATAATCACGCACTCATTGGTTCTTCCATGCACTGATCAACGTATGTCTGCTATCTAATTTGATCACTTTGCTGTTCAGTTGACATTGTGAAATCAAATACTTGGTCAGTTGAAGTTGGAAGCCAGTCTAGCATGAACAAGTCATCATAGACACTGTAGTTGAGCAGTGTCTGAACATAAATCGTATGTGAAAATCGTCAATATTGGAGCAGAGACAGTGCAAATGACGAGGGCTGCCTCAGGGCTTGTATGATTTTGTATCGGCAGTGATGGAAACATATAATTCAACATGAAGACATTTACTGTTTCCAAGGATTAAGATCTCTTGAAGGGATGGTAATTTTTTAATTCTATGAGGTTTTAACTGGCTACGACGGATGCACTACATTCATTTGTGGAAAATAGCCAATGGGATTGCTTCTAGCTATGATATTCTACTGATAGAAGTGTATAACATCTGAAGGAATATACACTCATGGACAAAAAAATTAACGCACCAAGAAGGAGTCGTCCAAATGAAACGAAAATTTACATACGTAATGACTACTTTGATATAAGTAAATGATAAGAAAATCAAAGAAAAAGGATAATTTATTTCAGAGAAAAAGGCAAAAGAACGGAGGAGTTAATACTCCGTTGGACCCCCTCTAGCGCGAATGCACGATGCGATACGATCGGGCATTGAGTCATACAAGTTCTGTATGATGTCTTGAGACATTTCGTTCCATATTTGCTGTAACCTTGCCTCTAGTTCGTTCAAACTCGTGGGATGCCCAAATCGTCGTCCCAAATGATCCCAGATATGCTCGATTGGAGACAAATCTGGGGATCGAGCAGGCCAAGGAAGGGTAGTAACAGTATGGAGACAGTCTTGTGACACCCTTGCGGTATGAGGCCGAGCATTGTCTTGTTGAAAAATGGCTCCTGGGAGCCGTTGCATGAGTGGCAACACATGTGGTTGCAGGATTTCATGAACATACCGCTGGGCTGTCATGGTGCCACGGAACAATACTAGGGGTGACTGTGTATTGTAGGCAATGGCACCCCATACCATCACACCAGCTGTGGGAGCGGTGTGTCGCTGTACAGCAAAGGCAGGATTGAAGCGTTCACCACGGGCTCTCCACACACGAACACGATTGTCATCACTGCCGAGATTGAATCTGGATTCGTCGCTAAAGAAGACCTGGTTCCATTCCACTGCAGTCCAGTTTCCTCGTGCGCGGCAAAACTCCAAACGGAGGCGTCGATGGGTGGGCGTCAAGGGCAGCACACGTAATGGGCGCCGCGATACCAACTGTCCTTCAGCCAGGCGCCTTCGTATGGTTCGAGAAGACACAGAGGCCCCTAGTGAAGGTGCTACCTGTGCCTGGATGGCGGCCAATGAAGCAGTTGGCTGTACGCGTGCATTTCTGACTATGTGGCGGTCTTCTTGACGACTGGTCTGTCGAGGGCGTCCTGAGCCTGGTCTTCGTGTACATGACATCTCTCGGGCCCACTGGTCCTAACTCCTCCTCACAACACAATCAGAGCGGCCTAATTGACGAGCTACTCGCCTAGCTGACCACCCAGCTTCCATCATCCCGACGATTCTCCCTCTCTCAAACTGCGACAACTGCGTATACTTTCTTCGAACACGGCGTAATGGCATGTTTACCTCAGCTCTTCCTTTGTAAATGATTCAGCACACTCAAAGAAGCTTTGGTTACCTGTTTTATACTCCACAGAGTAGGATGTTCAACGCCCTCTACCGGCTATACGTAATGCGCAATCACGCTGCATTTCTAATCATTTGCATATCTCCCCGACATGTACCTTCATTGCAAGTTTCGTTACGATCCTGCAATTATTTCTTGGTGCGCTAATTTTTTTGTCCATGAGTATACTTTGAAAGTGGTATGTATCAGAAATCTTCATAAGAACAGAACATTTCTCATATCTTATTGACTGTTCTAGAACAATTCATATAAACAATTTATTCTTATAAGGCAAATAGGAAACTGAAATTTATTTTTACCATTAGAATCTCTCTTTATATCTTTTAGTAACTTTGAATATAGATACTTTCGATGATTTGATAACTTTTTTATTAAATATACAAAGATTCATTGTTAATAATGTAACTAACCAATCATTGTAATTTTTGTTTTGTTTTAGGGAACCAATATTAGTTCTCTGATTGACGCAATCTTAACTCAGGCTGAACTTCTGGAACTCAAAGGAGATCCAAAAGGGATGGTGGAAGGTACGGTTGTAGAATCAAGAGTTGATCCTAATAGAGGGTAAGAAGACTTACTTTTTAAAAATCAATGTAATCATGTGACTGTTTTAAAATCATACATTTAAAGTTTCTAAATTGTGAAAATCAGTTTAAAAACTCAACCAAAGTGATTGACTGGGAATTGAAAAGAAGGGTTTTTTTGTTACATTTAAGTCGGCCAAGCAATCAAGAGCAATTTATACTTGTAGTTAAATCTGACTGCTTAACTTTCCAAATCATTTTGCAATTTAATGTATGAATGTGATAATTCATTAAAGTAAAAATTACATTTGAGGTAATTTCACATTTAAAATCTTCATAATTATATAAAGATATAAAAGGCTTATTTCAGAAGCCTTCATGTGAAATTTATAGTTTTGTGTGTTTATACAGTTTTTAATGTGTGGCTGCCTAAAATTTTATTTTTATTAAATCCATATATGTGAGAGAATTGAACTGTAATAGTTTTATTCGAAAAAAGAAGAAAAATAATGCGTTCTCTGTTTGCATTCACCACATCTTTTTTCCTTTTCTGCTTTAGACATCTTTTACGTCCTTGTTTATAACATGCAACAATTAAAATACCAACCACTTATCAAAGATGCTTCATTGCAGTGTCGTTGGCTGCTTTCGATGCCTTTCATGACACATCCTTGACAGATATTTCATTCCTTCAATGACGAGTGTTCATTTCTTACAATACAAAGTTGTTGTCCGTATTCTGATTTCCATCTTATTTCAGGAATCTCAAATTATAAGAAACTTATGATACTGGTTTTAAGGAATGCATCAGATAGAAGGGAGTAAGAAAACATGTCTTTTAAGATTTTACAAGATAAAATGTGCAAAAAAAAAAAAAATGTCTCCATTTAAATTCAGGAAATTTGATGCTTTGTCTTAATCACTCCTTAGGAATTTAAATAAATCCTTCAGTAAAACCTTAAAATGTATTCTGCTTCTTTCGTTGCATTTCTATTTATTGAATTTGAAGAATTGTTAGTAATAAAAGTAAGGTAATGATGCTTTTTTTTTTTTTTTAAATTTCAGAGACAATTTATTAAAGCATTATCAGAGTTTTAGTTAGAGCAAGAAAAATATCCACAATTGAAACATGATTTTTTTTTAATACTGTTTTTCAGAAAATTAAGCACTGCCATCATCCAGAGAGGAACTCTTAGGAAAGGAGCCTTTTTAGTGAGTGGGTGTACTTGGGCTAAAGTAAGTTTATACCAGCTTTTATTTTTCTTATTACCTATCTTTATATATCTATCATTCCGTCTGTAAGTTTAAAAAAAATATATTCAAGGAAAGTGAAGAAAGTGGTTTGACATTTCTAACAATCTATGCTTAACATGGTTGTACCATTTCTTGTTCTATTCTAAAATCTGCTGAATACGAGCAAATATTTGTTTGGCATTTAAATTAACAGATTTTATATAAATTGAAGAATTTTTCATCTTTAAAGTTCCTTCTCCTACAAATTTTTATCATCTCTTCTTCCTCATTCTCCATCATCCAATTCTGGACTTATCAATGTAGTCATTTTATTTTTGTAAATTTTTCTTGATATTCCTCATGAAAACCTGGTGGGTATTCTATGCAAGTTAAATTTGAAATTTCTTGTTATATGAAAATTAGACAACTCTTCCAAATATCAGAAAACACATACTTCTAATAAACATCCAACAACATCAACACATTTCTTCTACCAATATTTCGATTTTTTTATCCAAAAATCTTTATCAAGGGATATTACATAGAAGAGAAAAACTTCTTTTTGATTCATTCTACCATATTGTTGATCTTTTTAGAAGGAGAAAAGTAGTCTTTTTCTTCTATATAATATCCCTTGATAAAGATTTTTGGGTAAAAAAAATCGAAATATTGGGAGAAGAAATGTATTGACGTTGTTGGATGTTTATTAGAAGTTCTTGTTATTTGCTTTCATTGGATTATTTAAGTTTCAAATTACTTAAGAATACTGTTAACTCTCTCAGCATTTAATAAAGCTAACTTCTTCACATATTCATGTTCATTCTTTATTATTTGACTCCCTAATTGATCAGTTTCGTATCAATACACATTAATTTGTTTTTCTTGATAGGTAGTCACTTCAAAAATTGAAATTCATTCTTCATTTCAGCAAAAAAAAAAAAACACTTCCTTTCTTTCCCTGGTAGAGTTAAAAGCCTTGTTAATCTATTTCTACCATTTCCTTCTTCTTTGCTTTCAGTAACTTTTATTCTTTAACCTGCTTTTCATGCTTCTTTTGCGTTTTTCCTCTTGCATAGATTTTGATCTGCCTCATAACTCAAAATAAAAATTGAAGATTAAATCTCCTGCTAAAGGATAGTGCTGCATTATAAGACATCTCAGATATTCTTTGCTAGAAATTATTACACATTTTCAAAGATTCACTTTCAAAACACTTAATTCAAATTATCGTTTCAGTTTATTGTTTGCTTAATTATTCTGAGCTTAATGTAACCTTTACTCTTTTCTTGAACAATTAAAGGTTCGCTCTATGTTCAGTGATGCAGGAAAAGTAATTCAGTCGGCTGCTCCAAGTTCACCCGTGGAAATAATTGGATGGAGAGATTTACCTTCAGCTGGAGATGAGATAATTGAAGTGGAGTCAGAGGTATGGGTTTGTTTTGTATTTACTTTTTTTTGTAAAATTAGGAAATGACATAATAATAAATACCAACAACTTTGCCATTACAAAAGTTGTAAGTATAATCATAAATGTTCCAAATATTATGAGGGCTAGACTGAAAAATCTGGTACAAGCCAATAGGAAGTTTACGATATTGCGCAAGAATACATTCCTTCGTCGGGCGTTGGATTCAGCCATTGCATCCCTTCAAAAAACATTGCTCCTACATCGCTTCCGGTTTCTGTAAATAGTTCCAAGACGGCCATGTTTCACGACCCGAAACCCAAACACCCGGTACCACAAACTGCAGTCTTACCATTCTTTTTTTACATTGTATATCTTCTTCATTATTGTAATTTAAGTTATTTAAAAATAGTCATATAAGTATTTTGTAGACAAAAAAATGAGCGAAGATAGATGAATCGGAAAGTTGTTGGTTTTGTTTTTTGTTTTTTAATGTAATAATCATTTAAATAAATTTTTAATTGTATTAACAAGAAGGCTTAACATGCATGTATTAAAAATAAAAGTGAAAAATGAAAATAAAACGCACTTGTACAAAAGAATAAACAGGGAAGTGATGGTAATTAATCGATAGTTTCGGAATACTGAGTGTATTCCATTGTCGGAGAAGGCAGAGACATCACAAACACACTTGTGTTCTATATGTTTGTGCCGTCCCTGATGATGGAATATGCTCAGTTGGTGAATTACCATCATTTTAATCCTGTTTATTCTTTTGTACAAGTAAGTGCATTTTATTTTCATTGTAGTAAATTTACAATGTAGAATTTATTGATCCACAGTTTTGCCAAAAGATATTATCGTCCAGTAGACAATGTTTTTCAGTTTGTTTGCCTCAGTGATCAGACGAGTTAATAATAAGTCAATTGGATTCTTAGTTTATCGGGTTGTTTGGAAGGATTTTCAGAAATTACTTCAAGAATAACAATTATCTCTTTCAGCCATCTCCTTTTAAATGAAAGACTTCTGTTTCCAGCTATTGCATCTCAATAGTTCCTTCCTCATCACAGATTAGTTGGTATAAAAACTCCTCACAAGTAATCTTTCCATTCCTCCTTATCACCTTCATGTAGAAGGTCTCAAATCCTCCTTGCTTTTGGGTTTTCATTATCTTAGACTTTTCTGTGGATTTCTATCTATTATTAAGACCAATTTGTTCGCAGATATGTCTTTAATCAATTGCAGAGTTTACCTACACAACTGTAAGATTGTAAAACAGTGTATTTTTAACCACCATTTTCTTTGAAGATTATTACCTATCTGCTGTATTAAGCAGTGCTATCTTTTGTTTGATGAATAGCATTGTAAGTTTTTCTTTCATTAACTACATGATAATTATCTTTGAACTAAAAGTAGGAAGTTCAGGTTAACCCATCATCTTTGATTCTTATTTAGAAGATAGATAGCATTGCTCTTACAATCACAGCAAAATGAGATAAGGCTGAGGTTCAGTCCAGAGTTCACCTGCCTTTATAGAATCCTAACATCCAGTAATACAGGATTATTCAAAATGATTGTCAGGCTTTTAAAAAATCACCCCAGTACAAATGTGATACGAAGACGACTCCTTTTTTATTTTGTAAGAAAACTCAATAAGTTACAGACATGCATTATAAATGCTCAACATCGGCACCATGTATTACTCTGCAGACATTGACACGATAGTCCAGTTACGACCACACACATACACATTCCAGCGTATCAGTGGTGATGTTTCCAATGGCGGTTTTGATATGCATCTTCAGTTCCGGGATGGTTGCAGGTAGAGTGGGGTCAAAGACGTGCCTTTATGCAGCCCCAGAGGGAAAGATCACTGGTGTTAAGTCCGGTGAACGGGGTGGCCACGATAGGAGATTCTCATCACCATCTGTCCCACACCCAATCCAGCACTGTGGTAAATGCTGGTTTAAAACTGTCCTAATGTCCCGATGGAAATGAGGTGGGGCACCATCCTGTTTAGTATGAAATCAACGCTATCATCACTCAGCTGGGGTAGGAGCCATTCAGTGACCATATCGAGGTAATTCATTCCTGTTACTGTCTGTTCTATAAAAAAAAAAAAGGGGGGGGGGCATATACCCTAACTTTGGAAATAGCACAGAACACATTGATCTTGGGGAATGCATGCTCATGTTGAACAAAATGGTGGAGATTTTCCATCTCGCAAATTCTAAAATTGTGTGGATTGACTTTTCCACACAAATGAACATTGCTTCGTCACTAAAAATAACCCTGTCACAAAAACCATCTGCTTCCATCAATTGTTGCAGTTCCAGGCAGGAAAGTTCCCTGGCATGATGGTCATCAGATGTCAATACTTGCAGCAGCATTAGATGATACAGCTTCCTTCGTAGACACTTTCATAACACACGCCACACCTTAGGTTTCAGGATGTTGAGTTCGCTGCTGCCTCTCACAGTTGATCTGATAGGACTCTGTAGGAAGGCTGCTCTGATCTGGTCCATTTCAGATAAGGAGGGACGTCCACTGCTTTTTCCCTTACACAGACACCCTGTCTCCACAAATTGCACCACCTGTGAATGGAATTGTCAGAGGGAGGATCCTTCCTAAATTTCGTACGAAACTGCTATTGGACAATGTTAACGGAACGATTGTGATGATATTCAAGAGTGCAGAACGCCTTTCTCCCTACTGTTGTCTGCCGTTTGCAATCAATGACTCCTGGCGGGCAACCACAGAACTACTGAATGTCTGTAACTTATTGAGTTTTTTTACACAATAAACAAGGTGTCGTCTTCATATCATATTTGTAGTACATGTGGTGATTGTTTAAAACCCTGACAGTCATTTTGAATAACCCTGTGTAGGGTTTACTCTGGGATCCATAATGAGAAGAAGAAATCAGTAAAATGAAGGACTTCTGTTGGGAATGCAACCTGCTTCCTGCAGCTTACCACAGATAAAGCACCTTACCATTTAAAATATCAGACCTACTGTATAATGGAAGTTTAGAACATTAATAAAAATATATAATTAATAGAAATAACAGATTTAGGATTTTTTTTTTAATAAAACAACTAAACAACTTGTAGATTGAAGGAGCATAAAAAAAAAAAAAAAAAGACATTCATTTGATAACTGTCTGTTGTTCATATTTCTATATTCCTTTCCATTTTCTACATTTTATTTAATCCATAAAATGTAATATATCTATATTTGAATTAAAAATGACATTTTATATTGTTGCTGATAATTCCTTCAGCATCATTTGAATGAATGCAACATGATCTATATCTATATAATGTTTAAAATTGTCCCTGTAGAACAGTTTGTTTTTGTTATATTACTTTGTCCGAAATGATTTTATTTTCTCACTTCCATGGCTTAGTTGGCATCAATATTTAGCTTAAAACTTGGAGGGTAAAATACATTTGGTGTAATTATTTGCTACAGTTTAATAAATTAGTAATAAAATAACAAGAAAAAGAATAATAAGAATAATTAGATCAATTCAAATAATTTTTTTTTTTTTAATATTTCAGAAAAGAGCCAAAGATGTCGTCAATTACAGAATTAACAAGCAGCAAGAACGTAAACATGAAGCAGATTCATTAGAAGTACAGAAGAAGATGGAACAACATCTACAAATTTACCGTGAGGAAAGACAAAAAAGACTAGAGGCAGGATATTTTAAGAAACGTCCTCAGCCAAAACAGAAGGAAGTTCAAGCAACCACAGACTCTGGGCCACAGTTGCTTATTTTAGTCAAAGGTATCAATCATACACTAGATAAAATTTACTAATTGGATATCAACAATTGTAAGATAGGTTTATAGTTGTATTGCACTAAATTTACAGATACTTTCATTGCAGTGTGGAAAGCCTAACTATCCTACATTTTTTTTTCTCTTCTGAAAAAAATAATTCTAACAACAAGTTTAGCATGTGAAAATAATATTTAACATCACAAGAAAAAACATACACACACAGAAATAAGGAATCACTGATCTCTTTTTTCAAATCCAAGATGGAAATCTGTATAGTTTGTATGGATTCCATTAGAAATTTATATGCTTCCTGCTTGATTTTTCAATCTTGTACAATATGAACAGTACAACAATTCATGGTATCCCTTTCTTCCACACTTCTCTTTGGCCACCTCAGATGCTGCTGATTACATTGATCTCATTCCAATGATTTCTCCTGTACTGCCTCATAATTTGATACTTCATTGTCCATACCGTAACTGATCTTGTACTGAAGTTTTAGATCCACTGCATTTTAGTTGCTATGTTAGGCCTGACCAAGACAGAGTCACGCTATTCAAATGAAATTAATCTCTCAGATTTCTCATGTTACAGTAGATAACTGATTACATTTACAGAGCTATACAAGATTTTGTTGTTCAAAATTCAGAATTGTGTGAAGCTACCTCGAATAATAATAACAGATTCGGTACGGTATGGCATTGAATGGTAGAGGTTTTTGATATCCTGGAGAATAGTCTGCCAGGCTATTTCTATGCAAGTCCAGAGTTCATTCGTCGTGGATGGCAGAGACACTCGATGAGTCAATTGCTTACCATGTTTGAGACTTGTTCGATCGGAAACATATTGAGCGAACATGCAGGCCAGAGAAGAAATGATATCTACCGTGCATGGAAAAGGTCTTGGACATTCCAGGGCACATGTAGGCAAGCATTATCCTGCTTGAATATAGCACTAGGACAACTCTGAAGAAAGGGTATCATCTCTCCATCTAAAACATCTTTGATGTATCGCTGGCTTTTAAGGGTTCCCTGAATTCATATCAGATGAGATCGTGAATTGACCCCAATCGCACCCCAAACCATGACGCAAAGTATTGGTCAGTATGACGCTCCAAAATGCATGCTCCAAGCTAGCGTTCACAAGGATGTCTTCAAACTTGAACGCTTATGTGTTTGATTTATGTATGCGACTATCATAGTGCAGCAAGTAGAATCGTGACTCATCAGAAAAATGATGTTCTGCCAATCAGCACACTAGTATCTGTTCGAGAATGCAGTAAAGCCTAGGCGTCTGTGGTTCAGGGTTAAAGGAATTTGCAACAGTGGCTGCGAACCACTAATTCTTTGTTAAGCAGACAACGGCAAACTATGCTGGAGGATAAAGCCTGTCCTGTGACAGTGCAGTGCTAACATCTTGGATGTTGCTATGTGATTGGTCACTGCCATGATGTAGAGGTATCATCCCAGGTAGCTGTGCAATTTCCCAGATTTCTGCACATTCGATTCTCATCTGTCCATTGACACCATGTTCACATCACTGTACTGATGTTTTGTCCTGTACTAGTAAGAAACTCCAATTTATCTAATCCTATCGCTCAAAATCAGTCATATGTTTATAATGTGACCTTCTTCGGTAATGGGACATCATGAGACTCAAAAACCACCCTTTCGACCCAATGTCGGCTCTTTACTGGTTGCTCAACATCTTGCTTGAGCCACCTATTTATATCCAAGACCGGAAAGTTCAGAGTGCGCTGCTCCGAAACTGCATGCGCATTTTCAGTGAGATTATAATCATTTGCATGTCCCAATCTGATATGTATTCTGTAAGTTTCAAGTAATACAATCAATCTCTTCATGGTTTTGCAATTTTCATGGACATTAGTGTATACACATATAAAGTTAGTGACCCACTATAGGCCTTTGGAATCACGGGAGCTCAGACTTCCAGCGTTTCTGACCAATAGGACTAAATTAAAGTTAGATGGTCTTCCTCACACCTGCCTGTCTTACCTAGTACCATTCAACCCTAGGACCAACTGGAGGAGAAGTCAGTGTGGAAAAATCCCGAACTCTTGCATGATCAGGGATTGAACACAGCTCCTCCATGCTATAGTCAAGGCCCACAAACACATATAATTATAAATGTGTAGATCATGATATATATATGTGTGATCTATATATACATCCTATCTCTTATGGGACTGTATTATGACTTCATTAATATCATGCTGTTTTAGGCTCATTTTCTACCTCATTAAAGATTGCTGCCTGTTTTGTAGGTCTGATTTCTCAGGAATTTCTTTTATCATTGTTTTGTTGCTGATCTTTTTTATTTGATTTTATTATGCTAGTAGTACTAATTACTTATTACTTTATATACACTGTCCGGCCACTTTATTTGGTACACCCCTGCTGTGTGCACAAATGATATATATGAAATATATATATATTGAAATTCAATATATATTCAATATATATATATTCAATATTGAATATTGAAATATATATTCATTTGCAAGTCACATGGACAGTTGTGGCTATACATACAGCAGTACAGACCTCCCATCATCAGTTGAGAAAGCAAACCACAGCGATAATGGGAAAGTGCAGGGGTTCTAATGGAGTTTGAACGTGGCATGATCGTCAGGGCTATACTTGCTGGTCGAAGCGAATCCAAGATGGCAGTGCTCCTGAACTTTCTGCATACAACAATATCAAGGGTGTCTAGGGAATGGTGCAAAGAATAGAAAACATTGAGTCAGCGGCACTCAATGACGAAAATCGTTCGTTGATGACAGAGACTGGAGGAGGATGTCTACAATTGGGCAAGCCAAAAGATGAGCCACAGTTGCCCAAGTGATATTCAACTTCAACAGTGGTGCACAGCAAACCATCTCGCAATGCACCATTAAACGTACCCTGTTGCAGATGGGCTACAACAGCTGATGGCATCGTCGGCCACCCTTGTTATCAGCAAAGAACAGGAGCGCACGTCTTTGGGATCGTCCATTAATCACGTGAGGTTCGAAAAGGGGGGGGGGGACGTGATAAAAGATGGGGGGGGGGGTAGTCTAAAACCTCACCACGTAACACCAGGGGGGGGGGGGGGTAAAAAGTTCCTAAAAAAAACCTCACGTGATTAATGGACGACCCCTTTCTGTAGGCAAAGCAACACCGACACTGCACCATCGACGACTGGAAAAACGTTACTTGGTCCGATGAGTCGAAGTTCCTGCTGCATCATGTTGACACAGACACAGAATTTGGCACAAACAACATGAATGTCTGGACCCATCATGTCTCACAACAACTCTTCAAGCCAGTGAGGGCAGTGTCATGGTGTGGAGGACGTTTTCCTGGCACTCATTGGGTCCATTGATACCTCTGGATGCTAGAGCGTACATAAACATCGTAGATGACCAAGTGCAACCGAAGTACATGTTAACAGTTTATCCTCGTGCAGATGGCTACTTCCAGCAGGATAATGTGCTGGTGCCCAAAGCCTACCATCACTATGGGATGGTTTGAGAAATGTAAGCTATGTTCCCAATATTCTTGATTAGGGAAAGTAGCCTATTTGTATACTGTTATTTATGAAAGTGTTATAAATAGTTTATTTACATTCAAATATAATATGTAAATAAACTAGAATAATTAATATAAAATTTAGGTTTAATTTTTATAATTAATATCAATCTTTCATCCAGGGGTTTATGTGCAAGTTACCATGCCTGGATATTTTTTTTTTATATGATCGGTTTATCATACCAGGACTTTCGGTTGATTTTTTTTTTTTTTTTTTTTGGAAGCAAATGTTTTTTATCTGTAAATATGCCATTCACAAATACAGACATTTTATAACCTTACAATCTACTGTGTCCACCAATTATTTGCTAATTAGAGTTAATATTTTACATTTATATTAACAAGAAACATGACGATGACTTTTCCTTGCTCAGTCCCCGGATCTCAGCCCGATTGAAACTTTGTGGGATGAGCTGGAATGGCTGTTTGCTCCAGGCCTACACCTCCATCAAATCTTCAGGAACTACGTGACACACTCATGTCTGTATGTACACAATATCTCAACAACGTTTTCAGCATCTTGTAAAATCCATGCCTCGACGAATTCAGGCTGTTTTGAGGGCGAAAGGAGACCCAACACGCTACTAGGTAGGTGTATCTAATAAAGTGGCCGGACAGTGTATAACATTGAACTCTGTCTCAGAAGTCTTAATCCACCTCAGTATCAACTCTATTTAATAGTGGCATGGTTGCTGTCTCAGTTTTGTCATAGTTATCTTTTGATTCTTCCTGGTGCATGCTACAACTCTTTGATTCTTCAATATTTTCTCACCATAACTTCTCATTCTTACATCTACCACCATTCCTGTGATTTTTTTGCATAAATTAGATTTCATCAAGATGGTCAGAAATCCTGTAATAACAGTAGATGTCTACCTGCAGTATCATTAGTGGCAGTGAATGGTCATGTAATTGGACATCTGTTGACAGGGTGATCTGCTATGGCTGTCATACATTCCTCAATGCCTGACCATCATTGTCCCTCAATCCGCCACTGTAATAATTGTTAACAAAAATTCTATTGTTCATGTAGACTTTATGACAGATTAAACCAAGAAGACAGCCATCCAGTTCTCAATATTTTACAAGTTGAGTCGCTTTATTTTGATCCATCACTTTCTTTATTGCCAATAAGTCACACTCAGGCTGCTCAGATATTTCTATCTTGAAATTCTGATACATCCATCTTTGCAGCAGAAGCATTACTCTGTATCATTCTTGATGACCAGTGCTATGTATTTAATATACTGTATGTAGTCCATTGGAGCTGTTTGACATTACTTGACATTGTAGCTTACTTTGATATTTCTTGCTTTGCTTTCTGAAAAGTAACAGAAGTTTAATAAATTATGGATATCACTAGGGCTGGCTCTGTCGTCAAATATCCTTAACACAGTTCCTATTGGACTTGTCCTTTCTTTGTCCCACATAAATGTACATCGAAGCTTTTCACGTTAATACACAGGTCATGATATCCTTCTCCACAGTTTCCAACTCACTTCTTTGTCCATCTTCTCCGACTGCTACTAAACATTTTTCCATTGGTGCTTCAGGGACACCTTGATACCCATCTTTTTCAATGGCTTTACAATGATCATTTGCTTGCCATGTCTGGTTTTGCTTCATCAACATTGCCCATTTTTCTATTGTTTTTTTTTTTTTTTTTTTTTTTTTTTTAACTTAACCAACTTGAAGAGGATATCCAATATATAGAGGCAGATATATGCCTGCCAAGGTAAATTATAATAGAAATTGGCTTTTTAAAATACAAATATGATTTGTTTCTTAGGGGCCTAGATTATATGTGGCTTTCTTCCCTGCTGCTGGTTCTCCACACTTCAGCTTTCCCTTCTAAGTTTTCCGCACTTTCAAGCAATTCTCACTTTCTCATTTCTATACATTCGGCTGCTCTTTATTCTTTTCTTTAGACTTGATGATTCTTGAAGTAGGACACAAAAGACCTCATCTCTTGTTACCTTCGATACGTGGGTGAAACTCTTCATTTTCAGTAAATTCACCCACAGTGACATCAAAACTACCATTGAAAATTGTAGTTGGTAAAAGTTAAAATAAAGAACAAAAGGTAAACTATAAAAGTATATGTAATATAATGGGAAACCTGGAATTGAACCTTGCAAAGTGTTCATTAATTGAAGAGTACTTGACAAAAATGTATACGATTTGCTCTTTATATTTACTGAAAGAATGTAATTTAGAAGAATGAATAATTTAGGCTTTAGTTAAAAAAAAACAATTTTAAGGTAAAAAGAAAAATGACTGGTCAAAGGGGAAGTGTACGTTAGGGTTGACTTTTATTAAAATGAAAAATACTATTTTTATATTTTTTTAATTACTTATATTCTTTCAACAAATTCATTGCACTGTTGGAGTTAACTAAAAATAGCTTACATTTCCCTCTTAAGAATATTTAGGTTCTTTACATAACTTGGCTTGATCTAGAATAGTCATAATATTTCTAATATTTATTCTCATGTTTAAATTAATCAATGTGCATTTCTAAAATTTTTATTATGTATTTATTATAATTCCAATAATTTCCATTTAAAAGCAGTAAACAATGAAAAAAAAAATATAATTGTTTTTAGTATTTGCTTTCATGTTTAATGATGAGTGTAAAGTAATGATACATTTATTACCTAAATTAAGGTGATGTCGATGGTTCTGTGGAAGCTATCTTAGATGTTTTGGAGACTTACAGATCATCTGAATGTAAGCTGGAAACCATTCATTATGGAGTCGGTCCTATTTCTGAAAATGATGTTGAACTTGCAGAAACATTTAAAGGTAAAAATAACCTTTTGAATCATTTTTAATAAAATTTAAATAGAATTATGATTAAAGCTTTAGAACTTATATTTAATTCTGTGAAATCTATAATCTATTGATACATACTTAACTGTCTAGATCAGCGGTTCCCAACCTTTTTCAGCTGGCGACCCACCTTTCCGTATCGGTATACCTCCACATGTATAGGAATAGAAGAATATAGAATAAGACCATAGTTGTATCGTATCCCTTCCTTATATATGATCGATTTTTCTGATGGTTTATTCGATGGTTTCTGATAGTTTTAGGATCAAGTTGCGACCCACCGGTTGGGAACCGCTGGTCTAGATAATATATAAATAAATCCTTCAACCAATCCTTTTGAAAAAAACTTCTTTACTCTAGGACTATATTTTGAATAATTTCTTCAATTATTCTTCCTCAGGTGATAGGTAAAAGAGGAAAATAAAATAAAATAAACTTTCTCCTCTCATTACAAAGTAAAAATAAACAATGAATTACTTCAAGTTCTTTTAAACAACATTAATGAATGGTATGAGACATTACAAACCATTATTAATTGAGGTTATACTAAAATAATTACAATTATCCAATAAATAATGATACACCACTAATTCTTTACATCTGTAATTCTAATAAACAATGATACAGCACTAATTGTTAAAGCACTTCAAATTTAAAATAAAAATGATAAATTGTTACAAACATATTACATTTTAATAATTTTTCTCTCTTCTTTTTATTTATGATTTTTTTTTGAAAATTCTTAATGAATAGTATGAAACTTTTAAGAGATCTATCCTTATTTATACATTCATTTGAATTTATGAAACATGATTCTAATAGAATTCTCTCTCTTTCATCATTGCACTTGTATATCACTTTGGCTATTGGGTCCCGATTATGGTTATTTTCAATGGCATGACGTGCCCAGTCCGATAATTTAGGTTCCCTATTTATGTATGCCCTTGTGTGTTCACGAAGCCCCTCTTTTAGGGTCTTTGCCAAATGCCCATAATGAATTTTATCACAGTCCCTGCATTTTAGTTGGTATATTATGCCCATATATTATTTTACCTATCACCTGAGGACGAATAATTGAAGAAATTATTCGAAATATAGTCCTAGAGTAAAGAAGTTTTTTCAAAAGGATTGGTTGAAGGATTTATTTATATAATCTATTTTTTGTTTCTTTGAAAATTAAAATAATCATATAAAATATAATGCAACGAATCATGTAACATTTTAACAAAGAAAATGAAATCGATATTGAGGGGCTGTCCATAAACTTAAGTCACGCTAATTTTTGTTGTATTTGACTCCCCCCCTCCCTAATATTATGTCACAATATCATGCACCTCCTCCCCAATTTACATTAAAAAATTTTATATTTTTAACTGTAAGTATTTATAAGATTCAGTTCAGAACTCCTATTAATCAGTTCAACAACTAAATAATCAAATAAATGAAAAGTCTTGCTAATCCATGGGCATGATTAATGAATCAGTGCATGTCCATGGATTTATCATATATTCTTTGATTCAAATTACTGATATCAGGAATGGTACTGATTTATCTGGAGAAACTGCATCATCTATTTCACTTTGTGTATTCAGTCAGCGTCCTCTGCATTAGGATGTACGAGGCCCTGCATGCTGCAACATGGACTGGTCATTCACGATGTTGACGCCATGAGATGTATATTTTTTTTTGGAGTACATATGTTTTAAATGTTTTAACATAATCTTTATTTGTAGGATGACAAAGGATACACTTTTTTGCACACTGTGTCAGTCAATTTATTGTACACAGATGGGCAAAAGCAATCATATGGCTGAAGAAAATCTGGCTTCCGACTGGAGACATAAGAACTGCCAAGTAAATTGAGATATATTCCATCATTGTCAAATGGTGATGATGATAATGAGGCTACAGCTAAGCCTCAATTAGTTTGCTCAGTTTTCATTGGCGGAGGTAGATATCCATTTGGGAATAGACGTCGCAAGCTGCTTCTGGTTTCACCTCAACATTCTTCTGATGTCCACTTTACATTTTGTAGTAGATACTGTGACTCGTGAACGTAGTTGCTGTACCATTCATCTACTGTTACCTTGACATTGCTAGAATTATCTGCTAGTGGCTCTACCTATTCCGTGTCCACTGCGTAGTCATCAATTTCTACAGAACACCAGATGTCTGCCAGAGTTTTCCCCGGCATATTCAAAGTTTCTCTTCATGAGATATTCGTCAGTAGTCTTGCATTTTGATGCATATTCCTCCTATTCAGGATATTTTCATTTGAACTTTAAAGTTTAGATAATTGTGGGTTTTTTTTAACGAATTTCTTAGTAAGCATTTTTGATTTAAAAAATGTGCTTAAATATAATGTAGTGTGACATCATATATTTTCTGCCCCCTCCTCCCCAACCTGATATGCATACTTAGTTTATGGTCAGCCCCTACACACACACACACACAAGGAGTACAAATGGAAAACCGCAGGGTTTCTTTTTCAAAATTTGAGCTGTTATTGTGGGAAAATGGTTACATGATTATTCTTCAAAATATTGTCCATCGCCAGCTACAACTTTTTCCCATCTTTCTGGCAGCATACGGATTCCACTGCGAAAAAACTGCTCATCTTTTGAGTCGATCCACGAATCACATAAAAATAGAATGTGTGAAACTCAACGGGAAGATTTCTCTCCCAATACATCTCCAAAAGAGACATATTAGACTAACACACTAATATTTACTGCTTAAAGATCGGCCTCCCTTGTGTTCTATATGGAACATTGTTTTAACTATATATCATATTTTAGTTGGATGTACTGCTTTTAAACAACATCGTCATCACTGTTTTTATCCTCTTTTTAAATGACAATGATCTCTTTTACCAATCGCATTGGTTTTAAGATTCATCTATGTGACTTTACCATCATTTTATAGTTTTCAGATTTTTGCCAGTGCTTTTTAAATGCTTTTATACAGTACTTTTACATCTTGCTTTCAGTCCTACTATTATTGTTTTATTCTTGTTTTAGGTCTTTTATATATGATATGGGTTGCATGATATTGATTTTTTTGATTTGTGTGGAATGGTGCTAATTTCACTTTTACAATAAGAATAAAGAACTAAAGAAAAAGAGTATTTTGAATACATGATGGAAACTGTGACCCCTCAAAGACTAAAATCAAGAAAATAAAAAACAAGAACAAAATGTGATTCCAAAACCTTGGGCAGCACTCAGGCTACCACAAAAGGTATTTGACCACAAAAGGAAAAAAAATAAATAAATAAATAAACTTTTGTGGTAGCCTGAGTGCTGCCCAAGGTTTTGGAATCCACATTTTATTCTTGTTTTTTATTTTCTTGATTTTAGTCTTTGAGGGGTCACTATCTCCATCATGTATTCTTAATACCTCCCCTCCGTACGCCTTTTGAGTCTTGCACTAGCTGATTAGCTCTGGCTGAGGAGAGCCTAATAAGCTCGAAACAACCGTCTCAGAGTATCAGCTCGACTCAAAAGGCATTCTTATTTGAAAAAGAGTATTTTGTTGTTCAAAAGAAGGATTTTTTCTTGATTTTATCTGTTTATTTTTTCTTTGTTGGCGAAGCTTAGCTAAAGATGCTTTTGTTCCATTAAAATAAAACCAACCATACATCAATCTGCATTTGACATCAGGCTTTGTTTTCTGTCTGGTAATCTTGATTATATTTTTTTATCAAGTCATGTTAACAAAATGTACTAAAAAGAAACCTGATTTAAATCGTAATGGAAGTGGGTCAGAGTAGAAAAGATTATTCTCTTCAATGGAATTTTCTGAGGATTAAGAATTTAAAAAATATAAAAAAAATTAAATTAACTGCTTCTGTATAGTCTTGATGTTATTAGCACCATTACGTACATAACAAAGAAAATCATTCCATATCATTTTTATCTGGAATATATTCACTTTCACTATTCCTCACCACATGACATATTTATTGATTTTTATTCAATCAAATATAAAAATGAAACTGTAATTACCTACAAAATAGGACTTATCCCAATTGCCTGAATACCGGTTGGCAACTGAATTTTAGCTTCCTTCCCTCTGGCCTCATGTGGTGTGGTAAATTTTGATGGTTGAAAATATAAGACATCATCACTGATAAGCATTACAAATGCCTCCAAGAACTTATTAGTATTATTTATATATACACACAGTATATGCTGTAGAAGATCTTAATTGTGACAGTTCCAACTTTGGAGTCGTTGCAGTACGATACTTTTTGACTCCAAAAGTATAGTAGTCATTAATGATTTTTTTATTTTTTTATTCAATAATGACTTTCAGCATTTAAGATTAAAAAGCAGTGAATCAAACAGGTGGAAATCAGTGTAGCTGAAAGGATATTTTTTAATGTAAATTATTAATAAATATTCTTATCTGTTTAGGTATCGTCTATGGATTTAATGTCTCCTATGCAAGTCCTGAAGTGAAAAATATTGCTAAAAGTAAAAATGTTCGTGTCAAGGAATTCAATATTATTTACCGCTTGGTTGATGATATTAAAGAAGAAATTAACAGTCTTCTTCCTTTGAAGAAAAAAGAGGAAATACTAGGTAATTGATTTCATTTTTTATTCTATGATTTTATGGTGAGACCTGTTTTTCTATTAAACATGGCATTGAGAATAAATTTTACTTGTTCTTAGGGGATGCAAATGTTATTCAAGAATTTATTGTGACAGAGGGCAAAAAGAAATGGCCGGTTGCTGGCTGCCGATGTACGAAGGGAATCCTCAAGAAAGCTGCTCTCTTTCGACTCATAAGAAATGGGGAAGAACTTTACGAAGGTAAGGACAGACAAAAGCTTCTAATTATTAAAATTTTTTTTTCTAAAAGTAGTAAGGCTTAAATGCTTGGTAAATTCAGGTTTGGCTTTTGGGAGAATATTTTTTAAATATAAATATGACAGTTCAATTCTTTAACAGTAAATATACATATACTTCCCTCTTGAAAATTATTTTATAACAAAAGTAATTAAATGTAAATTAGTTAGTATCATATGGATTTTGCTATATAAATTGGCTCTTCATTTATAAAATATGACAGTTTTAAGTTATAGCAAATATAGAATTACTTAGTTTAAAAAAAAATCACATTAGTGTTAATTTAAAAATGATTGAGACTGAACTGACGACAAATTCTATTTTAAATTGCGCTAAACTGGACATTTAAAAACAAACGGGGAAGAAAGTAGACTTAAATGTCAAAGTTACAAAATACATTTAAGACATTTTTAAACAAAGCTACGTTTGAACTGATTTGTGGTGAAATGAAAACTGTCAACTCGCAGTTTTGATATCAAGAGTTTTAATGGTGGGTCTTGATTGCTAAGTCATTTAGACACTGGACTGTAGGAGCCTCCTCTTCCAGACGGACCATAGGGTTCATCTAGCCCTCTTATCAATTAAGTAATGAATTCCTTACCCGAATTAAAGACAGGTGGATGTTAGAATGACCATCCGACCTCAACTAGTCACATTCGTCAAGGCTCACTGGGAGCCTAAACCTGTCACACATCCTAGAAAACACCTTTTCCTTTTACTTAACGATGAATGCAAAGACAATAATATGCAAAATATTAGTTAAGAGCCCCAAAATAAGCTGAACTTCAGCTCCAAGATATTATTTGAACTGTTCTGCCTGTTAAATAATAATAGCAGTGAGTTGGTCAACAGTAAAAGCAATATTTGCTGATAATTAATTTAGTTTTTTTTAGTATTGATATCCTTGTGCATTAATTAAGTATAATAACTGAATTACTGATAAATTCTTTTTATAGGAAAATTAGTTTCGTTGCGGCATCTAAAAAATGAAGTGGATTCGATTAAAAAGGATGTTGAGTGCGGAATACGATTTGAAGATATCGATATTCATTTTCAGCCAGGGGATGTTCTACGATGCTTTGAGATGAAAGATGTTCAACAAAAGACTGACTGGGATCCAGGCTTTTGAAGAATTTCTTAAGAAATGGGTAAATATAAAAATTGATTGATTATGAGGTACAATTAGTTAATTTCTTCCGAAAAAACTTCGAAGTTGCAACCTCATATCTTTCAACAAAGTTAAATTTTACACCAACATCTAAATCCTGTATGAACCCTTTGTTTATTAGTATGCACATCATGCTAAAAGCACTGGATCAATCTGCTAATACATGTGTATCTTGGGTAAATATATTGATTGAATTTTTCTTCTTTTCATTATAGAATATTGTGGTAGTTGGCACAACATCACATCATGTGGCCTTGATGTTAAAACACGAATTTGCGAGGTATTTTTTTTTTGTTAATTGGTTCATAATTTCTTCTTTGATTTGACAGTATGGCCGAAAACAAACAACACTGAACAATTTGATAACAGGAATGATTGTGGATGTGTAAATAATATTAACTACCAAAGAGAAAGTGTTTATTGTGGTGCACTATTTTCGATCATACAGAACAGGCTGTGGCAATGGTCCTAGCCTGCTACACATTGCTACGGAATTTCGGGAGCATTTTAACCGTCCAACACCCATGAACAAGGTTATGCTATCCGTCATACTGGAAGTGAACTCACACAGCGGAAAGGTTGCGCCTAACGTCCAGTAGCAACGAATGAAAATCACGGCTGACTCTTTGAGCAAGAGTTGCAGTTGCCACAGTGAAATCTCTGATAAACATCAGTTTGATGCATGTTTAAAACCATTGGTGGATTTCCTCACAAGATACAGCCTGGCCAACCATTGAAATCTGTTGATACAGAAGCAAGAGTTGTGCTTCCATGTTAGCCAAAAATCTACAATCATCGTACAACATTGCTAAGTGTCATATTCATCTGAATGGGTACATTAATAAGCAATCCCGAGTTTTCTTGGTTTCGCCCGACCAGACATCATTATTGAAACACCACTCCACAGTGAACCGGTGACGATATGGGTGTGTGTGGTCTTTGGAAACGGCATCATCGGTCCGTAAATCAGGTGTGTTTCTGAGGGACCTCCAAAGTTTTTGCCAAGGACTATGCCTATTTCTTCATTCCCAGTGGTTTGAACAGGATGGGGCTGTGTGTCATCTGATGTGCATGTTTGGGGAATGCTATTTCAAGGACGAGTTGTGAGAACTCTTAAGAGTCGCTACGCACATACCAAAAAAGTTTCTAAACCGCAGACAAAGTCATAAATCAGT
>JAFIDM010014012.1:69696765-69732036 GCA_023159025.1 Thereuonema tuberculata
AATACAATAGACTTTCTTATATGCAGAGCACTCAACACATGCTCTACAAAACCCGCCCTTCACACTGAACTTAAAACTATACACACTATACTCAACCTCCAAGCTGCCTCAATATACTAACCCAAAACTCCCCATCAAATACAACCGCCTTCCCTTACTATCCTCCCCTCGAAAACTTCATCAGAAAATTCCTCAACCAACACCAATATGCCCCCGCATTCAAATCACATAACACAAACAAAGAAACCTAACAACCCTTCCAACACAGTATACTGGATCCCATGTGGCCAATGCTGCTCTGGCTACGTGGGACAAACATCCCGACCCCTATCAACACGTATCAAAGAACATAAACAGGCCTTCAAAAATACTCATCCCACAGGCTCATACACTGTTACCCACTTTAAAGAGACAGGACACACCCCCAAGTTCTCAGCTGCTAAACCCCTCTCCCACTGTCTCCTTGCTGAATCTTTCCATATAATACAGCTGAAAGCTTACAACCCTATAAACGGCAGGCACAATGCCCGTCACTATTGCTAAACTCTCTTAATCCTCTTACTTCCCTGATGAAGGAATACGCACAGTATTCCAAAACTGTCGGATTAATTTCCATGTACAACTTTATATAAGTAAGTGCATTTTATTATTTCATTCCACGCACGTTAAGCCTATTTAGTATTAATGTAAATAAGAGATCACCAGGTTAATTTTTTATTGTAGCACAAATGTATTTAGTTACAATTGTATTATTTTCTATTAAATGAAAAATGCAATTTCTGAGCACATTAAATTGGTAATATTATTTACAGAGAATTATTTTACAACAAAGTTACTTTCAATTGAATAGATTACAAACAAATCCATAAGCAGTTTCCTACTGAAAGGAAGAGGCACGTTGTGGCTGATATCAAGACAATCCATTCAAAGTCCTTGAGCCATGGTATTACAATTGAGGATTTCAATCCAGTAGCCATCAGGGTCTTGGATAAATGCAATGCCCTTCATTTTACCTGAAAGAAAGAAAGACAAATTAGGTACAGGTAGCAGTTCAGGGTTGAAAGGAAATCTCAAAGAGGTGACATCAAAGGATTGAGCATTTGCACTGAAAGCAGCCTACCTGAGGTTGTGTTTAAATGAACAACTTTCAACAAATGATTAAATTTTCAGATACCCAATGTGGTATCTTTTTGTAATGTTCTGCAATATTGTAAACTAAGAGTCCAGTTCATTTCGTGGTAGGGTATTCATCTAATCATGTCCCACAGATTCTAGATTGATAAGGAAGCACGTAGGCTAAGCCAGACATTATCTTGCACATAAGGTAGTGCCACAACACCTGATCAACTTAGAGATGAACGGCTGTTGGTGCTCCAAACTCTCATTGATGATGGGTAGCTGCAGCCAATCGGTGCATCCACAACTCCCCTATAATGTTGCAAAAAAATGTTTAACGTCTGTCTCAGAGCTCCAGTTCACATTGTGTTTCTTCTGCAATACTCGTTGCACATCCACATCTTGTCAAGACAGTGTATGAAAATTGAAAGAAAGGAAACAAATATACATTTCACAGTACAAGTGTTATGAAAAGTAGACTAAGAATACATCAAAAAGCCTCATGCATTTTCCCATGTTTCATTTAAAATGCACATATTATAGTATTTGGATCAGTATGTTTCATAGGCATATGGATAAATTGCAGACAGACTGCAGTGATGCTATTAAGGGTTTGCTCCCATATCTTAGGAGTATTGTCTACATTAAACTGATTATTAATTCCATTTCTCCTTTCAAAAAATTGCTTGCAGCAAGCCCAAATTAATTCAATCAGATTTCAATCGCAATGATAGGGAAGTAGTCTTAAAACATTGTGGCCATTTATGTTGCAGTGGACAAAATGATGGCTATTCAGCCAGGCTGCCATGTCAGCTTTCCGCTATAATATGATGCATTTCCATTATCACAACACTGTGCAAAGGAAGATTTGGTAGAAGCCGAGATTCAAACCATGATTTAAAATTTTTACCATTCATTTCATGATGATAATCTTCTTACCCGACTTAAAATTAATGAGGCGTTCGGAATAAATCCTTTCTCATTTCCTGCATGAACGACAATGAAGTGTGGTCCAGGCCCTTGATTCGCCGTCACTTTCAGCCCTGTACGTGCGATAAGTTTGCAAAAAAACTCGTCTGAGCACCACATCATGATGTTCATATACGATGAGACGGTTGGCGCATCTCTTCCAAATACAAGATAGATTCCTTGGTTCCTTTGAAATCAATTGCAGTCTTCACTGCTTCAAACAAAATTGCTGAAGACAAAACTCCCACTTTAACATAGCGGCGAATAAGGTATTGATGAAAATTGTCTACATCAGTAACAGGGATTGCTCATGGTCACTTCTTTCCTGCCTTATACTGGTGATGGAGGCTTTGGATACACCTGTTGCCACAGCTCCTCTGTCTTGAATTCTTTTTAAGAATTGAGCAGTGCGCACAAAATTATAGTGTGTTGACATTTAGCTTGGAAAGAGGCTATTGTCTCAGACTTTAAGTGAATCTCTTGAAATCTCTAGTCTGATAGATCAGTCGTGACGAATGTCAGTTATTAGGGCTACATAGCCATTATGTCATCTTTTTCTAAACACAACTCTATCTCAAATAGAAATTTATCAACAACATTCATTAATGAACTTTAGTGCTTGGCAGAATTATTGTAGTATTTTTCAATGGAAATAAAGTAAGTTCTGAACTTACCATCATTTGGCTTTTTGACAAATTTTACTCCCAACTCTTCAAATCTCTGACTAGCCAATTCCACATCAGGAACCATGATGCCAATGTGACCTACAATAAAAAAAAGGAAAAGGTTTTTAACAATTTCAAATATGCTTATCGGTTCATAAAAATAATTAAATCAAAGTAATTTTCTTTATCTTTAAATAAATAGCAATAATACATAAATTTGTAGTTTCTTAAAGAATTATAAAGAGGAATACAATAGGGTAGGGGATGGAGGACACAGGGAAAACACAAACTTTACTATGAACAGGTTTCAGATGCTTAAAAGAATGAAGTGATAAAATGGAAAGTATTTTTCATAAAGTTTGAGAGGGAACAAATGCTGTCACGAAATATGGAAGTAAAGTAAAAATAGATAGATTTCTCACATGCAATCTTTTACCATCTATCTATTTAAAAGAAAATAGTTTTTTTTTTTTTCCGTCATCTATTCCCCGAAACCATAAGATAGAAATACAAATAAGGTGTCAAATGTTAGATATACTATTGAGGATGACTACATTTTATTTTTCATGTGATGTAAGATCAACTTCCAAACCGTTCATTTTAGATAACCAAAATGAAAGACAAAGTTGTTCCTCTCATTGAGATGAACTTTTTAAAAGTAGTCAGGTCGCAATCAAAGGTCACCTGACTTGAGAAAATGACCTCAGAATCATGTGATCACTAACTATTTCATTTGACAGGTTTGCTCTAGTTATTGTTAAATGAACAATGGCCACAAGAAGCATGACATAGAAAGAATGCTTTAAAGAAGACATAAAAATGTTTCCTGCCAATGTGAGAGAATTTCTAAAACGTGCAACTAATCATCATTCTCAAGACTGAAGATATTTCTAATAATTATTAAAACATGAGTTGCTTTCACTTGTCATCTTAGGAAAAGACACTTTATTTATCATGGCGATATGTAAAAGTGTCTTCCAATTTTATTTTTAATACACAATACACAAAATAAATATAATAATATACAATTTTATTTAACGAATTCATCGGGACCGAAAATTTTATTCGTAATATCGGGGTCCAAAATAAAAAATTTCCGCACTTAACCTTATGGAACAGCCCTAATAAGCAACTACACAAAAATATCCATAATTAGAAATTGTATATTTTTTATTCAGCAGCTAATAATACAGCGAATAATTACGCACTAGTTAATTTGAAATTTTAAAGTAGTCTATGTACTGAGTAATGTTTGACAATTTCTCTGATTCCTGACTCGAAAAAGTTCTTTTTCGACTTTATGGAGAGAAGAAAATACAGCATCATTTATATCCTACTGCATTAGGTATGTTTACCCAAACTAACAACAACAACAAAATTTTTCGGCTGTTGAAATAATTCGTTAATTCGGGGGTTTCTTATTCGTTAAATAGGGGTTTTTGCCTTCATTTTAGTCGGGGAAAAAGAAAAATTCGTTAAATCGCGAAATTCGGTAAATAGGGGTTCGTTAAATCGGGGTCCGACTGTAAACAAAAAGATGGCAACAAGATTAGGCCCTTAAACATCTACACTACAAGACTTGGATTGGAACAATGGACTATATCTGGAATATGATTATTTATGTATTATAAAGATTTATAATCGTGTGAAGAAGCAAGTTAAACAAAGGTCATCGTTGGGAATTTTTAAAATCCTAATGTTATATTAGAAGTAGATTAATAAAAAGTGTAGTCTACAGTATTTATTTCTGTATATTTTTGAACTTTACTAAATTTATTTATTTAGATGAATAGATTTTGTAATTTAAATTCATGATTTCTCTTAACTTCAAATACTAAATATCAATCATAAGTTTTATTTATACAGGCAGCCCTCGTTTCACGCCGCTACTGGCATTCCTACAGTAGCATCGTAAAGAACCCATTGTATAATGTAAACAGGGGCAATGTGTTCTACACAGCCAAAAATATGTTTTTATTTAATTAAACCATGTTAATATAAGTTTTTACTACTAACATTAATGTAAGATATTTATGTACTGTCACAGTGGAAAGTGTGTTAGGGTAACCTTCCTTTTACCAGACATGGGCACGTTTATTTTTAAAAAAACTTTTATCACTTAATTGAATCGTGCAATTAATTGAGTGCAGAAACCACAAAAATTCAAAAATGTCTTTTTGCGTGCAGTGGGCTTGTCTGGGTTAGACTCATATTGGGTGAAGAAACCACATCAGTCCTGGGCTTAATTATTAGATGTAGGATCCTAAAAGCATGTGTTGGGTGCAGAAACAACATGAGACTGACATGTTTTTGCTCTCCTGTAAAATTTCACAGAGGTGACTTATGTGGCTTTTGCACTCACTGATTTAATTGTAATACGTATTTATCTCAGCATTCACAGGCACAGGATAAGTGAGAGGGGAGGAGCCACATGGACCAAGTGGGTGGAGCCTAAGTACAGCTGTTAAAGTTAACTGAGTTCACCGTTTATAGGCTACATTTTCGCTCAAGAAATTTAATTATTTTTTTTTCCTCATTTTGGCCTAAATTCTGAATAGTCATAAAACGAGAGCTGCCTGTACTTAAGATCCTACCAACACTAATAATGAACAGTCAGATTGGGAAATGAAAATCAAAGGGGGACCTAGTCAATAATTTAATTAGAAGAATTGTAGACATTTGCCTGCTTCCATTCTACCTTTGGATGGAATAATGAAGAGAGAAAATCAAAGTAAACACTTTCATCAAAACTGTTAAAAGGTCGTGATCATTAGTTAACTGGTACTTTCTCACTGGATTCTAAAGCAGATGATTATGTACAAAGTAATGGAAGACGAGATATGGGGAATAAAAATATTAGAACAATAGAAACCAAAAGGAAATTCTTAATGAAATTAGTTCTTTAGAATATAACCATTAAATAAATATTAATCTCTCATTCATATTGATTCCTTGCTAGGATTACAAAAAAAAAAAAAAAGTAATTTCAAAATGCACTTTATGATCTTTAATTTATATTTCAAAAACTTATTCCAGGAAGCTTAAATTTTAATGAGAGATATTGGTTATCCATTATAAAACCAAACCCCTACTGATTTTTGTCCAAACTGAAGCCTTATGTTAGGTATAAAGTAATTTAATTACAGTGATTCAAAAACAAATCAAATTCATTAAAATTGCAGCTTCATTTGTAGAGCGGTGATCTTCTGTTGATTTTCATGTTAGTTTGAAACCAACAAATAGCCACAACAGTTTTAAAAATAAATTAACCTACAAAGGAGATCAAAGAATAACCTACAGGGGGTAGGGAAACTTTTGAAAATGAAAGGCAACATGTATGTAGCAGAGACTTTATCAGGCCACAAATTGCGTTGCATGCCTTAGTCACAGCCAAGAATTTTATGATGGTCCTAGCCATTCATTCAACCAAAAGATGGGGTTGAAAACAAAGAAAACCTTTCTAACCAAAAAAAAAAACCAGGTAGCTACATTTCTTCCATTTATTTATAATGAAATTCTTTAGTAAGTTCCTTACTAATATCATATATGAGTTTGAGATTGCATTCCAAAGGATGCACTGAGTATCACAAAATGTCGCATGTAATATTACATTATTTTGGCAACGTTACTTACTCCTTACAAAAAAATATTACAAGTCTCTGGCTTTATAGACAGGTTTTCTAAAACAAAACCTAATTGGAAAATATCCTCTTTATAATGAATATATTCAAAGAAAAGGACAAAGGTACAATAGTAGAAATGAATGGACTGCAAGTCGTAAATAGAAAAGATACATCAAAGATTTCAATGGCTTCATCTGATATCTTTACTATTAAAAGACTACAGCATACCAAAGTATTTCTTACAAAAAATAAATAAATAAATATTTTAGAAAGAAAGTAACATTTCAATAACAGATTAGAATAGTACAGAGGTTCCCAAGCTTTCTCAGTCATGAGGACTTCAGTGTTTCAGCCAAAAGAAGTATTTATGTTCTAACAACTTAGTAGCTATTTAAAATATCCCATAATACCCCTGTAAGTTCACAAAGGAGTGCATGGTTTAGGAACCATTGGCATAGTACCTTCTTTGCATCCAAATTTTTAATGTGCATTTAACTGAAATTATAAGCATTAGTACTCACCATAACCTCTAGGTTCAGAATTTCCATTATGGTATTTTAAATCTGTGTCGTTTTCTGTACCCCAGTTACTGAAATTACAGAAAAAGAAAATTTTAAATTGTTTTAGATATTTCTTACATTTATTTTTTTATAATTTTGGACATCTGAAAATGCAGCTTTCACTGAATTTACAAATTTACAGAAAAGGCTCTCTTTTATTTCATTTCAAAACTCAAATTTATTACGGTTTGGTTTTGTTGTAAAGAAAAATGGTAATGTCCATCTAAATTTTAATTCATAAAATTAATTGCTTATTTACAATTACAAAGAAAAAAGTTCAAACTCATGAAATAATTTAAAATCTTTAATTTTATAAACATTTACTAATTTAATAGCAATAATAAATTGCTATCAAATAGTCAATTTATTGTTCAAAAGTACAATTTGACAGCATAAACTGGAATTTTGAATGGGAAAGTTTTTTGGGTTTTGTGAGCATTTGGTCGACGAAACATTGCTCAGGGTACACCATAGGAGGCAGCTCACACTACACCTGCAGAAATAGACAAACACAGAAGGAGAATGCAACATCCATGCCAACGCCAGGATTTGAACCCAGGTTCCGACACATTGGCCTCGAGGCAGACTGCTCGGCCATGCCGGAATGGGAAAGTGGTATCGATTTAAATTTTTAAAATAAATGATGTAAGATTTATTAATATCTTTATGAAATGACTTTCTCATTGAATCCTAGTATGATTAAGAAGATCTGGAAGATGGAGCCATAAGTCAATGAAAAGAAAGCTTTAAATTCTACATAACATTTTTAGATTATTGTAAGTAAATTAAAGCTTACAAAAGTTCGAACATAATTTAGCATAGTAATAAGCCTATCTAACTTTTAGAGGAGAAGGTCCACCACTAGTTGTATTTTCACTCAAAGATTAATACCAAGATTTTCTTAATTACTGTAAAAGGTGAAATATTTGGGTCAATATAAGTAACGTCATGTCACGACCCAGCGCTTCACTTGTATCCCTTTGCCTCTATTCTTTCCATATCATATTTCTAATTATATTTATCTTTTCTTTTCTTGATTATTTCCAACTTTTTCATTTTCTCTCTCCCCTGGCGTCCATAAGGCTTATACCAACTCAGCACCGAGGAGTCTCAAACAATGCTTTAATGACTTCAGGAGCAACTCAAGAAAGTTTCATTTGAAGTTACTCAAAGGCAATCAGGCCATAGAACCTATTGTTTCAGAGACTAAAAGCTTCTTTCCATCTTTCCCCCTGTAGTAAACTGTTCCATAAATGCTCTCTCAATTGGGAAACAAAAGGAACAGCCACTCCTGATTTCATAACAAAGAATGCTGTGCCATAGGCAATGGTAGGAGAGAAATGTCTTGACATCCCTCCAACGAATACAACGATGGTCACTGAAAGGAAAAGAGGAGCGTGTGAGAAGGCAAGATACAGGAAGACGACCAAGGCTCATGCAGTCAGTGGTGCCGGTTATCAGGGACCCTGCCTGCCTTCATCTTTGCTTGGCACTCGCCCCAAAAGGGAGTCGGCGGCAGTGTGTGTGAGAAGGCGACATCAGAGGAGATGTTGTGGATTCACACTGTAGTGCAAACTGCTAGTCTTTAACACTGCCACAATTTTCGTCTTTGGCAGCCAATATCTCCAAAGAAAAAGGTTGGCGACTGCGTTTAAGAAGAGCTGAGTGTAAGGACTTAGCTGTGCGTGTATGTCTGCAGCAGTGTGAGGCAGACCTGAAGTGAAGTGGGAGACATCTCCATTCCTCCTGCCGATTCCCGTGTATCTCAACAAGCATCCTTGAGAGAAGAAGACAAAGTTAGTGATCGCGAGTGTACCTCCACAGTGCCCAGCGGACTTCGAGATCGTGTCCCTGCTGTTCATCCTGGCAGTGTTCCCTTGCCGCTCAAGAGAAATCTGTTGATCCAGGATTGACCTTAATAAACTCACTGATTGATTATGTATTATATCTTTCCTTAATTTCATATATTCCCTAACATTTTTGCTTTGTAATAAAATCTTTCATTTAATCCTTTACTTGTCTCTGAAAGGCTCAGGTCACGAATGAATTTCTGCCACTTGGCTAGCTTTCCACGGCACCTACCTTTTTCCTCACACCCTCCTTACCCATCTCCTCCATTACCATGATTGCTTTGGGAAAGCATTCGATGGGGTGTGCCTAAAACCAATACGTAACAGTCATGAAATGATTTTGAACTAATTAGCAATTATAGGCCTTTTGCTGAAAGAAAAATGTTATTGATTTCGATGGACAGCAAACAGCTTCCGGAACATCTCAGAAAAAAGTAAAACTAAGCAAAGCTAATTTTATTAGTTGTTTATGGTAAACTAGATATTTCAGAATGGACTTCTTCAGATTCAGAATTAATTTGACTATTTCTGTAGGTTTTTTTTTTTTTTCTCCCTGCCCAAATCAATATTTTCATTACCCTAGTTGCTCCTTCATTTTAAAAATGACATCGTTACTAACATTCTACCTTATAATTAAACCTTGAAATTCTCTTCCAAGTAGGTATCTTTTTACTTACTGTGTTAATTCTAAAGTTGCTTTTCGACTAAATGTCCATCTTGTTCGTTCCGTTTCATCTTCAGGAATTTCTTCAGGACTTTCATAGCCCATAAAATACAAAGAAAACTTCATTTCGGGAAAATCTAATTTTTTGAGCAACCTGATGAAAAAAAGAAAATATTTATTACTGTCTCCCTTAAGCACAAACACATTCATTTAATCAATACTCTCTTGTTTTGTTTTTATACATTAAGAACTGATCACTAAATCCATTCCAGTATTGTAAGTTTATTTTGTTTGTTTGTAAAAATCTAATTTAAGATGTTTAAAAAAAATATTTTATCCAGTGTCGTATTAGGAACTGTGGGCCCCTAGGCTGAACCTGTGGCGCGGGTCCTACCGGACAAAATATTTTTTTAAAATTAACCTACAAAAACTGCATTTTCAGCAATTATTCAATTAAAAACTTAAAAATAAACGTTTAAAGTTTATTATTAAATTATAGAAAATTTACGTGCGACATTCCTATAAAGTATTTAGAATTTGATGAATTCATGAGAAACTTCCGGCTGGCCAGATAGTGGGAGATATTTTTGTCAGGCTGATCAAACACCCAAACACTACATTAAGTTAAACCAAATGCAAATGATAAATGATGATTATGATCACCAACCTTTTATATTATTTATTTACTAAAATAAAATTGATTTAAAAATTTGACGTAGAATCATTTTTCACCTGGACAGTGCTCGCGGGGCCCCCTTTGTGGTGCGGGCCCATAGGCTGCAGCCTAGGTAGCCTAGACTTAAATCCAGCCCTCACTTTATCCCTTAAATATATATTTCGTAATAGCCGCTTCCCATCTGATCACCGTTATTGGTTGATGACAGCTAATATTACTGTTTAAAGTTACAACTAGAATTGGAATTTCATTCTCTTAGTCAAGCTGACTTATCTTTAGCGTAGTTCTCTTCTAAGCTGTTTATAAAATATACATAGTTTGTTTTTCCTCAGTAATTAGGTTTGGTATTAGAAAACCACCAATTACTCATCAGTTGACTAGAAGCAATGTTCAGCATGTTTTGCCTGAGATAACTATAGTCAGTATTTTGAATAAAATCATCTGGTTTTCTAATTCTTCTAGGTGCATGCTTAGTTCCAAAGAAACTTCTGTGGATTGTTCATTTTATTATTACAAAAGATTTGTTATTAGGCCTATTTTCACTGATAAAAATAGCCTAAAATATTTCATCAAAAAAAAAAAATGTGAAATATAAAGATACTGAAGTTTTGTTTTTTTATTATTATTATTTTATTTGTGAAATGCATAACCTTCTAATTGTTCAATAACGGGGGAAGTAGCTGATGATTCACACAAAGCTGAAACATCGTTCAGATAACATTCTTGAATATGAAAACATGTAATTTTATCATGTTTTACAGGATGCACAATAAACCTTTCATAATTACACAAAGAATTTTATGTAAAAAAGCAGTTTCCAGACAACCCTACAAAGATTCAGTGGGTCATAGCTAGTTTGTAAAGATACTGGAATAATGTCAGATACTGCAATGCAAGCTTAGATTTACATGTTGCCAATTAATAATTGGTATCGTTTCAATAGATAAATAATTCATCTTAATTTGTTCTACATATTAAAGGATTTTTCAGAAATTATGCATTTTGCTAGGAAGTCGTGGAAATGAACAAATGTATTGATATTTGTGCAAGCAGTGTACGTAAATCGCTTATTTGTTATGTGTGATATATGGGCATTTTTGTAAGTAACAACTTTTCCTCGTGTACATGCATTTGTTCATATATTAGTACAGTATAACAAATAGTATGGCTTATGACGTGATCCCTGTACTTATCTAAGCATTTTTCTAATACAAAAGAAATTGGTGCCTGGAGTGAAGATATTATGGATTGCTGAATGTCATTACCAGTTGCTTTCCAGCCAGGTGCTTTTTAAGGGATGAAAATCACCTCCCATTTGTAGCACTGTAACTACTGTATCTGTATGATGAACTTTTAACAAGTATTTCGTAATTAAACACAAAAGAAAGTGTTATTTAAAATAGGAATTCAAAATCTGAACCAACCTCATTCCCATAACCCGAGTGTAGAAGTCTAGAGACACTTTAGGATCTTTTATTCTGTACATTGTCTGCTGGAAAATATAATCCTGAAAATAAACAAATGAAAGAAATATAGATTAACATTGGAAATACAGACAGAGAAAATTCCACACCATGAAGGAATGCTCAAAAACAGACCAAGCTGCATGCGTAGATAGTCAAACAGGTGCAGAACAAATGGTTTAATTTTCAGATACAGACAAGGCTCCAGTGGCCTAAAATACAGGGTGGTCAATAAGAAGAGGGACCTCCATTTTGGGTGATAATTGCTGAACCTATGTGGCATCGATTCGTTGAGTGTCCAAATAATGTCCTGGGCTATTGTAGACCACTTGTGTTATCCGAGTATACGGTTTATCTTCATTTCATGGGGGTGGGTATTCAATTGACATCCAATCGTGTCCCACAGATTCTCGATTGGCGAGAGATCTGGGGATAGGGCTGGCCAAGGAAGCATCTGCACAAGTTTCAAATCATGTAGGTTGATCCAAGCTGTTTGTGGCCGGGCGTTACACTGTTGAAACATTGGGTTTGGGACGCCCTACAGATATGGTAGTGCCACGGGCCACAGCACCTCATCAGCACAGCAGCATACACATTGACAGGCTGTATGGCACTCCACAACGGCAGAGGGATCTGCCTGATGGCCACATCGCCTCCAGACTCTCACCCGGTGATAATCATAGACGAGACAGAAACGGGATTTGTTGTTGACACTACACTGTTCAATTCTGTGCTCATTCTAAGTGATGATGACGATGGCTCTCTGTTAAGGGTAGCTTTTGCAATGGACAGCTGGACAACAAACCTGCCGCAGCCAATCAACACGACACTGTTATGTTGATATCGGAGCATGAGCGTCCTGTACATTTTGCAAAAATGTCTTGAATGACAGCCTCACATGCTGGTTGTCTGCTTATATCAAGCACACAGATCCTGTGATTGGCCAGAAATTTTAATCATTTGCCTAACTTGCCCATGCGCACCCACTCTGCAATTTGCCTGGCACTGTATTCTTCATGGTATGGCATTTTCTCTTGTCAGGCAGTGTATATAGCAATATGAATAAGGGACAATCTAAAAGGTTTCTGATTAAATTGCTCACCTGCAACCCCTCCCCCTAATTCAAATTGGAACGAGCTTCTATGAATGTATGAGAAAATTTGTCTTAAAAATAGCAAGAAATTGTAAATTTAAAAGTTGTTGAAATAAACCTTTTAAGAAGCCAACTTAGAGTTCACGCAAGGACAGAAGCATTTTAATAAATTAAGAAATCCGTAAGCTAAAATTGACGATTTTTTTTTTTTTTTACATTTATTTCTTCATTCTTCCTTGCTAACAATGTATTAGAATTTGTTTTTTAAATGTTTACCACTCTGCTATTAGCACAAATTTACTTGGATTAAAACCAAAATCAACCTAATTTTTGTTCAGTAAGAATTTTTTTTTAGAAAATATGTTATTAATTCCAGATGTTATTTTAATAAGTTATTTACTTAATAAAGAAAATAAATAAAACAATTAATGTTGTATTTTAAAATAATAAATGCAACTAAATAAGCTCTAGTACAACTTGACTGCCAGTGACAACTACTGCAATTATGGCAGACATTATCATTAATGTATGATAAGAGTCATATACAGATTTTAGCTATTGCAGGTATTATTAGAAATTTTTTATTAATTAATAAAAAGGGGTAGGGGAGAAAGGAACCACTATTCTTTATTTCCTCCCCATTTACCTTAGTTTCAGGATCTGGTTCTGCACAGGCTTTTTCAGTCTCTTCACATGATAACCCTGCCATCGCCGACCGTAAAACACTAGTTCTTCTGTGGAGGGAAAAAAAGAGAAAAGAAACAAATATTAAAACAACAACTCTTAATAACCAAGGAGGTCAAACTCTAGTAACTGCACTAAATGAGTAATTTTAAGTTTTTCAATTAAAAAAAGAAAAGATATGATCTCATCTATTTTTATTCCACAAAAATTATTATGAAATACTGATAATTTACTATTTAAGCACCAAAGCAAGAGAAAATCATCAAGTGAAGAAATTCACAATTTGAATCAAAGTGGGTGCCCACATGTACAGGCAAAGGGAGGCGAGGGTATATGCTCTACCCTGAGATTATATAATTCATGATCCACCACCACCACCATCCCCAATAGAAAAAAAAAAAAATTAATATAATTTTGAAATAAATATAAATAAAGTCAACAGTATAAAGGACAATTTTTACAAACTTTTTTTTTTACACTGCCAATATATTTTGCCCTCCTGAAAAAAAAACTGTGCTCATGTGAATGAAGAACACAACGCTTTAAAAAAGAAAGTGATGCAAGAAATTCTAATTGTTGTTAACCCTGCAGCCATTCAAAACTCAAATACAATAGAATCTGTGAGAATTGTCAACATTCACAGAATTGAAAGGAGCCTTTGCTTACCTACAGCGGAGAATGGATTCTGCCAATCCTGTAGTAAAACCTCAAAAACTTGTTGTTCATTCAAATTCAATTCAATTTTAAGAATTTCATTGTAATAATTTTTAGTATTTTTTTTTTTTTTTTTGTTATCTATAAAAATTAAATTCCTAATTTTAAATTCTTAAAACATCACCGTGGAATGAATGAGAAAGATAAACTTATCATTTTGTAAATTTTTTTATGACTTATCAGAAAAAAATAAAAGATAAAATCTGTGCTAATGAAAGCACATGAGAGTAACATTACAAAAAAATAAAACAAACAGATTTTATTAAAGTTCGCAATCTGTGCTTTTTTTGATGACAGTTCTAATTTATGCATTTTCTTCACATTTTTAACTATCATTGGGCAGACAAATGACTGAACGATACCATTGAAATACAAAAGTAATCGTGAATGTCAATTCCTTAATTCAGTACTATACAAGAAGGTATTTTTATAAGTTTTCTGAACTATTCACAAGATCAGCAAAATAGTAATAGATGATAGACTGCATCATCATCTTATGGTCTATCTACCACTACAGGCCATGCAGAGAGGTTTAGGCTCCCAGTGATTCTCGACCAAAGGGACTAGTTGAGGTCGGACGGTCAGCCCGACACCCGCTAGCCTTTAAACCCCCCCTCACCCATCCACCAAACAGGAACAGAGTGCCAAATTTTTGAGGTCAGAGGGTACCAAACCCATCGATATTCATCAATGGATGTCGGCACAGGTGCGTGTGTACAAATGGTGTTGGAGGCAGACCCATTCAGATCTGGATGATGCGCCGAGGCCAGACAATCACACAGTCGTCACAGCTGAGTCTATCACCACCATAGACGCGATGATTCAAGAGGACCAGTGCGTCGCCATTAAAGATATTGCATCTTCACTTCTGTTGAGTGTTGGGTTTGCCCACCTCATTGTACATGACCTATTTCACTACAGGAAAGTGGCTGCAAGATGGAACCCTCGCCAACTCTCACCAGACATTAAAGTGTGACGAATGGATGCCTGTATGAAGCTGATGCAGAAGTACAAGGCTAAGGGAGAAGGATTTTTTAAAGCGAATAATCACCGGCGATGAGTCTTGGGTACACTATCACCAACCGAAAACAAAGAGGGCAAGTATGGAATGGCACCACTCATCTTCTCCCAAGCAAAAGAAATTTCCCTCGCAGCCATCGGCAGGTAAGGTTTTACTTACCGTTTTCTGAGACCACTGCAGACCAATTGTGGAACTTTACATGGGAATAAAGGGACGACCGTGACCAGGAATACGTACAGAGCCTGACTGATGTGCTGAAACCTGCAATTTGCATGAAACACTGAACTCCTTTCAGCAGGTGTTCTTTAGCATGATAACGCCAGACCACACATGACCCATCAAACAATGTCAACCATCAAATCCCTCTGCATAGTGTCTTCCCCATCCACCTTATTCCCCTGACTTGACACCTTCTGATTACCATATTTTTGGAGGTAAGAAGGAGGAAACTCGGTAGATGCAAATTCGCAAGTGACGAGGAGATCAAAGAGGCAGTGCATGACTGGCTGTGCACACACTCAAAAGATATTTTTGGCCAAAAAGGTGGGCCAAGTGCATTAAGAGGAATGGTGACTACGTTGAAAAGTAGCACAGTTTTCATTTTGGTACCTCTAATAAACAAGCTGTAATAAAATATTTATTGTTTTCATTTGAATCACTCTTGTACATAATTACAAACTCTTATATTTATTCCTCCTATCAACTCCAAAAGCGATATTTTACAGACATCCTAGCGTTGTTCTGTTTCTTCAAGCTAAATTACAACTTCGTGAATTGCAACTGGATTGTTTATTCAAAATCTTGTTCAATTTACTCTTTTAAAAATAGAATATTTTTAACAAGTTTCTCCAGTTTTGTCTTGTCTAGTTTTTCATACTGAAAATAAAAAAAAAAGAAAAGCATTTTCATCTTCTGTAACTTAAAAACCGATTGTATAAAATTTAAATTCTACTTAGTTGTAGATTTTAAGCAATAACAATATTAATACTTAATACTTGATATTAATTTGATTTGAATTCAAGGTCGCAAATATATTGTTTTAAAACTTTTATTTTCAAAAGTAATAACATTTATTTGAGAATTTAGATAAACTTCAATACTTGACTTTATATCGGCCATGATTAAAAGAATTTCCTCAAATAATTGAGTTAATTCTAGTACTTAAAATAAAAGTGTTTCAAAAGTTGTTTTTGATTCAATATAAAACTACACAGTGCCTTCAAATAACAAGGAGGCAATTAGAGGACTTAGCAGTTATGGAATTACAGTAGTTCAGCGACTAATCATTCAGTTATGCTTTCTTTAATTTTTTCATTATTTATCAAATGTAAGTATCTCATAATTAAAATAACCAAAACAAATAATGATTGCAAAGTCTATCAACTTAGCAAAAATGCAAGCTTTTAAGCAGGACCCCTACATCAAATTCAGGGCCCAGGTACCAAATGCAGTAAATGCCCCCCCCCCCCCCCAATTATGGTAAAAATCAGATTCTTAGCCAAAAATATCGTGCAAACACCACACGATTCCATATTTCTCCCTTTTCAACATGCCCCAAACAGTTCGATTAGCATTATTTTTAGAGTAAATTATTATTTTTTTTTTTATATTTATAAAAATGTTGACTTAATTATAAAAAAAGATCTAGAAGTGACAACCAAAAAAAAATATAATAATGTGAATTAGCCTAAGACCTCAGCGAGGACCCCTTTGATGGCCGGGCCCCGATGCTGAGTGACCAACTGACCCCTCCCTTGTGGGGGCCCTGCTTTTGAATGGTATATTCAAATAAGGTAAGAGGATAGTTTGTCAGATTTATCTTAAAGTCTTTCGTTCCTCTTTCCCATCTATGATCATTACGAAGGCTATAGATCACCAAGTGCTGTATTTAATATGTCTGTCTGAATTATCTATTGTCAGAAAACCCCAAAATAAAGTGACAGCAAAATAAATTCATGCAGCAATTAGCTTCATATCTGCAATTAATTGTAATTTCCATAATTATGTTAAATTTCAATCATTAATTAATCTTCAATAACATAGAAAAATACTGAAGTCTAAAATTACAATAATAATAAAGGTAAACCAAATAATAAACTTTTTGTGGAGAAATATTTTTTTTATTATTATTTTTAAAACAAAATGATAAAATTCATGTACTGATAGCATATTATAATCTAGTCTTCAAAAACTGAATATTCAATGTAAAATTATGCATTTGAAATCATTTGCCTTCAATTTTTTTCACTTGATCCTGTAACAGATACGACTTTTCAGAACCTAGGAGATTCAATCAGTGGAAAAGCCTGACAGGGAAAGATTAACCTACACAGGATATCACTACTTAGGGTAGTTATTGGGAATCGGCTTCGTTGTAAGCTGTTTCACTGATAACAGATGGAGACAACTGAATGAAGTAGAATGTAACGATTGAGACATGTCAGCATATCTGAAGAAAAGTAACTTTTTTGCTTTCTTAATGCTAATGACAACATTTGTAGAGAGAGAAAAAAAGTCAGCCCTTAACAGAATATGTATTCAGTGTTTTATCATCACATCCAATTTCAAGATTTTCTTTTTACAGACATACATAGCGTGAACAGATTTTTACGACGTCAATCCGGGACAATGACAATTTTGACTAAAAAAAAAAGCCAGAAGTAAACATCGATTATTGAACGTAGTATTTCTATTCTGATCCCACAAAAATATGCCCATCCTTACATGGCCCGGCACTAGCAAAACTCTCGTCAACTGTTTACAAAACCCGGGACGTAAACTGAAGTGGGACAATGCTCTAAAATCCGGGACATCTGGTCACCCTATACATGCAGTACATTTCATACTGTGTATGTTAAATCTTGTTAGTATTACAGAATAAAAAACAAAAACAAAAAACCGTTATATTAGTTATCTTGAAATTTAAAAATTCAATGTAACAAAAAAATGGGGGGGGAGTTGTCACGTCAACATTTAGACGTATTTTTATTCTTTGTTAGAGAATTCTGACCAGTTTATACGGTAATATCCATTGCCCGAATTGTTTTATTTATTTTTTATTAATATTATTTATAATTTTCTATGGTCTCAAAATTCGAAGATTAACATTAATAAGTAGATAATAAAAACACTTAGAAAGGGAACATATGCTTTTGATTGACAGTGTTAATGCCTTGAGCCCCCAAAGTTGTTAATAAGCCTTTTTTTTTATGGAGTCTATAGTTTATAGGAAGTGATACAATGATTAATAAAGATTTTATTGAAGGATAAATAAGGTGTACGTGACAAAACACGCATACGTTGCTTTTCGTTTTTTAAAAGGCCCAGAGGGAAGAATTTCCCTTGAACTAGAAAGCAGGCATTACTCAATGCACGTATTATCATGATAGACAGTTACCTTGTTAAAGGCAAATTATTTGATGGCTTCAAATATTGCTTCTTTAGATATATTTTCTTAAACCTAACCTTTAATTTGCAAACATCGTAATTAGTAAGTTATGATTGAAAAACCTCACTTATTCGTATCGCTTGAGTCATCGTTTTGTGTACTTGGAGCAGAGACGTATATAAACCGTTAGTATTTGTTTTTTTTTTGTTTTTTTTCTTGAAAAACATTATGCGTTTGCCGGGAAAACACTTTTTTCTTTCTTTCATATTTTGCCAGTAGAAATTTTTCAGAATTTTTTTTTTTTTTTACAGAAGACAAATTCACTCCTATAATTTAAAAAAAAAAAATCTAATTATATCACTATTTCTTTACTTTTCATATTTAAGCGTAATTATACAGGAACTTTACAATGCTTTAGCACCTTTGATATTATCCGCTGATAGCTGGGGAGCATGTAGGTGGATAAAAAAAAATCCTGCTCTCCTCCCATTTACTGCTGTTTTTCTTTATAGCCTCTTTTCCTAAGGTCAGGAATATATCTCGCACAGTGTGGCTTCAATCATTACGAAATTCACTAAATATTTCGTTGTTTTTACTTCATAATTGTTTTACATTTTGTCTAATAATTAACCATATTTACTTCTACTATGAATTAATTTCTTCGCGATACAGACCATTAACAAACCTCACATGTAGTACTTCAATTCAATGCGGATTCAATCAGTGCGGGTAGCTTTTTTTAAAGGCATTAGCCGCACTGTTGTACATCGAATTGAAGAGGTAGTTAACATTTCACTTAAATCTAAAATAAATCTGGAAATGTCATCCTGCCAATTTAACCGTACAATCAATGATTATTAATTTCTAATAATTTAAGATGTAGTGTTTTCTTTCGTTTTTATAATTCATGATTCAATTCTGCTCGTAGAATCTTTTATCGCCATTGTTTTTCTGTGATCTCAAAACCGAAGTAATGTCTTCATCTGCTTTTGGAAAGAAATCAAATAAGGGATTTATAATTGAGTAGGGTTAAAATGGACTATTTGGCCAGCAGTGGAAAATCAATGACTATGTCTATCTGTCCGCGTGAACACAGGAAAGGCGTTGCAATTGGGTCATCGTAGCTTCCAAGGCTGTTGTTTTGAAGAAGAGTTTTTCATTTAATGTAGATCGAAGCATGGAAGCACAAAAAGGTAAAAAAAAAAATAATGGAGAAATGAGAAATGAAAAATTAACTAAATTGGAGGAAATATGCGTATATGTATTCTGTAAGCCCATTTCGCTAACGAATATATTTTATAAGAGTACAAATCCGATCGCAATTAGTTGACCTTATGAACTATTAATTTACGTTCATCTAAATTGCAATCTGTGTGACGGTGAAGAACTAAGGAATATATTTATAAGTTGCAGAGTTGGTTGGAAGAGATGGAACAGAAACTCTTGCGCCAACTCTGATTCATAGGATCAGAGGCGTGCCGGGAGGGGGATCGGCGGGGATTGCAACCCTCAATTACATCCGAAATAAAAAGCAACAAAGGAAAAGAAATTATAGAATGTTGGGTTTAAACTTGATATCTCGCAATATTTATTATTCCCTTCTCCCCCCCCCCTTCCCCATTAAAAAAAATCGGACACGCTACAGCAATAAACAATATAATAAAATAACCTAGCGGATGATAGAACAGATTAGAAGTTCTGGAAAAGTAATCGAAACTGCTATGCTCTCGTGTTACAAATCAATTCTTTACAAATAGTTAAAGAGATCCGGCAGATTTTAAGCACATTGTAGTAAAGGGAGATAAAAATAAAAAATAATCCGTTGAATCCATGACACTTTAACAGCGTTAAAAACAGGAATAATTTTATAAATTGAGTTTTATTTACATAATATATTCACAAGAGAAAAAGATCAAAGATAAAGTTTCAAAGTCATGGTGGGCATTATTTTGACAATATCGAAATATCATTTTAATCGGCAGATGATTGTCTAGACTTTTTCCTTTCGATTCCATCACAGAATGACCTGACTTTAAAACTAAGGAAAAAAAAAAACCCACCAACCTGTTTTATCGACCTTAGTGATTGATCCAATCTCTATGTAGTAATAATAATAATAACCATAAATAACTAAAAGGACCCCACAGGTGCGAGTTACCTCAAATGAGAAATGGGCCACGGCCAAACACTGCTCGAACTACAAACACATTGTCTGAATACTCACAGGTTTACGGCGGGGTAACTAATTATCAAAAGCCATTATCAATACTAAGGGAAAAAAAATAATAATCGTTTTATCCTCGATATAAAACGTAATAAGAAATCTAGATCGAAATGAGTTATAAAGTTTTGTATAAAAGTCTCTCCAATGAATCATTTTCAATTATCCGAAGTCTTGACCTCAATACTCCAAAGAGCTAAATGATGATGTCAGTTACGGAGGAAAGAAGAGGACAAAAAAGGATGGGGAAGGATGTAGAGGAAGATAGGCGATCAATACATAAAGAGAACTGCAAAACTTATACAATGAACGGAGATGATAAGAGTCTTCTGTCAACGATTCATGATAGGATAGAATGTATTGTTTATTTTTTAATTTATATAATTATCATTGTTATTTCTTTTAATCCGTTCCATAATTTCCCATCTCTAAAGGTACTACGGAAAATCCGAGATAAATCGCGTACAATTTGAGAAAAGGATTAATTTAAGAATTAGGATAACTGAAATCCAACCATAACTCTATGAGCTCTATAAGCTAGTCAAGAGGAAGCTATGATTGGTGTTCATTCAGCTGATACCTACGATTACTATTCTTTCGGAATTTGGCGTGTAAAGATAGACTGTAAGAACTCTTAATTCTCTCCGATTCCAAGAAATCTTGTCCATCAGACTTGATAGCGTCTGACTTTATGGGAAGGCGAAATGGAAATTTAAAGTGTGTTAAAACTACAAAATAAGCAGGAGAGGCACAAAAGAAATCAAAAAGATTTCGCACCTTCTGATGCTTACCATCAAGGGGTTTTGTCTGGCTGATGATCCCTAAGGAGAACGAAAAGGCAGTTCCTGACTCCCACCCTAAATGGTTGCTCAGGTGCAAAATCTTTTTGTGCCTCTCCTAATTATTATTTTGAATTCTTTAGGTCATGTTAAACCCCTTTTTTCAGTGAAAAGTAAATTTTTGTTTAAGAGGATAGGGTTTACGAAGAAAATTCATAAAACATATAATGCGGAAAGAGGTTCGGAAGACAAAAAAGATTACAAAAGCACGGCCACAAAATGATATACGAAATAAGATTCGTAAGGAGGTGGCTAAAAAAATTATTGCTCCCGAGCGATTTTTAGCCAAAAGCATTTAGGCATTTCTTTATTGTGTAAGTTTTATTTTTCTTAACTTTTTTTTTTTTAATAAATTAACCAAAGTCTAAGTTTTACGTAAGAGACACGCTTAATCAGATTTCCATATTAAATTATTAAGATTGACATTCTTCGAGGAAAAAAAAAATCTCCCGGAATCCAATAGAATTATTTTTTTTTTTTTTTTTTTTTTTTGTATACCAGTCCTATTAGGTGTACTTTATATTAAAATATACTTGTGATATAGGTATTGTAATATATTGTAAAGATAAAATAAAATGAAAACAAAAAATTTATATATTCCAATCTATTTTTTCTCAATTAAATCATCAATTAATTGTAATTTAATAACTTTTATAATATTATGGTTATATTTTATCCAATTTAATTGATTAAAGAATTTAATGATTCGAACCTATATCTTCTGGTTAGGAAACTACAAGGTGACAACCCTCGTACACTAATGAGCATTTAGAGGATATTGATCCCGATATCAAGTGAAAGGCTTTCAATATATCGATGATATTACAATAGATCATGGTACTGATGATAACATGGATTTTTTTTTTTGATTTTTTTTTTTGATTCCTTGCATCAATTTTTTTTTTTTTTTTAATTTATGGAGAAAAAGGTTAAGAAATAAAATTGCAGGAATATATTTATATATTTATTTTTTTATTGCCGATAATCTATGTTTAGATTTTCACTGTATCGATAGGAACTTTCTAAGTAAGATTATTACTTAAAAGTCATTGAATTAGAAGCTCATGCGTCTGTTTAAAATTTAAAATACATTTATTAAAAATAAAAATTTAGTCATTGAGCTTCTAATTCAATGACTTTAAACATATTCAGTGCATGTAAAAAGTTTATTACAGTGTTTAAGATTATTATTTATTTTTTAAATCCGCATCGTACCTATCTATCTTTATAAAACCTTTACTGTTCATCGGAAAGAAAATAATGATCAAAACAATAATTACAAAATACAATTTTAAGTCTAGCTACTGGTGTCCAAGCGTCTGTGAGAACCATCAAAAAAATCATACATTTCCGAAAGTTGGAGGTACAGTAGTTGGTTTTTTTTTTATTATTATTATTATTTTGGCCCGACAAGGAGCTATGGGCCAACAATCGAGATAAAGACAACTGAAACTATTTATCCCATAAAGCTCAAACTCTTTAAAAAGATTTAGATATTTTTAAGGAAGTTCCCTGTCGAGTTTTGTAAAAAATTGGACCAGAACCTACCTTTCTTTGTTTCTTTGATCGCAACGTATTTCAGTGCAAAATTTGTAATGGCATCGAGCGACAGAAGCTAAGTTCCGCCACGAATAAACTGAGAAACAAGTCGCTGAAAGGAAGAGGAGCACATACACAAGAAAGAAAAATCATCCACGCCCATGCCGGGATGCGAACTTAGGTTTTAGCGCATCAGAACGTACGGAGCTCAAAACCAAAACCGTATGAGAATTAACTTTTTTTTGTTTTAATGTTTCATGGGATCTTATCATACACGCTAACTATACCTAATTAATAAATAAAAATGTGATGTAGGGAACAAATAATGGCAATGGGACGAAATTAATTTACCTCCTTTATTATACTTCTGAGTACAATTAACTTTGATTGATAAATGAATGCATTTTATTATTTAATAATGGTCAAAACCTTCATTTTTGAACACATATTAAAAGAGAAACATTAAAAGTAATTTTGTACTGTTGTTATTGTGTATTTATTTATTTTATTTCAGTGAGATATCTTGTTTTATTTATAACTACTCTCCATAATCTCCATCTGATATCTCGCTGTTATTAGTAATTACTCGAGGCTGATGATCGTCAAAAAGCGTGAAATTGCTGTCATTAGCAAACGCTGTTCATTATTTATGAATATCCTGCCCTTATTTTTTTTTTTTTTTTTAATGAACTCGATTTATGTCGCTAAACCAAGCTAATTTGTATTTGGCCATATCTTAATTACCTCATACAAGGATTTACCAAAACAGCTACACTTTGTTTACTCCTGAAGCGCAAACAAGAAAACATTAGAAATACGAATAAAGGAAACTGTATATCAACTTATTGCAAAACATTTCGATAATAGATAGTTATAGCAATCAGCAAATAACTTCGAAAATGCTTAAGACTGATATGTAAGATTGAAGAAGGCTTAAGGAACTGAGCCGAAATATTGAGCGAACCTCATCCGGAGTGGGACACGCCCCTCCCCTCATAGATGCGTACAGCCTATTAAAGAATAGAAAGTATTATTCAAAGAACATTCGACCTTTGTTTTCAAATTGGAGACTAACATGTGAAGGAATTTATAGCAGAAAGCAAGGTGACTGTACACTTTTTTTTTATTTGCTAGCACAGAAGCATAAATTGTAAATTATGTAAAAATATCTAACAATCGATCGAAACATAATGACTACAGTACTGTAATCGAATTAAGACACATTGTTTTGTAGACATAAGGACTACGTAGTATGACTTAAGTAATAGAAATATTAGATGGTAATAATGATATTAATATTGTAGAAGGTTTCTTTCATTTTTATCATCGTGATAATATATTAATGTTCATCTAACAAAGACTTCAACATGAAAAAGACTGTAGATAACACTGGTTGATACAACCATCCTCAATTCTTTCACTTTCAATGTCTTACCGGGGTTTTCCCGAGTGGATACCTACATACATTCAGAAACATTTTTTTGTTATTCGATTCCTAAAGCCTTAAAGATAAGGAATCCTTTCCTATAAGAGAATCTATATATATTCTATCGAAATACTGTCCCGCATTCAAAGTTTAACTCATCAATATTTTTTTTTTTTTAATAATAACGTTTGCATTTTTACCAACGCCTTATAATCGTCAACGATAACTTGAGCATCTACATGAACTAAAACAAAACAACAAATTCAGAAGAGACAATAATCCATTTGCTAGTTATTTCCTCTCCTTCACACCTCATTTCTTATTCTACTAATGCCTGTGATGTATCGTTTATTTTAATGATAATTAGCATAACTAACATTTTTTATTCAAATCGAACTTGTGAATGGGTTCTGGACCGGAATAAAAGATATGTGGGTTTCAAATACTCGTCATCGTCGTGCTAGTGGATTTTTTCTTTCAGAATTAAAATAAGAATTGATTCTTACCGTTCTTGTTCGAAAGTGTCAACGGTATTCTGTCGGTTGAGGCTACGGGCAGAGCCGGGAGGGGGACTGCGAGGTTCGGGGATTACTTCTTCGGCGTCGTCCTCCAGATGCTCGGGCCACTCTGTTTCGGTATCCATCTCGTTCAATTCTTCCTCTTGCGAAAACGGATGTTAAACCTTAATTCAACGAACAACAAAACTCAGAACCAACAACAATGATCATCCAGATAGAAACAGCGGTGTACAGGTGCAGAAAAAAAAACATACCGAGAAAAAGAAACGGGGGAAAAAAAATAATCCACCGAGAAGCAGTGTGACGAATAAGTTGTTTTTTTTTTTTTCCTTTGGAATGAGTCAGAAATGTTAGTGCCAAGAAATGTGATACAAAGAAAGCAGGTAAAAAATTACAAAAGAATTCCCCGAAAAAAAGGAAAAAAGAAAGAAAAGAATAAATTCAACAAAATCATAAATATAGAAACAATACAAGCCAAAAGTGGAAGCAGTGTCAAGCATATTTCAATATAAAAAAAAAAAATCAAGTGTTTTACTGTGGCTGTAGTGCTCAAATTATGAATACATTTATGTTCGAGATATTATAATTAAATTCAGAAAATAGTCTCAGCGGGATTTTCTTACTGTCGGAAAGAAACTGAGACATGTGAATGCATTTGTTTTTAATGCATAATGAAATGTTAATGAAATGAAATCCATTGAATATTAATGGTAATGAAAGCAGTCTCTTAAATACTAAATTAATCCTTAATATGGGTTTATTCTTTTTTTTTTTTTTTCTTTTTATGAATAGAATCATGTAAAAATGTAAATGCATGACAATTGAGTTATCAATCAAAATATTAATAATTAACCTAGATTAAAATTGTTTCGAATCTAAAACCAACCAGCCTTAAAAATACGTTAATTACTATTTATAATTTGCAATTAACTGTGCGTCTAAAACTCATGTGTTCAAATATAAAAGCAAACAGCCTGTAATTCATATTTAAGTTTTTCTCTTTTGTCCTGTTACTGTATGTAGCGTAAACATTATGTAAATTGCGAAACTTGTGCGTAGTACACAGGTTTATTTAAAAATAATGAGTAAAAAAAAAAAAATTATGAACTTTTTAAAACACTAACAAATGCAGTAGTAATTTCGTGGGATTTTTTTATTGAAACCTATTATCACACTATCCCGAGTTTCTATATTTATCTCTTGCCTGAAGGTCATCGTTGGAATCAATTACGAGTGAAAAAAAAAACCCTGCAAAACAGAAGTCGCTACAACTGCAATAGAACGCACTCTACGTTGACGAAGTGAATGCTACAATCAACCATTGTTATTCGTTTATCACAAAAATTATCGTAATAAAAGATGATTTCATCACACTAAAATACCTTGCTGATATTTTTTGTTTTTTTGCATAATAGGCATTTAAAAATATCTCAATGATTCAAAATCCGTTCCAGTAACACTGAAAAGAATAAACAATAATTCTGTTTATAGATTACCGTAAAATGTCAGGTTCAAAATGAAGCACCCACAGACATCCTCAAATCCCAGATCAATTCTTGGTTTTTTTAGAAATGTCAATACTCTTAAAGGGGATTCGATGACAAAAAAGATCTATAGCACCGATTTATTTATTTATTTATTTATTAATAGAAAATAGCTCCTATGAAACTGCCGTGGTTAATCTTTTAGGCATGTTGAACACGCCTTACTCTCTAAATAGATGATACAAGCTTCGTTTTCATTGGTTTAATTTTTTATTTCCTCTGCTTTTAAATTTTGTCACAAATCTGAATAACAGACACACATTCTAGAATTTTCGTTTTGGCCTCATTACGAAACCTACGTTTTCCACGAAAAGGAAGTTGTCGATTATCTAACTTGTAAGTATATTCAGTGCGCGGAGAATAGCAAGTTGTTATTTTTCAAAAATTGGGATAAATGCAACGAAATGAACAAAACAGCGCGTTCGCAAATAGCGTGTTCATTAAAATAAAAAAAGTAAAGATTTACATATTTAATTCATTTTTTTTTTTTTACTCAAAATGCGAATTCACGAGTTTTATCAACGTAAATAATTATAAAATCAATTTTAAATACTACAAAATAATAATAACACCCTTAGTAATGACGAAAGGATGGTGCAACAAGGAAGCAGGGCGTATTCCAATCGTAATTATTTTCAAAGAATTTTCATGCAGTTGTCGAGATATAATTTCCTTATAGAATTGCGACTCAATTCCAGAAACTTTTTTTGAATGAATTTCCTCGGTTAGTTCTTGTACGCTTGTAATTTTATAAACAAATTTTCCGTTTCGAGTAATTAACATTTTTAACTATAACTATGCGAAATAGTGAAATCCGGGCATTGAAAGTAATTGTAAAAATCAACAAAAATACAATCTATCTAAATCTAAGCCGACATAAATGTAATGGTCTTTAGCTAATACTGAAAAATTTAATCGGAAACTGATATAGGCATTGTTCTTTTATTACAGCTTCGAAAGACCTTCGCGCCAATTTTCACCAAAATCCGAGTTTTATTTATATTGATCCGTAAATGTACAGAAATATTAAAAATCATGAAAAATTAAGTAATTTTTCGAAGGGGCGAGTTTGAAAATAAGGGGTCATTTAACTCTCGTCACAGTGTTCCAAATTAAATGTTGTCAGTGCCTTTCTCGATTTTTCTTGAGGTCATAGATAACAGTCACCCCGAGTCCCGTCATTTATTCGCCAACGAGTCAAGCTTCAATCGTTCGAAACGTCTTTTTAGTCGTGCTGAGTGTCTTTAGTGCCGAGTCCCTTATCGTATTATAGTGCAGATCAATGCTGTATTACCTTACAAGTGTTCCAATGGGAAACGTAGCGATTCTTACACGTGTGTTAGACACCACGGCAGCTTCGGTAGTGAGGCTCTGCGGTAGGTACTCATCTTTCAACGTGTTTCGCTGTCGGTTTCTATAGCGACGCCGTTCTGAAGTTGTTATGGCTGCGCTCTTAATGAGCATAACAACGTTTTCAAATAGGTCAATCGGCCTCAGAAGGGACCTCGTGGGTGGATGATTTACGGTTGCACTGACCGAACCGATGCAATGGACAAAAGAATTATTAGAAAATGATTAGATATGTATCAATGGATAATATAGTTATTTACTACAAGCGTAAATTCAAAATAAAATGCTTAATTCGAAATAGCCAACAATATCGACACAAGAAAATAAAAATAAAACGCCAATCAAGCGTTAAAAATACATGAAAACCCTAAAAACAGTTTACGTACGTTTCAAAACCGCTATGTCGTGGTTTCTTTCTCAAAACATATCATTTAAAAAAATAAAAACCTCTCCTACCTCATTTACGATATTTTTATTTTTTTAAGTGATATGTTTTGAGAAAGAAACCACGACATTGCGGTTTTGAAACGTACGTCAACTGTTTTTAGGGTTTTCATGTATTTTTAACGCTTGATTGGAGTTTTATTTTTATTTTCTTGTGTCGATATTGTTGGCTATTTCGAATCTTGTTCTAACGACACGTAAAGTTTTATTATAAAATGCTTAATATTTATCACTTCAGTTTAAAATAGTCGTAATAAAATTCGTTCTGGAAAGCGGGAATTTGGATTAACTACGGTATATCGAATGTATCAGCAATGTTAATGGTTGCTATGTTACTTAAGGTTAATCCACATCACTCAACTTACTACTGATATTGTCTGTTACAAATTTAAACAACTTCTTTATCGAATATAAGAGTTATTATAATAAATAATAGATTATATTATATTTATATTAAACATTTTATTATTCATATAAGATACAGTATCCACAATCATAAAAGTAAAAAAAAATTGTGAAAAAACTTAAAATTAAGGACGAACCATATTATTAAAAAAAAATTTAAAATAATAATAATAAAGGAAGTATATTAACGTAAGGAAAAATAAAGTTAGGAAAATAAGAAAAAAACAAAAAAGGTAATTAATGCTTTTATACAGTGTCAAAAGCAAAGCGGCCCCATAATATGCACAATTTTATAAACAACATTCGCAACAATGGCGTCTTTTGCATTCGCAACAATCACATTTATAATAATAAGGAAATTAAAACAATACCATGTTTCTTGGATTGTAGCAACCCATTATTAGCAAACCACTCCTTGGGGGATCAGGAAGTGGTCCTATGGGTCTGATTTTTTGGACGTGGTCACCTACTTTTGGATGCTGAACACAAAGGTTTCATTCTAATATCTCTAATCGTTTGGCCAATACAGAGTGTGACATCCAGCACAAAAACAACACCAATAGCGGTTCCTTTTTTTTTACAGGCAAGTTGTACAGAAAGGGCCGCTAAAAAGAGCAAATTCGAACCGACAACCTCTAGCATATGAATCCGAGACCTTACCCATCAAGCTATAGCTGACAACTGAAATGAAATGGTCGCATTTCTAACATTTAAGCTAATAGCGGAAATCCAATGAAAATAATGCCAAATATTTCGAACATGGGGGCGTTGGCTCTTGAAAAATACCCTATTCCTACGGTGTTTGGGCATCTGAACTCGATAGTGAAGTCCGTTCGTCCGAAATTTCATTATATAAGGAGAAAAATGGGGGAAAAATAACGATAAAAATATTAATGGAATATTTAAATAAACTACAAAGCCACGGATAATAGCTTTGTTGTAAGTTATGAATCGGGACTGTTTTATTTATGGTCTTACACAAAGTAGTAAGCAGTTCGTGAACAAATAGGAATCGATCGATAAAGTAGTCGATGTTTGATAGAATACGGCAACAATTAATCTTTTTTGTTGAAGGGAGATATGTTCTACATGCAAAATTACTTCCTATGTAAATACGCAGCCAAATAAACATACACACGAATGGAGTCCACACGATACGTTTACTCTACGGGAATTTATTTTGCATAATTTCCTGTGTATTGTTGTACGACCACCGGTGAGAATTTCTTATATTTTCAAATTGACCCACATTTCATGAATACAAGTGTTTAAAGTAATAAGTTACAGATTGTGTGACCTATGGTCGGCATCTAAAAAACACAAGAGGAAAGTCAAATTGACAAGTTAGTCCCAAGGGATGACCTTATATCGAGGTCCAACTGTATATTCACGTTAAACTTTAATTTACAAATATACATATATTTGACGTAAAAAAAAAAAACAAAAAATAATATATTATTTTTTTTTTTTTTTACCTGAAATCAATAATAAACTTGTATCAAATAGAGAATAATTCGAAAGCATAAGAACTACAGATTTAGGTCCTCTCCTGCATTTGAAATGTATTCAATAAAATTATTTCCTTATACGTAATTAACTCAAGTACATGATACGTAGGATTTCTAATCACAGATACGTCAGATAAAAAAAAAACTATTTGCTCATCAAATGACAACGGCATCTAATGGAAAACAGCAAGACATAAAATCAATTCTTAACATCCATCTAATTTAAATTTAGTTATTCTAAGAATTATATATATATATAAAAAAAGGTACATGAAGTATTACGAAATAATTTCGATAAACAAGAAAAGTTACCCAAAACAGAACGGGAATAGATTAATATCCACGAAAAGCGAACTCGCCCAGCAGAGGATACAGTTGAAAGTGCATGATTTTTAACTTGATTTAAATTCGCAATTTTTTTTTTTTTTTTTAAATTTTCTAATGATGTTTTTTAATTATCTTCGGCAATTTCCACATTTTTTAATGTTTTTTTTTCTTTTTTTTTTTCAACTATTTATTTAAATAAACATTTATTGACACATTCATTTTTTTTTTTTCAACTACGACAACATTAAACTTAGTAGTTGTTGTTAGGGCGCTATTTTATCATAATAGCAACGAACAAATCATTTATAGCTTTTTTTTTTTTTTAGTCTTTTCCTCTTTTTCTTATTTCTTACATAAAAAAAAACTTCTTGTGAATTAAATGGTTTGAAGATTGTACATTTGTATCAAAGCAGACTAACACGACTACATCCTTTGAAAGTAGGCCGCATCAGTGCTAGTTGAAAATTCGGTTGGACAGGAAAAAAAAAAAAAAAAAAAGTTACGACAGTTGATTCATATGACAGCAGTTGGTCGTTATTTTATAAAGATGGTGCAGAGATATATCACTTAAAACCAGTCAAGATCAGTTTTTAATATAGAAACGAAATTTAGACGTAGATATTTAACACATTTGATGGATTTAAAAAAAAAATGTTAACTGACGAATAAATAAATAAATAAATAAATAAATAAATAAATAAATAAATAAATAAATAAATAAATAAATAAATAAATAAAATAATATAAGAATGCCTTTTTGAGTCGAGCTGAGACTCTGAGACGGCCGTTACTCAAAAGGCGTACGAAGGAAAGAAATGTGAATTCACGATGTAAACAGTGACCCCTCAATGACTAAAAACAAGAACAAAATGTGGAATATAAATCCTTGGGCAACACTTATATAAAAGGATTGATTGCAAATGTATTCTACATTTTGTTCTTGTTTTTATTTATTGAGGGGTCACTGTTTCCATCGCGAAATAAATAAAACGAATTCAATGAATTACAACAAGTGAGGTGATTCCCAAAACCAAAGTTTAATGTAAATTAAAATTTAAGTAATTCGAAATTAAGTAATGGAGACTATCTTGAACAATATACAGTAATTTTTTGTTTGCAATTTTATTTGTATAAGAATTAGTTCGATTTTACTCAATAGAAGCACTGATACTCTCTTACGACATTAAAGTTACCTCTAGTTAATGTCTTTACTCTTTTCCTTACAATTCGTCAGTGAATAATTTATTGAAAAAACAAAATCGATGTCTACACTTGACTTGTTGTATCAGGTGCCTGTCCTACTTATTTTGCCTTTAAATGTCAGCTTTATCGATCCGAACAATTCAAAGAAAATTACAAATAATAAAAAATGCTTGTTCTATGTTTGACCTCAAGTGTTTTTGTTGAATTAAAACATTTTGAAAATATGCATAAAACAGCAAACGAAACTACGATTCACATACTGAAACGAAATGGTTAATAATAATATGATTCGCTTTTTATAACTTAAAAAAAATGTAAATATATATAAAAAAAAATTGTATATATTTATATACAAATATTAATTTCTTTATAAAAAGATGCCATTATTTCATTTATTTGAAAAAAATACTTTTCGGCAATGAGTTTTTTTTTTCTTCTTTAAATTACTATTAATATTTTATAATTAATGTAGTCCTATTAGATAAAATTTTCAGTGTTTTTAGGTTCGCGCCACATCCTTTTACGAACAGAATACATTTTCTCACTAACTTATTAACGAATAAGATATATTTGATCTTCGTATTGCTTATATGAATTAAAATGTTTTGTTACAATAACATCATTGCTGAGCGTTTCACAACAAGAAATACAGGATTAAAGGAGAAAAAAAAAAAAAGCCTGCCTCACGCGCGCGCGCAGAAACACACACACACACACACGGATGAAAAGGAACAGATCGTAAGAGGCACAATGGAACACTGTACTTCAAATGTCAAACCACCAGAATCAGCGAATAACTATAATTATGATGAAGAATCGGCAAAATACAACAACGCAACACTGCTTTCACCAAGTCCCATCCTATTCAGTAACTTAAATGACTTAATGTCCGTTACACAAAAGGCAAGAATTAGAATTGACAGAATAGAAACGTTTCCGTCACGAAAAATTACTTCAGTGCAACTTATCTAAAATAGAAAGCGGATGGGAAAGAAATTAAATTTCCGGTTTTAGATAGACTTCCGCAATAGGAAGCTGTAAGAATAATACACATACAGGGATAGGCTTGTTTTCTATACAGAGGATTCTTAATTTACGATTAATTTGCGATCAATTTACGCTATTTTTACTTGGGATTGTCTGAAAAGTCAGCAATTACACAAATAAACATAAATTGAGAATATCTGGTAGACGAAAATCAAAATAAAAATTCACCTCAGGACTGGAATTTCGGACATTCAAAGTGTAGGAAGAATAGCAAAAGAGAAAACACGATAATAGATATCTAAATTTAAATTCAAGCTTCTGAAATTTCTAAAAAGAATAAAAGCTTTCTTCATTTTTTAAGTTAAAAACTTTAAATTCGTTCATTGTCGATTATAATGAAACTTTGATTAGGCCTATATAAAAAATTCTTAATTACTGAATAATTAAGATCTTAAGACTACAAGGCTTCTACACATTACAAGAACTGACACTTTCTTTGTAGTCCATCCCGTTATTTGAAATAAACGTCCATTATATTGGTAATAAGAAAATTCTACTCCATATTTTAAAGCGCCCTATGAAACGGCAATTGGGCTGCTAACTTTTCTGAATCAGAAACCTAATGCCTTGAGGACAGGAGCATATCTTGCTGTAAGTTGAATTGTGAGAAAATTCCAGAATTCAGGGTGTTGTTTATTTACGTCAGGAATAAGTTGGAACCGGTGCTGAAGGAGACTGAAGGATACTGTCACGTGGAGCAGATTTCTTGGAACCACCAATGGATTACAGCGAAATTACAGCATCAAGGTAACCTGATATGTCTTAGGCACTAGTAAGGAGAAAGATGATAGAAATTTCGAGCCATTGTAGTCCTTATTACTCAAAATCTTCCCAATATAACCTCCTTCTCCCAACGACATTCAATAATTCTTATCACGAATGATATTAGATTGAGACTAAAACAGAATCCAGATGTAAACAGATGAATTTATCTCTGATTGAACCCAGACGCACTTTCTGATGATGATATCCTATGTTACCTTAAATGCTTTAAGAATGCGACGATGATAACATGTTTTCTGTTAGCTTTTGATCTTTAAAGACAAATCTTTAAGGAATTAAAAACTTTAAAGATTTGAAGTAAAGAAACTATGGGAAGCGATTTCTTGGAAGAAAAAGTGGTTCGTATACATTGTATTGGATGCACCCTACCAAGAGTCAAACTTCCCCATAGAGATATATTCAAGTGATATACAGGCCATTTACTACATAAAGAGAAGCATCATAATCTAAATATGTACAGGGTGGTCGGGATGTTACCGTACCCCTTAATACAGCGGTTCCAACCTATGGTACGCGTACCCCTGGGGGTACGAAGATATTCGGTGGTACGCGCAAAAAAAATTGAATAATGGCGGGAAAAGGCACCTATGTCAACAGTGTAAGACAAAAGACAAGGTAAACGTTGTCAAAATAATCCAACGCTACGGTGAGGGGTGGTGCGGGGTTTTTTTTCGTTGTTTAACCATGAGAAAACCCCTCGTTATCCCTCCCTAAACAGTGTTTGACGACACTGTAAATATACACGCATTGTTTGTTCAACTTATTATTTGAATTCCGTTATTATTGATCCATTTATTTTCAAGTTATAACGCATTAATTTTGACATAACTATATTAATCACAAATATCTTGCTAATATTTTGTGTACTTTTAAAAAAATGGGATGTCAAGGGGTAAGCAAGTGAAAAAAGGTTGGGAACCACTGCAATATAACACAATAACATAATAGGAGTACGGGAACTTCCAGGCCACCCTGTAATATTCCAGTATATTCACTATTCTTTGATCCTATTAGTGGATGGTAGCCATTACATTTACCCCAATACAACTATAAGCTTTTGAACATAGAGGGAGCAATAACATTTTCTAACGTGAAGTAGAGCACAGGTATTAGCCGACAACTGCATTGCTGAAGTTCAAATGCTTAAACACAAAAAAACAAAAAAAACAAAAGTTTGGCATAATTTGATATTTCTGAATCACGAAAATCAATAAGTCCCTGCAAAAACGAAGGAACGCTTAACAACTGCTCCAAAAGAACGGAAATCTGTACTTATTTACTTTAAGTTTTATTAACTGATCTTTCATAAATATTATTATTATTTAATGATGTAAAGCATGTTGGATTTAGAGATGAAATTCACTTCTACAACTTTAATTTTGAATTAAGAAATACATTAAATATTTCAAACTATCAATAAAAAAGACGAAAGAATAAAAATGACACACAAAACTAAATTTTAAAAATTAATATATTTACAATTAAAATAGAACCGGTTTCGCTATATAAAAAAATAGCTTTCTCAACTCTCTTTTTTTTTATATATATAGCAAAACCGGTTCTATTTTAATTGTAAATATATTATTACAGTAAAATAAAATAAAGAACGCACATAATTAAACAAAACACAA
>JAFIDM010014012.1:69732046-69769463 GCA_023159025.1 Thereuonema tuberculata
CGCACATAATTAAACAAAACACAAATTCACTGAGCTATTTTTGATATCTGTGCTGGAAATATATTATTTTTTAAAATTTAGTTTTCTGTGTCCTTTTTATTCTTTTATCTATAATCTGCACAAGTAAAAAAGTTTTTTATCAATAAAATAGTTCGTAATAAAATACGAAAACAAATTTAATAACAATAAAAGTGTTAAAAAATAATAATAATATAAAATTACAGGAAACGCAATGAATGTTTTCATATTTCAACTTGTACACAAAGCTATTTGCATTCTTAAAATTCCACACTCAGTTCAACGTATTTGCTCGCATAGTGATTCCCAACTATAAAAATGCCTCTCCACCTCCAGATTTGAGGAAGAAAAGAAATTTTGAAGATTTTTCATATCTATATAAATACCCCAACTTTAGTGTCGGCAGTAAACCAGGTCAGACTTCATTGTTGTAATCACTGTCAATCATATGCTGGAATGTTCGTTACAAACAAACTGACTAACAATTATTAGGATACATTTCTTCTCACTATCACCAAAGACAATTTCTATTTACTAATTTGCTTACAGAATATTTATTTTTCTTCCAGTCCATGCAACCACAGTCACGTCTATAATCACGTGATCTTTAGATCAGTATAATTAAAAAAAAAATCCTTAAAGTTCTACGAAAAGGATAAGTTGCCTTAATTTATTTACGAAATAAATAATATAAGCATCATTTGGAGTTCAAAATGAAAAATCTAATGAGTTAACATTTTCGCAGGTAATTACAGTAAAAATCCGAACTGTTTTGGAGGTTAAGGATTCAATTTTCGAAAAAAAAAAAAAAATGAAAATGGTCGATCTGTTTTTAAAATTATTTTTTTAATGTTTGAAAAGAAATTAAATTATCGTCGTCGTTGTTGTTGTTTTTTAAAGATGGCGAGGAGTGGTTTCCTGTTAGATTTCTACGAAACTATTAGAAGTACAATCAAAAACACTTCTCTCTCTATGGAGAGTATGGAACGGTTGGACCTTTTTGAACTGCAGAATAAAATCCTACGAAAAAAAACTCAATTCCCCCCCCCTTTGTTTTTCAGTTTTTCGAAGCTAAAACAAGGTATTTATCGCAATCAAAAACATTCCACGCTAAACAAAGCTTTTGATTTTCGTTAATGAAGAAAGAGGTTTGTTATAGTTGAACCCATTGCAATCCTATTGTTTTCTAGGACGAAGTTCCAACAGTTCACAAACTTTTTACAATGCTACAAGGAAAATTAGACCCATTTCAAAACTTACGTGGAAATATTCATCGTGGATTTACAGAAATGTAAATGTTTCGTTCGTACTTTGATTAAGATATTGAATTACTTTTGTTTAATTAATTAAATTCTGAAAGCTGTCAGCCAATCGTTGGTTAGGAAATTTTAGACGAATTAAAAACGATGAAAATCACTCCAAATTGGCTTAAGGGCATTTGTTTTTACTCAGGTAACAATCAGATTAATTACGATCAAAAACAGCAAACAAAGAAACATAAAAATGAAATTGTTATCCCTCATTTTTTTTTTACTTGGTTAAATGACTTTAGAACTTCTGAACTTTAATAAAGCTTGAAGATCCACTCTATTAATCTTAAATTATAATGAAATTAACGCTTCAAATTACCTATTTTGTTTCTCCCATTCCCTTCCCAGCGATCACGGCTTTAAGTTTACAAAGAATTCAAATTTCTGGTCATAAGAAGATTCGAAAACAATAAAATATGATTGCTACATCCTTCAATTATGGAGCAAACGACTATCTCTAGTAATACTAATGCTAAATCGAACAACAACAACTAAATTCAGTCATCCAGTGAAATGATTTATTGCAAATCGAACTGTTTATCAGTACAGTAACATCCCACTTAGCGCTGGGGATACTTCTTATCAAATGGAGTGGTAAACGAAACAGCGCTGAACATGGAGCATTCAATTTATATAGATATGTTCAGAGTAAGCATTTTTACCCGTAAGACGAAAGGTTTTAATAAAAAAAAAAAAAAAAAAAAAAAACCGACTAATTTCAGTTATATAATATCTTGTATTGGAAATATGGAAATTAAAGGTATTGGACACATATCATGAAAAGTAGTTGATTTCTGATGTGAAACACTAGATTGTTTTGGTTCTTCTTTCCGTTGGTAGCCTTCCTTAAGATGCGGACAGACCAAATTCCAATGTAAACCAACGCCAACACGGCCAAATGGGTGTTCGTTGGTTTGGGGATTGGAAACGATTGGAAAGGATTGTGATGTTGATAAAATATTGTCGTCCACATCGGATTTAGTTTTGAATTGGAAACCGTTGGTTGTGGTTCGGTCATTTCACGCGGCAAGATAGTGAATTGATAGTCCCGTAAAGTCGTCCACACCAAATCACACATCTGTTTGAAGTACCGCTAAATGACCGAACGCAGGCCAACGCCAACAATCGCCTTGGAAACCGTTGGAATGCATTGGGGTGCGTTCGCTAACGCCGTACACATAGATTCCAACGCATCCTAATATCTGTCCACATGTGCCTTGGTATGCATTGGAGCTTCGGTCTGTCCCTACCTTTAAGCTCTCTAGCACATCACAATTTCATTAAGAAGGAAACATCGTCAAAGATCGTACCTCCTTGCCTGCCTACTAGACTCTTCGTAAAGCAAATTTGTCTTCGAATAAATAAAGCATGCACTGCAATAAAAATCTGCATTATAACATATGAAAGTAAAAAGCTTTGCAGCTCTAATTGTACTTCAAAGAGATTGATGGAGATAAACCAGGCCTTTTACAGTTTTTAACTGTTTTGAGTTAGTTATTTTAATCGATAAAAAGAGGTAAATTGAACGCGTACAAGCTGCCGATCACTGACGTAAACGCTTTTAAAGAGCGTTTTAATGAATCAGCGCAACATGGGCCGTAACCAACGGGTCTTACTGTATTTACATCTTTTTATTACGAAGAAAGGACGATATTTATAAAGACGACGTTCTCAACAACACGACATTTGTAATAAACCTATCATTAATTGCAACTGAAATTATAAATAATTATGCAATCGAATCTAGAGAAAAAAAAATTAAAAAAGCCAATCAGCAGAAAACATAAAAGAATTGAATGCGAAATCAGTGAATCAGACATTATTATTAATTGTCATATGATTAGAAATGAAAAAGAAAAAAAAAAGAAACACTTTAGTCAAGTCTCATCATTTCGTATTTGTTCGACTTGCCACAATGAATTTCTAAACTTATCAGAAAAAGGAATTATAAGATTTCTTAAGCCTTTTTGTCATTAATTTAAAAACATCGTAAGTGCAAAACATCATTATTAAAAAAAAAAAAAAATTAACATTTGTGTTAAGTTGAAGAAAAACATATAAAAATGTGATAAAGTGCAATTTCTTTTAATATATAAAATGTAAATTAAGCCAAATCACGCATATAAAAGTAAAAAAACCCGTTCTGATTGGCGTTCCTATTTTGTTCAGCATTGATGGAATTCAAAGGACCTCATTGGTTGAAGCCATCGTCTCTTTATTTGCATTTTAAAATTTTATGTATAAATACTGAACCTTTATTGTAATTTCCCCACACTTGAAAATGGCGGACAGTGACCTGCCGAAACCGACAGTGAATGTATTTTAACGTGTCAATACAAGTTTTTTTTTTATTATTATTTTTGTTTGCGTAATTTGGCTTAATTTATATTCTAAGTTAAACCGCACGTTAAGCTTTTCTTAATTACTGCAATTTCTTTTTTTTATTGATATTGATATTTTTTGTGATATTACAAAATACTAGATACTTATTTTATAGCCGATTGCTTAGTGATAAATGTTTATCCTTCTGATCAACTAATGAACGCGAGATGAGTCTCAAAAACAACTGAGGGAAAACAATAAGGTATAAATCCCTTCAAAGATTAACCTCTAAAAGATAAAACAAAAAGAAGCCAACTTACCACAACCTGAGAAAATTTCTGTCACAAACTCATTACTGAAATCAGTTTAAACTAAAATTAGGCTTAAATCACTTCCGAAACTTTAGAAAGGAAAGTTTTCGAGCGATTTCAGCCTAGTGGCAAACGTATATAAACCAACAGAAGAAGATATTTGTAAAATCTTGATCGCAGTCTTAATTCCATATTATTAGCTGTAAGCAAACCTATTGCGAGAGAATGCATTCGGTTTTTAGGTAACTCGTCGAGATTTAGGCCAAATGATGAAAGAGAGGCTGATCGCTAGCATCTTCCCGAGATGATAACGAAGAGGATATAATGGGGATAATGTTCACGCACCTTTGACGGGGTCTGACTGCGGCCTCCCTGGGTACCGATGTCAGGAACCGCATACACAGGGCGGCTCGAGTCGGGAAAGCCGGTGGGTCCCTCATGGCTTGTGGTCAGTGCAGAGATGAAATAACAGAAGACGTTGGTTGAAACGACAGCAAGTGGCACATGGCCTTCCGCACGCGAAGTGGGTCAGTCGGACGAGAGATAGATAAGGGGTGTCTGGAGGCGAAAGTATCAATCCCAAAGTGAGAGGAACCGATTGCATAACATTGCCCTCGAATATACAAAAGTCTCCATCCAAGCTATTAACAGCTTCTTCCAACCAATTGGAATAGTCACCATTTTCGTAGACTTTTTCCTCTACTACAGTCGTTGATGCTAGAATTAGACAGAAACACGCGAATTCAGATTATAAATTAGTTTTGTCAGCTTTTTAAAAAAATTCTTGCCTTCTTTATGTGAAATGTGTCCAAACTCATTAACGCTGTCCACTCAAGACACAATCGTCCGCTGTACAGGATTTTTCAACGTCTTTTAAAAATAGAAAGATAAGAGCACTTTTTAAGATGCTTTTTACATTAATGCTAATCTTTGTTATTATCGACGTTCTTTTGTTTATTTATTAATTTGAAGTCATATAACAGTACAAAAGAAAAATCTTATTTTTGAATGATAACAAATAACATATACAACTAATCTTCAAGTTTTCCGTTAGCTAACAATTGATTAAATTCGCAAATACTAATCTTTAAGTCATTTAAAAAATAATCCATTTTAATGCGCCACTAACATATGAATTATCATGAGAGTCGTAATCGTTCACCGCTTAGCCGTTACGAATTGCAGAGGGAAGAATAAAACCAGGGCCGTCGCGGCAACGGCAAAAGGAGATTCCGTTTTTTTTTTTTGTTTTTTTTTTTTTTGGTTGTTGAATTGGAGATATCGTTTTTTTTTTTGTTTTTTGGTTGTTGAATTGGAGATTGAGGGGGCGCATGACGAAATCTTGCCCCGGGCGCCAACAAACCACGCGACGGCCCTGAATAAACATACACGCTTCTGTGAAATGTATGGACTAAAGTTATAAAAAAGATTCATGGAGGGGGAATATTGTGCAAGTTTGAATATGAATAGTTCATTAATTACAACAGCTTTAAACAATCGCTGCATTTAAATGAAAATAATAATATTAATAGGTTGGAGATTGTTAAAAAAAAAAAAAAAAGGAAAGAGCGGATTCCAGAAATCACGGACATTGAAGACAAAAATGCCGCAGTTGAAAATATAAGGGGAATAACGAATAGAAGAATCACTTGACAGTTAACTGTTTCTTTTTCTATGTCCTCTTCATGCGCATATTCGTTCTACAGAGATCAACATTTTTCATTCAAACACAAAAGATACATTATCTCGTGCTTGTAAATGCGCACGTGTGGTTTCAAGGAAATTCAGTTAATGGTTCAAATTATTGTGGATAATTTTCTGAGCTACTGACGATAAAAAAAAAAATTGTCATTTAATATTAAGCATCAACATAATCAACAAATGTAATAAATACATAATACATTTACTGAAAAACTCAAATTTTCGAAGAGAAAAAAGCGTCTCTTCTTCTTCAGGCCTACATGAATAAGTAACGAAAAAAGAATTTTAACAATAAACTAAGGAAGATTACGTGAAAACTACATAACATAGATTGTTGAAACAATCAACTTTACAACACAATTACAATAATCTGATAGTAACGCAAAGATTCAACAATCAAAATCATCAAATTTAACCTTGTTATTACAACGTGAACAATTTTTATCAATCATCTCCTTAGCCATTGCTACTATACGTTCATTCACATGTACTCCCTCATTCCTGTTTAAATTTCGAGTTTTTGTGTTTCTAATGTATATACTTTCTATTATTTTTCTTGGTTTATGGTCTTTCTACACATAAAATTTTAATTTCATTATTCATACAGTGTGTTTTTTGAACATAATGTTCTGCCACCTCCGATTTGCTTATTAATTTATAACAAACTGCAACAAAATAACTTATCATGTTATTAATATTAACATACTATTGATAAATTATACAAGAAAGTGATATTTATAAATATTATCTTGTCTTTATCCAATTAATATCAGAAAACAGTCTAGGATACGTTTACTATATGGTTGAGTTTTTTTAGTTAAGAGCTATTTTCCGATACGCAACGACAATCAACGTAGACCTTTGTAATTTTGGCAATGCTTTTATAGTAAAATATAGGAAACGAAAATGAACGATAAGCGATAACCGAAAGTTGTGACACCCAGTATGTATGAATATCTTTTGCAATTAAGGTTTCAAAATCCTAACTCTCCTTCCTTCATATCTCTTTATTCATTCTTTTCTTTTAAAAGGTTATTATTAAATATCCTTTCTTTAATAAACATTACTTAAATGGAAGCCAATGGTTCTCCAGATATGAATGACAGAAGTTAATCGAGTGATCACCGAATTGAGGCCGAACAACAGATGACGGCATCGACATGGAAATTCAGAAAAGTTATTTCAAGGAAGGATTATGTAATGAATGAAGAGTAGCAAGAAAAAAAAAAAAGTCTAGGCCTGAAAACATCTCGCAAGAACTGTTTCTACTATATAATTATGCACTCAGAAACAAAACAAAACTATTATATGGCTTTTTTTCTTTTACTAATCTTTGTATTTCGCAAAGACACTTTTTATCTACTTTTGTTTTCAACAAAGCAATTTTAACCAAAATTCAGGTCATAAAGTTTCTACATATTTTTTCAGTTCATATTAAATTTATATAATGATTATAGATAAATTGCATGTAATTTATATATATATAGTTGCATATACAGTATAGTTGCATTATAGTTGCAAACGGTATTTTTATAAACTGTTTAAAAAATAAAATAAAAAGTAACTTTGATTTATATTCTAAGGACTTAAGAAAGTCTCTAAATCTTGAGACGTTTATTTTCGTACTAAAAATTCATGACACCGGATGACACAGAGACGAAAAAAACAAAAAGGGTACAAGTCAATGTCGGGGGAAAAAAAATAAAAAACTTTAATACAATAACTGGTTTTCTTAAAAATATAGCTACAGTAATAATTGATTATTAGTAATTTCTTTATTTATTTATTAGAAAACTGCCGTCATTCAAAAACGAATCGTCCTAAAGAAAGGTTTCATAATGCATCAAATTCATTCATCTGTTCATTCTCGTTGATTTCAATAGTTGTGAAGCGAAGAAGAGTATTATCTCTTCCATTTTTCATCAGGAAAATTCACGATGTTTTATACAGAAATATTTTCAACAATAAAATCTCTTTTTCTCTTTAAATGAGATCATACCAAGATTCGGGTCTCAAACAAAGAATCGAGTTGAAACACATTGTTACCAACGTACTGGACAGGCTAGATTTATGATTGTAGTTTTAGGAGTATTGAAATATGCTTAGGTCGAGAAACAAACTTTTTAAAATATATACAGTAAACTCCCGATTATCCGCGGAATTGAGAGGCACGGCAACCACGGATAAGCGAATTCAAAGCGAAAAGCAACACAAAAATGCTTTTAACATGTTTTGTTTACATTAAAATGGCAATATATAAAGTTACAGTACATACATTGTAAACAATTATTTTATTTTAAATTATTTATTTATTTTTAAATTTTATTATTACGGGAAGGCTCTCCCGTAATTTAGTGTAACCTGTCGGCCTAAGCTCCGCCCACAAGGTCGTTCTTTAAATTGTTTGTATATCATTGTCTTCACTTACTTTGTTAGCCTCTTTTATTGTTTACCTTATTCTAGATTAATTTTTTTTTTTTTTTTTAATTCCATAATTTATTGTACAGTAAAAAAATGGAAACAGGAGAGGTCCGCGGATAATCGGGAGTTTACTTTATTACTTATTTTCGATTGGAAATAAAGTGACCGATTATAAATGGAGAGACTGATTCACATTTGAAACGTTCTTTTTTAAGCAGTTTTAAAACGAGTTAAATTCCCGCCTTTTCAAAACTGGAAAGATATCTTTTCTACAAGGCTTCAACTGATGGGCAGATTTTTATATAATAGAATATAAAAATTTGTAATATTTTTGCAATACTGAAACGTCTTAATGAAAATTTATTCAATAAAACGCTATAGAAAAAAGATGTTAATAATTAACTCATTTTTACTTTTCTTAGATAAGTTCTCAACCAGTTTTTTTCTTCGCCCACCTGTTGCTGTTTTGGTTTGATCGAATCTAAACATAAATCATGTATTTATGGCATTAATGAAACCTCTTTGTAAGACTTGAATAAGTTTTATTTTTTTTTAATTTTTTAATAGATAACCATTAAATTGACAAACAATATTTTTTTCAAGTGTCTATTCGCAACAATTGCCTGAAGTGCTTCTCCTATAATAATAATAACACCGTCTCACTTGAACTTTGGCGCTTCTGGTTGTCCGATTAACGGCACTGCAGTGGGCAGGAAGTTTTCATTACTTATTCCGGACGGAATTCTTTCTACCAAGAAGCCAAAAGAACCACTCACGTACTGACGCACAATTGTATCAAATTCCGTTCAAAATATCGACAATGAAAATAAACTCTTAAATATAATAGGTAACTGAACTGAACCTTCGTCTAATTCAGTAAGTTGTTTATTAGAGTTATCCGTCATCTTAAGAGGCCATTTTAATCTGACTTAGCCATACAAGCATCCAAATTGCAACATAGATATTAAAAAAAAAAAAAAAAAAAAAAATCTTTATTTAGACAAAGTCTGAGTATGAAAGAAATTTTTATTTTAACGTAATATGTAAATGAAATCGCATGTGATAAACATATTTTACTAATTTCATTCTTGACAATTGTAAACCGTCAAAACACTGTCGATTCAAGTACTCCAAAGCCTTGGTTCAGAAATCATGAATTTTCATGATTCATGAATCACGAATAATTCAAAGTCGAACAAATAGAGACGGAGTGTCGCTTTCGCTTTGTTCTTGAAGACTGTAGATTTGTGAAATATAAATGTTAGTGCAAATAGCAATTGAAGGTATATAATATTGGAGATCGTTTCACGACAATGATATGTGTTGATAAGGTTAACAATAGTGTAATAATGACATGCCATATCAGATTAAATTTTGAAGACGACTTTCCTGGGATTGTTGGAGATCGGTTCCCTAACTTGGTCTGCCCCTAAATAAAATTCTATACAAGTGTGTGAAATATATACAACAAGGGAATTTCGCACGCGCGTTACCAGGCAACGAATTTCCGACTGTTAAAAATAGATTTCATTACTAAATGCATGTATAAATTTTTAGAATTTTACTTTATTTTTTAACTAGCAAACCTGTGATCACGTGATCGGAGATAATTTTCTCACCATCGGTGACCGCCTTCTCACAACTCGAGAGCGCGTCTCGGAGACGTGATTTTGATCGTAAGTCACGTGACGTCCGGTTGTCCCAGGTAGGTAAAAATAAAAATGTGAGCATCCTCAATATTAAACCTAACAATTGTCATCACCCTATTTGTATTTGTGTGTCTTATGATTTCGGAGGAGATAGGGTCAGAAAAAAAAAAATCAACTTTTCTTTTATATATATAGATTTGAAGCTTAAGGTTTTAGTTTACTTGATGTAGTTTGTTTCGTGATTAAATTTCCGACTGTTACAAATGCATTTCAATATTCTATTACATATATTTTTAAGAATTTAAACTTTAATTTATTTTTAGATTGAAGTTTTAGGTTTTAGTTTACATGATATGTATATTACAGTAAAACCTCGTTAAGTCGTCACTCAAGGGACCGAACATTTTTGACGACTTTAAGCGGAGTGGGCATTTTTGAAAAAAAAACCACTGAAATACAATATTTTTATGAATTGCTGTAGGATTCGGTGAGAAAAACAAGATTTTCAGAAATCAATACAAGCAAATGAATGAGTGGAAAATAAAAAAAAAAAACCACATTTTTTACTTAGCACATTTTATTTTCTTTTACTGGCATTAAAATAATCCAACAGTGTTGATTGATGAAGGCGCTGATTACTGGTAACAATTCGAAACACTTTGTAATGAAATGGAACTCCAACTTTTGTGCACATAGTTAATCGTATCTAAAACCGAAACTTCTAGCTTTTCGTTGCTACCCAAGGCTTTTATCATGTCCTTTACAAGCATTTTTTTGTACTTTCGTTTAAAGTCAAGAATTATCCCTTGATCTAAAGGCTGAAGAAGTGCAGTTACATTTTAAGGAAGACAAACAATTTCGATCGCTTTTAAATTTTCGGGGCTTACTCGCTATGAAATAAAATAACACTCAGTAGCGGTCAAAGAAAACGTCTACTCTTGACAAGAATCGCAGCGAGAAGTGTGTAATTTCTCAAGTGAATTTCCCACGTGAAAATTCCCCGTAAAGGCTAGGCTTTCTTAAGAGTGAAGGGGCGGGGCTGAAAAGATAGCAGGCAAAATTGAGAATAAAGATACTTTTCGCCATTTTGAGGGTGACGAGTTATCCGGAGTAGAATTAAATTTGGTGACGAGTAAAAGAGGGTTATTTTACATTATTGTCTATGAGACCTTGTCGGGACCAAAGGAAAACGACGACTTAAGCGGAGTGACGACTTATCCGGGTGACGACTTAACGAGGTTTTACTGTATATATATATATGTGTGTGTGTGTGTATATATATATATATATATATATATTTTTTTGTTTTTATTTTGAATAAATAAAATATTTTTATTTTTTCGTTACATATGCGAGGCTTCAGAGCGAAGCTACGGGCAGCCGTCTAGAACATTAAAATTCTCGTGTGTGAAACATAGTTCGGAGAATGTGACTTCAATGGCAAATAAGAGATTCGCCTTACGACGGCTTGTTTAGCGACCGTCGTTCCGGAACCTATCAGATCTTAAGGGGGGGGGGGGGGGGGGGGGGGGGTTAAGAGGTCTATTTAAATACGCTATCATTTCACCTTGAAATTTAGAATGATTTGCATCTCCTCTAAAACCTTGACAGAATCTACAAACCCTGTTTCGACATCGGTAATCGTTGAGCGATCAGCTGCGGCAGTGGCAGCAATTGTGTCTGCGTCGAAATAGGCTAATGATCACTTAGTTTCCAACGACCCACCTATGTAAATGAAGCCGACAACATTCAAGGAAAAGGAATGTAAACAAAGCAAAAGAGGGAAAGTCTCGACAATTCCGAAGAGGTCAAACGCACTGGCCACAAAAATGTGTCCCCTTTTATAAGCTCTTCCCCTTTTAATCCCTCTTGAGGTTTGACCCCTTCCCTTAGACAATGGAAAGCCTTCCCTTAGACAATGGAAAGGTGATTATTATACTGCCGTAGGCTTTATGAGGGGAACAGCCGAACAATAGGTCCAATAAAAGGGGACACATTTTTGTGTCCAGTGCGTTTCAGGCCTTAATGCTACTTGTTAGTGTTTAAGTTATTTAAAACCCAAGTCGCAAAAACATTGAATTCGAATGAAAAATTGTTTTTTTAAAATAAAGTCTGAAGGAAAAAAAAACAAAACAAAAAAGATGAAATCTCTGAAAAATAGAGATTATTCGAGAAGAGAAAAACAAATAAATAAATTAACACTGCTAATTTTATACAGAAGTGAATTGTTTAAGAATAGATTTAAGATTATTCAAAACAAACTTATTAAAGAAAATATATTATTTCGGGTGCACCTATTTGAGACGACTATTAAATAAGATAGCAGCATTTTGCTCAAGAGAGATATTTTTGTATCCTCTGTGCCCATAGGAATAGTAGAGGTTATGAAGGATTGGAAATTCGTTTTCAAACAAATATGTTATAATAACGAGTTCGTTTGTTAGTCTTCACAACATCGTACTAATGTGTGAACGGCCTGACATTGTTACAGAAAGGTCGTTACTTTGAGAATGATGTATGACTGTTCTGTGATGGTTGTATCATTATTATCGTTATTCATTACAAACGAAGATACTGAAACCCGCCCCAATAACCTAGAACTTTAGAATGTAACGTGGCTAAAGTTCTAGGTTATTGGGGGCGGTTAGAATAAGGGTGGTTAAACCTACTGAACACTATGAACCACAAACAAATTTCAGATGCTTCAGAGCCGTAAGATATGAACAAATAGTACGTATTTTTATTGTTCATTCAGATTTGTTACAAAAATTTTATATAAATATTAAGAAATATATGAACAATATTTATGTATAGTACTTAAAGTGTTAATTTGTAGTAGTTTCAATAATCAAGAAGTACCCATACATATACCAAATGTTTTTAAAACCATGACTGATTGTTGTTTTAATTATATTTAAACGCTCAAACAAGGAAAACATAAGAAAAATATGCAAATTTGCATCCATTAATATTAAATGTGACTGCATGAACAAACTTACGTTTTATTCAAAGTTCTTTAGAATTACCCAGGGTGCACCAAGGGGGGGGGGGGCTGCAACTATCTTTACTCCCGCGGAAACAGACGAAACACAGAAGGACAAAGTTACATCCACGCTGACGCCTGGATTCGAACCCAGGTTCCGACACATCTGCCTCATCGAAGGCCTCCGTTTTGACCACAAGGCTGTGTCGGATATTAATAGTAAGGCAAAAAGGAGCTCAGACACTGTATTTCCGCGAGCCGCACATATATCTCACAGAACCGCAGTTTGGCCATCCCTGTTCTAGAACCTTATTTCCTTCTGTTTTTCAATCGTTTCTGTCGTAAACAGTGGCGTAGATAGTTTTTGACGCCCTGGGCAAATGCTCATATGGCCGGCCCTCACAGAAATTCGACAACTAAAAGATCACAATGATTCACATATTTTCGTCTAAACACCAAACTTATACAGCGGTAAAAAAACAAACATCTTTGAAACCGTTTGAATATCGATAATATACATGTTTGTGCTGCATTCCCCATCTATTTACGAATGTTTCCGATGTCAACGAAGGCGAATTAAATACGATTTAAAACGACCATACTCCATTATTTTGTAGCAGAAGGGATATCATACAAAATTTGCAGCATCTCAGTCACGTAAAAGCAAAAATAGAACATGAAGTACAACTTTTACCTAAGTGACTTTTTACGTATTCTATATAAAGTCCAACCCATGGAAGTTGACGATCCCGTATTTTCGTGATTTCACGTAATTTACGCGAGAATAGTCTCTATCCATGTCTTCTCACAAAATATTGAAACATTTAAATGAATTATAATACGGGGAAATGCATGAGACTTTTACTACATTTTAATATAGTTTTCATAAATTGAAATCAGTCAATAAACAAACAATAAATTCATTATGTAGCATTTTCCTAATGACAGACATTAAAAATACTAAATTTCTTGAGACCTGCTGAAGAGGCTAATGACGAGATCTCGAGAATTTCGCGATTCTCGCGCAAACGTGATCGTCAAAATAAATGTGTTAGACAGTATACCAGGTATAGTTCACCTATTCAGCGTGTAATGGGATCGACCATACAACCATTCATTTTTTGAGAAGGAACATGTGCCTCTGCTTTAAATTAAACCAAAATAAGCTACGTAAAATTTTATGAAAATCTGTCCAGTTGTTTTAACGTGATGTGCATACAAACAAATGGACAAATAGAAAAAACAAAAAACAAATATTCAAGTGCAATAGTAAAGACTTCACATGCTCGATTATCCTGAAGTGATGATGGGATACAACTTTCTCCAATGAAAGCGTTCTTATTTCGCTTTTGATCCATTAAGAACTTCCACAAAGCGTTATAACTATATTTATTTATTTTTTGCAGGAACTTTTATTTCGATGCCAGAAACAGTGTAAACATATAAAAGAGATTCGACAGTTTTTCCCACTCATCTGATTTCTTAATCTCTACATTTGGGAACTGTTCAAGGACACCATTTTGAGGATCAGCCAATCGGATACATTTCCTGATCTAAATTATCAAAATCACAGACCTTGAACAACTATTAGCTGTTCAATAATAACCACATTCCCGAATGCCTTCCAAAATGATTTTCAAAGTCGAAGGACCCTTGTTGCGGCGATTCTCATCCTAAAGACAAACACTTGTCGTGCACAGAAAAGAAATAAAAAAAAGTATGCTTCAACGTTGATTTTATCTTATCTTTTATAAAGGGTGATTCACGAAGATATGCAGAAATTTCGGGAGCTCATTCTACATGTAAAAGTAAAGAAACAAAGTTATATAAACATAGGTCCGGAAATGCTTCGGTATCGAGTTACGGCTAGCGAAAGTTTTCGCCCATAATGTAGTACAACAATACGCACATGGACTACACCTCAGTTGTTAGCTTTCACAATAAATCAAAACAATGCAATTCACATTATTGCTGTTATTGTGTTGCCAACTTTTTTGTAGGTTCCACGTGAGATAAGCTTCAAACCACTGGGACATACAGTTCTGCGATATGTTTCATTCAATTTTTCAGGTCAACAACCATAAGAAACCACTGATTTCGCCCCTTAATTTACCTTCCCAGACTTCCAGCAAGTCTTCATTTCACCCAGTGTATTACATTATGGGAGAAATCTTTCCCTAGCCGTAACTCGATACCGAAGCATTTCCGGACCTATGTTTAGTGAAATGCACGTTTGTCATTCTGATTTCAATCTAATGTTTAATTTCCAATGTGTTCACTTAATATCTGGAAGGCTTTTATCTGTAATTCTAAGCAATAATGATTTCAATAAATATAGTAAAGATCTCACGAGAGATGACGAGGGCTAAGGAGAAATACCCATAGTGCATCGAATATCTTTAATTAAAAAAATAAATAAATAAATACGATATCTCACTTTATGTTTGCAGACGAGTTACTTAACTTACATCATTTTTCTTCCACTAACTTTTAGCTATTCTAAAATTTCCAGTCCTGTGATTGGTGGAAAACAAATTATAATATTTTCATTACAATTAAGAAGAAATAAATAAATTGATATTCAAGATCTTCAAAATTGAAAATTGACATAATTTCTTCTTGAAATATAGAAAACTAAAACTTTAAACAAGTTTTTTATTAAAAATCTTACTTTATATAAAGCTAAGAGGGAAAAAATAATCATTAATTGTTATCTTATTAGCTTAGCTTTGAGCGATACGCTAAGTGAATGTTCAAAATACACTAAATTTAAACTCAAATAAAAGTTAAGTAAAGGAGATGGGACTCACGAGAAAGAGGTAGTTCTCTGGAAATGGGCCCTGCCCATCATTTTCAGTTCCTCGGACGCAAATTCAGAGGATTCCAGATTATCTTCTTCATTTCCAATGATCGCTAATCCATCTTCACGAACTCCTGATCCTAAAACTCGGTCGCATTCCTTTAAAGCCTCATCTTTAGCAGAGACGCGGGATAGCGGAAGCCATGAGACTGCATTGGTACGTCTCACTTCGTCTCACAGGGGGAGACGCGCAGCCTGCTCAGTTTTAGGGGGCAAGTTAATAAATTTCATTCATTCATTCGTGATAAGAAAAGTTAGACGATAAACTACAATCGATGTAATGTAATCTCTCTATTATTTCGCGTATGTATATGTGTTTTCTATAATTCCTCAATTTCCGTTATTCCGGATATTGGTTAGGGCTTCACTTATTAGGGAGAAGTTAAAGATAATTTTCCTTGAAAATCCTGTTTGGCAGAATATTGAGTGCACTTGTTATTAAAGTTATTTATTAAAAAACAAACAGAAACTTCATTAAATAATTTTAATGAAGAATGTCAAGTTAATTGCACAAATATTAATAAATCAAAATTTCGAAATTCGTGAAATATTAGACAACTTTCTGCTTTTAATTAAAAGAAGTCCGTTTGTTTAATCACTTATTCCATTAAGTTCATCCTTCTTCCAAGTACAAAATGTAAGATTATATGAAAATTGTCACAGAATATAAAAATGGACCGTCAACTCGTTAAATTGTAACTTTAGAATATCACACAATAATATCTAGTCATTAAATAATTCATACACGATAGAGACAGTGACCCCTCAAAAACTAAAAGCAAGAAAATAAAAACAAGAACAAAATGTGGACTCCAAATCCTTGGGCAGAACTCAGGCTGCCACAAAAGGAATTTGACCACAAAAAGAGAAAAAAAAAAAACATGTAGAAATAAATAAATAAACCCTCTGATGGGTAAAACAAAAGCAATTAATTCTTATTTGAATTAAATAATTCATTTTCTAAAAAATATCATGTAACAAAATCCAGTAAAACTCAAATAATTAAATTTTTTAAGGACTTTAGCAAATGTCATTAATTTATTTAATACCGAAAATAAAAAGTAAAATAAAACGAAAGATCTCAGAATATTCTTATTATTTTTTTAATTTCATAGCTGTACGGATCAGGAAAATTGTATTTCCTTCAATTTCTGCAATGAAGGAAATAAAAACGAACAGATTTCGCATTCTATTTAAGAATTAACAGTACATCTGTCGAAAATGTAAATAAAATGTCATCACAAATTAATACATCAACATATTATTGATGTATTCTTTTGTATTTAATATAAAAATTGCTTGAAATAAAAAAATCCATTTCTAGTTAAAAATTGTTTGAAAAAAATATATAAATAATTTTCTGTAGGATTTTAGAAAATAATGTAAAAATATTAAACTTTACGTATAATATTATTTATTTACCGATATTCCACCAAATCATACTATTAATAGGAAAAAAACAGATGTATATTTGTCATCAGAGCGGGGAGAGCGGAGAGATAATATTTTAAAGTGTATTTTTAATTTTGTTAGTGTATTTTTAATTTTAAAAACTTTAAAAATACACTAACAAATGTCTTTTTGAAAAGAAAAATTACTTGATTTAATTAATGTTGGTGAAATAATTCCTACGCCCCTGTATGGCATTGTAGGGCAGTCTCTCATAGGCTCAATTTGGAGGAGCCTATTATTTTAGGGCAGGAGGTTAACTTTTGTCGCCGAAAGTACCAGGAAAGCATGTTGATATTAAAAAATCAAGAATCGGAAAAGATGGTCTTTCACGGTATTTCAAAAATGTGGTGTTTGTTTTACTTCCGTGAATATTTCACGGGTTGCAACTAGTAAAAGGTTAATGGTTAAAATTATTCGATGAATGTAAGGACTTTAAGATATGATAATTCTCTATATTTACATTAATATCTCATAAAATTATATTACATGTTATCTACGAACGGTTCATTGATTTGTCTAAGTTAGTCCTCAAACAATCACTTTACTGAATTCACAATAACAGACGAGATTTCTTTGCACTGTCAGCGATCTCAAAATGATACGACTTTCAAAGGTCGTTTACGTTAGATAAAAATAAATTCCGATGTTTGTTATTAATATAATTTTGAGTACGTGGTGATAATCGTTTTCATTCGGCAAGCTTATGTTTTTATGTTTTCTTTATTTATTACGCTCTTAAAAGAGAACGACTACTTTATTTTTAGTTTATTTCTCTACATCTGATAAAGTTCGTGAAATTTCATACAAAGGTCACATGACACTTATTGCAAGAGGATCTAAAAATCCTATAAATAAAAATCTTAAAAATTTTTTAAGAACATCTTTATTTGTATTTCCTCTGTTTTTGTTTCCAATATTTAATTTAGACTATTCCAAATACTTTCAGTAATTTTCTATCACTATCATTTGCTTTTTCTAACAAATTTCACAAAAAGAACGACTCATATATGGAGTGATTAAATAGGATTGGATGACACATGCCACAAAAATTCCTGTAAGTTTCCTAAAAGGATATCAACAACAGTCACGGAGAATGCCGTGTTGAAGGAGCTTTATGATCTTTATTCTTTCTTTTTTTTTCCCCACAAGTCGATTATTTACGATCAACCCGAGACCAAACCACATTATTAATTTTCTGAATTTTCGTTGTATATAGCAAATGCAATCATGTATTACGTGCCTTTTCCTGATCCGTCTCTATTTAGCTCGCGGGAAGAATTTTATGAGAAATAAGAAAAATGAGTTTAAAAGAAAAAAGTGATTTGTTTATAGCGCCATTGCTTTGTTGGCAATTTGACTGTAGCGCCAAAGCAAATGTAATTTTTCTTGAATGATGTACCTCGCTTTACGATGGTACGGTAGCGATGCACATTTAGTAGTCAACAATGTATTGATTGAAAAACAAACAAAAAGAACCGCAATGTTTTTTTGTTTTTTCCGGATGGGACCGACGCAGGATTTAGAAATTGATAATTAGAAATATAAAGAAAAGATTGTATATTTATCTATAATGAGAAATTCGGGCTATTAAAATATATTTAGCAAAACACTGAAGAATGAATTAAAATAAAGCCCCTCATTAAATAAGTCATTAAAATTAAACCTACTGGATGGTTTTTAGATCCTAAATATTAGATCACAAGCAGCAATATATGAAGAATCAAGTAGGTTTTAAATAAATTTCAAATACAAAGATGGATAATGTTGGGTTTTTTTGTTAAAAAGATATTTAACAACTAAAAAAAAAATATCAATCAAATAATAACCAACTAGCTAAATAAAAACTATACTAATCCAAAACGGATATTACAATAAAATTATTGAATAAATTCAGAAAATGTTTTGTGGTGATGTCACTTGCGATGAACCCCTTCGAAAATGATTTACAGTTATTTCCAAATAAAAATTTGACTGAAACTTTATGTAAACCTGATTTCACGGAACCCCAGCAGAAATTTGGTCGGCTAAAACGGAGAATATGGCACAAGCCAATCACAGTCTTCCTATGGATACATCCGCGCAGGGATACATGATGATGCCTACTGTTATCTCAAATCGCAGTTAGCCAGATGAGGGTTAGTATACATAGTAAAAGATCGTGCAAAACCATTTTTAAATAAGCTTACCTGCAAATCTCAATCTACTTTTCACTAGTTAACTGAAAAACTAAAATTCATATTTTAAAAGTAGTGCCAAGGCAGCCATCTTGTCGAAAGCCTGTGTGCCGTGATCTCCAGTAATATATATATATATATATATCCGTTCTAATTACAAATCCGGAAAAGTTTCCCTTTTGAACTGCTGTTATTTGAACCTTCGAGTTATTTGTATTATGAATAGCAAAAGTAGATTACGTTCTCATGCAAAAAAAAAAAAAAAAAAAAAAAATCCTTCAGAAATACCGATGGACAAAAGAACAAATTTCTACGCACTACGATCTCTACTTATCTTTAAAATGCATTTTTTTTATCCTTTTGGGAATAGAGAGGTTACAAACTCCAAAATCTTTCAATTATCTATCTGCGAGACTGAGAAATGCTTTCAGGTGAAACCAAACTTCGGAGAAAAAAAATAAATTCTGTAACATTTTACATTTCAGTATAAAATTCTCTAAAAATAACTTAATTTAAATAAAATTTATGATAATACATTAGGGCGTACACGTTACACTTGTATTAAATAAAATTTATTTTTTTTTGGCATTTAGAAGAAAGACATCACATGTATTATAATTATTATTCAGTTTCTATATGAAATTGTAATTCTATGAGGAATTAGGGGTTACACGATTGCCTACTTGATGAGACAGTGATTAAAAATTACTAACGTTAAATTTAAATGATCTTTATTATAAAAAATGAAAAAGAGTAATAAGGACGATAAATATAATTATCCTTTGTTTGTAGTCTTTTGTTGAAAGACTACATAATGTGTAATAAAATTCACAGATCATATAGTCAACAAACAAAGAATAATTATTTACGACCTCTTGTGAGGCTTGATCTATAGTAATGTATGGAATGCCATAGTTCATTACTATGGCAAACCAATACATCAAGATTCAATCTCATTCAAGTTCCTTTAAATTCTGAGGAGATTGAGATAATTATTCAAGATCGCAAAAAAATTGTATGGCTTTAAAAAATACATCAGCAATAATAAAATAATTCATATAAAGAAACCTGCAAAAAAAAAATGTGAAAGCTGCATGCAGAATAAGCCTAACTCTAAATCGGTGAAAACTTTCTTACGTTTTCACACGTTCACATCGGAGTAAGGGAACAGTGGGCTTGGGAAGCTTCGAAAGAAAACCCAAACAGCCAATTCGAAGTATGAGACCCATCACCAGAAGAATTAGACAATTCAGTTGAGGTTCTGTCTGACTCACAGAGGGTGCGTCCTTGACCCATTAAAGGCCAGGATTAATTTGATTTCACTCAATTTGGAAACAACAGATATTTTATAACAAATACATACAATTTTATATATGTTAATGAGATAATTATTAAATTAAAATTTATCTGAAGGTTATGTACAATTTTCCTCCAATCAAAAATAGCAAAAACCGTAATTTGATTACGCAAATTCTCATTTAGAATTAATTTTTAAAAAATTTTTTTTACCATTTTACAAATATTTCTACTGCCTATTTTTATTTATTTTAACAATATTTCCAAAACAAAGACATTCTATTTTCAATAATACCAATTTTTAAAAAAATACTACGAAATCTAGATAATTATTCGCACTCTACCTTACAGTGTATTTCAAATTTATATACAAGTATGAAAGTATAAATATTTTTATATTAAAATAAAAACCTTAGATTGTAAATATTTCAATTTCCTGAAACATGTATTTTGAATGTTTTTAGATTAAAATGCTCATTAATTGTAGTATTTCTCGTGTTATTTTATTCTGACTTTTAAAAAAATAAATTTATATTTACTAAATACTAAAAAAATTAGCTAATTTCACGAAAATAAATTTCAGTTAAATCACGTGTATCATACTCCATTGAAATAAACATTTTTTTAAAAAAACCCAAGTCATGCAAACGCTCTGTGCAATGCTTTTATATTTTTATTATTCTTAAGAATGTCTCAAAACTTTAACCTTAAAACTGTTATTTTAAACATGGAAATAAAATACTTACAATTAAAGGGAATGGAATGGAAATCAGCGTTCGCTGTAGCTAAAAGATCTTTAGGCTTAACGGTTTGGCCGTGGCACCTTCTCTCTCAGCTGTAGGTGGGAATTTTGTCTCCCGATGATCACGCCATCTGTTGTTGCAATTTGAAACTACTAGAGAAAGTAGAATTGATCAGATTGTAAAGTATGAAGTTTACTTCATTAATCATATAAAAGTAAAAGATAAGAGAACATTTTTAAGTTAATTGATTAACTTCATCTTTAACTGCTGACAATTTAAAATAAAAATAAGGGAAACAGGATTCAAACAAATGATTAGTAGGTATATATTTGATTTGTCTGCAGTTCCGAAATGTGCTCTTCAGTTTCCTTATGCAGAATATCTGGCTTGTGAGTTAAACCAACAGGAGAAAGAGGCAAATGTTAGAATAGAGAGTCTCTTTGGAGACAGGTATGGAAAGCCTGTCCGGCCCTATCGAAAAATTGATAAATACTGTTACTAAGTAGGTGGATACTAAAATTTCCCGTACCTATATCTTATATTTAAAAATTAAGAGATTTTATTGAAATATTTTACTTGACCTCAAGCCATATCATAATCCTGTGGCGAATCCACGGAAGGGGAGGAATGCTAAGGAGGGCTGAAGCCCCCCCCCCCCCCCAAACCCAAAAATTAAAAAAAAACGAGAAGTAAACCTTTATTAAAGCATTGACATGTCTGTACTGTATCTAATTATTTTGGAAAGTGATCTTTGAAACCATTTATTTTTACATAGGCCTATGTCTGAATGGACTCTTTACAATATCGTTAGCTCCCCTCCCAACTTAATCCTGAGTACGCCACTGTCACAACCAATAAATATAAATATTCAAGCAAACAGTATAAACCGATCAATAGCAATGTAATATTCGCGAAGATGCTTGCTCACCAAATCTTTTAATTTGGGTTATTTTTTTTTTTATAATTACGCCCACACTCCTTAATAATGGAGGGAAAATTGATTAGGAAAAAAAAGGTAGTAGGATGAAATTTTAAATCGAAATATGTTCTTCCGTCTGTTTATGATCAAGATTACTGAACTACTATTTTTCTTCGAGAGTTACGATATCAAATACAATATCTTTATTCATTTTGTTATAGGCTATACTAGTAAGCAACTGGGAGCCAACAACACTGTCAAGATTAAATTGCCGTTAAGGTTCCAACTCTGACCACTTATTTTCGGAAGCTGAATGAAACATTACTGAACAGAAGCTCCGTAATTTTGGTGCCAAATGATCTAAACTATCAATTACTTAATTAGAAACATAAAAGTTAAGTTTAGACTATCCACTGTTAGACATTAACAATTATTTTGTGTCTTCCTGGACGGATAATCAAAGTTGATGCACCAATTATAATCTTTTTATTTTTGCTTTTTTTTTTTTTTTTCACTACATAAAAGAGATAGCGACTGTTTTAACTTTTAAAGGTTTTTGACTTCGTGGCTGTAAAGATTTGCTGTAACTATAAACTAATATTAATTTGTAATTTTAACATTTATATCTGTATTTTTTTCTTTTCTTTTTTGAGGGATAAAAGGACTGATACTGTATGAGTTTGGTTGTTATTTGAATCATAATGGGCGATTTAAATTCTTGACTCTCCGATTTGCCCATTCACCCATGTCTGATTCACAAAATTGCAATTCCGTCTTCCACTCCTTAATAACTCGTTCACACGTAGAATTCAGCCAAAGTTTACTTGAATCAGTCAATTGTTCGAAATGAAAATAAGCAATGCAGATAAATTCCTCATTATGAACTGAAAACGGCAACGGAGGCGTAGTCATGGGCTGTACTGAATGTTCAACCGATTTGGTCACTGTCATTTTTTTTTCTCTCGTCACGTAATGAATCAGAAATACGTTCAGCTGTTTATGCGAAACTCTTCATTTATATGTGGGCCGATTTGAATGCAGCTTTGTTTTTCCACACTTTTCAAATTTCTTTCTATCTGTTGTTTGAGGAATGCTGGTGAAATTATAAGAATGATTTAACCAAAATTAAAAGATATATTGAGTAGGCCTCTTCTCGAATGGGCTACTACTTGGTTATTGATGGTTTTACGTTTTTGCTTGGTTGTCTTGATTACATTTGTAGACTAAATATGTTACTTACTAAAGTGAACAGCTGATTTATTTTTATAATATTTTATTGCAAATTAGAATATTTTAAACGAGTTTAAGTTGAGAGAAATTTCTGATATACCTAGAATTGGTAGCAAATACAGATGCCTTTCATCCGAATATATTATTTCGTGCCAAATTCATTTGGAATATTAGCAAAACATTGAGGTAAAATTTTTATCACAATATCAATTTCAAGTATTAATACTATGAATACATACTGTATAACAGGTTGATATAAAATGCAATTTTTATATATAAGTTTTACTTTTTACTTTTGTCCAACTTTTTTCTTTGTTAAGTATTCGATAAACATTGTATATATTATTATTATATCGTAAAAGTTTCAAACCTTGGGTTTCCCCAACAAAGACAATATGGCGGGTCAAGGACCAAAGCACATATTGCCAAGTGTAAAAAAAAAAAAAAAGTTTGGAAGAATAGTTATGGATGCTTGTGTCCATAAATTTCCTAATTATGCGTGTTGTGTTGAGTACCACAGCCTTCTGGAGTTGTGCATAAGTGTTTTTATGAAGTCCTAGTATGCTGAGGCTGTGGTGCAATGTGTGAGTGGCGGACAGGACGATGGGTATGAACCCTTCGGTCTCCCCAAACAGCTCACCACTCGTCAGCCATCTGTTCGACGCTTATTATTATTATTATTAAACTGTTAAGAAATTATTGAAATCAATCGTCTCCCAGCTCTACCGCAAACATTTTTGTAGAATATTCCTGAAAGAACAAAGCCTCTGACATCATCATGCGCAGGTTACCAGAAAGCCTAAACCCTGTCTGTCATGAATTTGGTGTCTGAGACCTGCTACTAAAATAACAGTACATTGGCTAAAAAGTACAACTTCTTGAAATCCAATAAACATTGTCGTGTCGTACATTGGGGAAAACATATCTCTCTTCTCGTTATCTTAACCAGTATTTTGATACTTCAAAAATACAACAATGCATTACTGCTGAGAATAATTCCTTAGACTATGCTGAATCAAATGAATAAAATCATATCTTACTAATTTGATAATTCAAATCAATCCTGTATTTTGTGATTTTTTTTTTCTTTTTAAGTAAATAGGCATCATTTATTTAATTACATCTATGAACGGAAATTGACATTTTTTTAAAAATGGAAATCCATTTTAATATGTCGGAAAAATAAAGAAAAAATAAAGAAAAAAGTTTTCTGACCAACTGATTTTGCAATCTTACCCTGAGGATATTCGAAAAATGATTTAGAACTGTTCATATTATTATACACAGTTAATATTTTATATACAGTTAAATGTAATGTTATTCATGTTGTTATTGAAAACAAGCATAACAAATAAAACTGATGATTATTTTAATATAAAGGCTATAGGAAAATCAAAAGAGGGGGAAAAACATCAGAAACCAGAAGATAAGTTTCGTCAGCTTATTAAACTTAGATAAAATTATTTAAATTATAAATTTGATGTTTTCACTTCTTCTGCGTTCAGAGGTCCCCTAATTATTGTTTAAGGCAATATTATAATTAATATAATATTTAATAATTATATTATTAATAAATTAACATTCAATTAAAGTTAAGATAAATTTATTAATTACTAATAATTATTAATTAATTAATTATTGCAAATATTTTTCGCCCCCCCCCTCCACTCATGAAGAAGTTCCGGGACGTCTCTGCTCCAATAACGTATTCCTGTAAAACCTTATTTCTTTCCCCAATTTAAATAAATAATGGGGGGAAAAAAATTACCTCGGATGTTGGGAGCAACAGGGCCGACGAAAACATTTTTGCGCCCCGGACAGATTGCAACGGATGGCGCCCTTTGATATTTAGCATTAGTTTAAAAAAAAAAAAAAGCCGCCTTATTCGTTTACATTATTTCAAATAACACAGAACGTAAATAAGCCCTTCACTACTTAATATTTAGTTTGCTTTTGATAATCTTTAATCAAATTAATTTTTTGACACATCGGATTTGGCAACCCATTAAGAACTGTATAGCTCGCCACTTAATTCAGAGGGAATTTGAATTTATAGCTCCCTTTTCACAGTTTAACTGCCCCAGTTGTCGTCCTCTATTGCTAATTGAAGTATTTAAATGGAGATGGTGATTTGTATGCAGTGGCGTAACTTCACCTTTTTCAGCATTCTCAACGACCTTCTCTTGAAAGTTCGACACCCCTAACGTTTTACAGCGTGACCCATAAATTCGTTGTAGTTCCATGAGATGATGAAACCGGAGATTACGGCTGTTTTGGACTACGGTCGAGTTTTGACAAGATGGCTGCCTTGGCACTACTTTTAAGATATGAATTTTAGTTTTTCAATTAACTAGTGAAAAGTAGAATGAGATTTGCAGACAAGCTTATTTAAAAAAGGTTTTGCACGATCTTTTACTAGAAAAGCTAACCTTCATCTGGTTAACTGTGATTTGAGATAACAGTTTGTATCCCTGCGCCGATGTATCTTTACGAAGACTGTGATTGGCAGGTACTGTATTCTCCGGTTTAGCCCATGAGATTTCATAAGTACTATTACAGCAAAAATGAAAACATGTTTCAGCCTTACACATTGAAAATAAGCCTATAATCAACCGAAATTTCTTATGACTTCCTGGAAAAACATTAAAAAAAAAAAACCGAACTCTTAATCAAAATTTCTTTTTAAAAATATAAATCTTTTTATTATTATTTTCTAGTGATAGGATATATTCAATTATACAACTTCATCAAATTTGAAACAAACTATATTATTCTTAAAACAATCACATGATATATTTTCCCAAAAAATATGAAACGCAGTACAACTGACGATATATATATTTTATTTTTAAATAGAAAACTTCTGGTTTTAATTATAATTTTCTTCTATATTTATATTATGTAGTTTGTAAATAGGAAATTTCACTTGAACTTAAGTTAATCTGAATTTCACCAAACATTAAAAATAAGATTAAAGCCCATTGCACATGGATCCGACCGACCGATTTCCGGATCCATGTGCAATGGGCTTAAGGAGCAAAAACTTGAGCAACATTTCAAAAACTTACTGTCTTTTATGGTCTTCAGTAAGAACAGGGCTTATTTTTGTAGGCGGAATGTGTTTCTACTAGTCATCAACTTCTTCTTTCTTCCAGTTATCTAAATGAATCTTCGTTTTTTTTACCTTTTATTAACGTGTTTTGTAACACATATCAGCAAAACAACAGTTTACATCCGCCATTGTATTCTGCACATGCAACATTTTTCTGCCGACTATAAACGCTGATAATTTGCAATTCTTACAAGTTGTGAAGTGTGTATTATTAAATAAAATAAACATAAGAAGAACATACAAATTTAAATTTTTGTAAAACTTTTAATCGTCCGATTAAAACTTTCTCACAGCCGTCGCCGCTAATCACGTGACCTTCCGTAACGTCACACCTCACTATCCATCCACACTTCCTGCTTTTTTAAACATTTACTTCCCGCCACAGACGCAACTTGACGAAGGGATCGGAACGATCCCGAAACAGCCATTGTTTATTTATATAGTTGTTTGGTAATTTAAATTTGGGTGTTCTTCTTAAATTAGTTACACTTTCGTTTTAGGTAAATAACGTGTCACATGATAGAGACCAAAAACGCTTGTTCATTTAAACTTTTGAAGAAATTGTGGTTTTCAATTTTTCCGGGAATTTCTCCACTGTTCGCTATTTATGATAAAAAAAAACTGAAAATTATTGAATTTGTCGAGTCATAATAACTGTTTAAATAAATAAACCCATGTTTAACCATTTTGTTAGGGTGTTCTGCTTTTGTTTTAAACGTTAGGGCCGTGGTATCTATTTAAGCTAAGAAAAAAAAAAAAAAAGAGAGAGTAAAAAAAAGAGTATTCGATCTAAGTGCTGTAGATTTTGATCATCGAATAAAGTTGGCATAACTAATGTCAAAATTCTTGGAAATTATAAAATCTAAATGTTCTTTAAAAGTTCATTCTTTCCGTTTGCGTGGCCTTGGGATTTGTGAGGAATAGCAGAGCTTTTTATTTCTTTATTTTTCTTAAGAATTTGGATTCAGGTTGACTAAAATATGCAGGCCTAATTTCAATTACAACTTTTTCTTTAGAATCTTTTAAGAGTTAATATAAGATAACTGACATTAATACTATCGGTTCCATTTTTAGATCTAAAATAATTTCATGCTCACCAACTGTGCAGAAAATTTACTCACAAAATTGATCAAGTCTAATCGTATTGCAAAAATTTCAAAATTGAAGATACATGAGTTTATTATTATACTTACTATTTAATCCTTTGTATAAACTCAGGATTTACATCCACATAATGCGAATGAATTACTACGAGCAGCGTTCAAATTTAAATTATAATTCGATACTTATAGCAAAAACAACAGAAATACATCGAAGTCAGTCGTATCATTTTTCAGTGTAATTCAAGATCGATCTGTTAGTTTCCGTATTCCATGTAAAAAAGAGAAAAAAAAAAAAGTTCTTTTGGCTGCACACATACCCACTCTCGAACAGATTAGATGACTTCTTCGTTGCAGGTGAAATTTCTTCCTCCTAGAACTGTTATAAAGGTCCAAAGAGATGAAAGTTCGATGGGGCAAGATCCGGACTATATGGTGGCTGGGGGAGAACAGCCCACTTCAATTTCTGAATCGTAGTCATCGTGTGAACAGCGACGTGCGAACAGCCGTTATTCTGCAGAAAGCGAATAGAAGTTTGGCTTTATTCTCGATACGTTCTCGCCCCTCTTACTCCATTAATACACACTTAATCTGACAATGTTATTTCACCATAGGCCTACTTTTCCTTCAGTCGTTTGCATACTTCGGAAGGTTTTACTCCTTCCTTTGTAAGAAATTTAATAATTGTGGATGCACTCATGACTAACTTTTACAAAAAATTAAATACTATATAATTGCTGAATGCTTGGTTAATGTTCGTCCATGTTCCAAAGTATCGCCACGTTGCTTTGGCGTACGATGCCAATTATAAGTTAAATTTGAACGCTCCTCGTAATATCGAACTTAAGAATTGCTTGAATTAATTTGTAAGTCTCAAAAGGTGGCAGATTTAGCTGTGATCTGCAAATTCTCGACGAAATTAAAGATATAAGGTTTCTCTACCTCTTAAGTTAATTTTTATTAATAAATAACGATATGATTTTATCCACAAAGGCAGTAGTTTCTAGGGTTTTGGGTGCCTGGGCCGATTGAATATATTAGATCTGATAATCTTAATTTTCCAAAAAAAAAATATTATTTTTCGTCCCAAGTTTATGTAATTGTTGGGAAAAAAAAAATCATTAGCAACAAGATGTAATGTTGGACATTAAAGAAATATGCGGATATGGAGTCAGTTAAATATTGTATCTTTATTTTTCTGATAGCATAACAAATATTCATACAAAAGTACATGTTTCTTTTTATTTATTTCTTTATTTTTTAGAAAAATTAGGCGTGAAGAACAATTTATTCAAATCAATGACAAATGATGATTAATAAGGAGTGGATGTTTGTTTTGTTTTTACTAAGATAAATTCGAATGGACTTAAACGTGTTATTGCAAAGCCTTTGATGATGAGCGAATCACAGTTGATACAATTCCATCACATCTTTTAAATCTCCAGATAAAAATGGCAGAATGGTTTGTGACCAAAAAGAAAATATGAATACACACCAGCAGCTAGAGGGACACTTATCAAAACTCACTACTTCTAAAAACCCATAATAAAAGATAAATGCAGTTTCTTCTTTTGACCACTAGATGGCACAAGCGTAAAATGACTACAGACAGTCCTCGTTATACGTCGAACTTTTGTTTAAGAAAACGATGAAAGTTCAGCAACAACAAATAAATGAAATTCATCTCAGAAGAACTAATGTAATCAAGAAGAGAAATCGTTAGTGTTCCATTTGGACGGATAACAAATTATTTAATATATAAAAAATAAAAAGTGAGAGGAAAAAGTAATCGTAATTTAGATAATATTCTGTTTATTTACTATTCAAAACTAGTAAATTATGTAGTTTGATAGTTAAATCCAAAACATATTTCTTATGCAAGAAGAAAAGACAGAGCGCTTAATATTTTGAGATGTGTATTCATGAAGGAGAAGTGCAGATATCAAAAATGGGGCTTAGTTGCAAAGCAACGTAAATCGGGACAACGCATAACGAGACTTTCTGCGATTGGTGAAAACTGAGCAATTTTTGATCCGTGTCACCCTTGAAGCCAAGGCTCAAGAATACAAGAGAGGAAGCATCAATAATTTAAATTTTATTTGAATGGAATTTTAAATTTATGAGCCACTACTTCCTATTTCGCAGAACATACACATTTTATTAAAAAGTATTTTAATTATTGGACTGTTATAGTTTTACCTGAGAAATGCGAAGTACCACAAAAGGAATGTGCTATTTCTCAAAAATGCAGATATGTAATAATATTTATTCTTAATAGGACACCAAGTGGCAATTATGTACTGAGCTCTAACCTCTAAGCACCAATAACATTAACAATCCCTTTCCAGTTAATTTTGTAATTTATAATTCACAGCAGGATAAAACCAGGAAGTTTACTTTTAATCTGCTCAAACAATGCTAGTCTCTTTATTTTTGATGTCCAATTAATTTCGGACACACTGGTAGCTCGCCAACAGAGTGCAATGTAGCACTGGCCTACTGGGCTTTCTTTGGTGATCTTTACGGCCAGTCTATCTCTGCATAGGAGCAATATTACAAACTAATTCTCTTTAATAAAGTTCTCGCTAAAAACATGAAAGATTTTCCCTTCATTTGTTTCTTTCTATTATAAAGCCATCGGTAATTTTAGCAACTACATCAAATTGTGATAATGTAACTGTATACAAATTATTATATAAATTGCTTCAGAATTTTTCTGACTTTTTTATCCATTCCTCTAATACATTCTTTAAAATAATGTATAAGTTTTCAGATAAAGGCTTTTTAAATAATAACAATACTTAAAAAAAATTAAAAATCACTGTACAAATTTAACCATTACATTTGCACTAATAACTACTTTTACAATGGCATAAATAATTAAGGATATTATACAGTCATGATATTGTTCCACATGCTTAAGTACTGTATCAATACAAGAAAAAAAAATGACTAGAATAAAACATTAATCAGAACAATAACTTCCTAAGAACTTCAAATTACACCTTAGTCTTTTCTATAGATTGAGAAAAAATAAATGATGCGAGTGCGACAAAACTGAATGGGTTACATTTGGAAAAATTATGATACTTATTGTTATAAAAACATGGGCTTTCCTGTTTTAAATTTTTCAAGTATTTTTTTTTTTTTTTTTTGAAATTAAAAATGTATTGATTTTGAGCATTGATTTGGTTAAGTTTGAATATTGTTACTTTTTTTGAACGGGACAGTCCATAAACTAAGCAAGCATGTGAGGGAATAGTTGTGCTTAGCGTGACAAAGTGTGATGAGGGAAGGGAAGGTGTGAGATAATATGTAACGTCACATTACATTTCACTTAGGTATTTATCATTACCAAGAAATTCATTAAAACACCCGCAATTATCTAAACTTTAAAGTTCAACGAAAATATGCTTGAAAATATGATATAAAATTTGTAGAAAAAATTACAATAAATATTTAACACATTTCCTAATAGTATATTAAATTATACTGAGAATTAAAATACATTCAGACTTTTATTTTTGGTTGTTAACTAATTGCCTAGAAATCAACAGACACAATTGATTTTCTATTGTTCCGCAGCCTTATAGGTGCTCTGTTAATTCTACGATTGATTAAACGACTCGAACTGATTAATAGGTGTTCTGAACTGAATCTTAAAAAAATGTTTACAGTTTAAAATACTTTAGTTTTTAATGTAAATTAGGTATGCGTGCATGTGTGTGTGTGTGTGTGTGGGGGGGGGGGGGCATGTGATTTTGTCAAATTGGAGGGGGCGGGGGCTCAGGAGTGTGGGAGGGGGGGGGGGGGGTCGAAAATACCAAAAATTAGCATGACGTAGTTTATGGATAGCCCCAAAGAGGTCTCTTTGATGAAAAATAAAAGGAATGAAGGGAATACAACAATTAAAAAAGGGACGTCATCACAGAAATTTGAAAATCTTTGAACCTCCTTTGAAAATTTTGGTTAGAGACTGTAAAGCCACATCTGATTTGCTTGCATTTTGCTTTAATCACATGATTGTGTGCATTGTAACCAATCGGACATGTCTACTTCTTTGTAATTTGGTAATGTGTTGCCTGTTATTCTACCATCCATGCATCTCCCTCAGACATGGATCACAAAGCTCCCACCAACCATTCACCATTATTATGTAAATTGGGCCAAAAATTTAAAAATAATGCTACCATCTCATAATTAGCCATTAAAATTTTGTCGAACTCTCACCACTTCAACAAGAATGATAGTGTTTGGACAGTTAAATAGATGGAAAATTCCATTACCACACCCTGATAGAACAGGGAATTATACATATTATATAATATTTATCAAGACAAGAAAAAATTTATACATCATTTAAAACAAGAATTGACTTTATACAACAATTATTGAACAAACATCAGTGTTTTTGCTTTCTGTTCTTTAAAAGTACAATGTATGAAAACTAGAAGTTTTTTTTTCCTACAAGTTTTACTGTTTACAAAATATCTGAATGTTTTGCAAGTATATTACAAAATAGGCTACTCTATTAGCAAGTTAAAAAGTAGTTCTCTCATGTATTTTCTTTGGATAGCTCCAATATTTTTTTATTTGAGGGGATGAAGAAATGCATTTTCTATTAGGATATATTTATATAAGGTATGTTAGAATATTTCACTATATTTTATTATTATTTTATTCAGCGCAGATAGAAAAATAAGAAGATGCCAGACTGCACAATGTTTGCTTTGTTTCAGCTCTACTTGAAAGTATCGCGAGGTGCAACCGATAACAAACAACAATAAACTTCATGAGAGGTTGACTAAGACTGAAAAGTTAATGAAGAAAATGCACTCAAATCTAAATACTATGTAGATATATATATATATATACTCTATATATACATGGATTACAATGGCAAATGGCAAAGATTGGAAGGACAACAATACATAAACACATCCATAGAATTTACAATAATAGACTTAATAGTAATGAGTAACTGCTGTACACAAATTTAACTGGCTAACAAATTATATACAGATTTAAAAAGAAAAAGAAAAAAAGTAGAGTATGTTTTTCTCAAATTGAAATTGAAAGAACAATTAACGTCTGTACTGATACCAGAGATTCATAATATCACTAAGATCTACTTAAATTATAGAAAATTGTTATAATTTTCTCAAAATTTGGATTACAATTTTCATTAATGCGTTATTAATCTGTCACTTTATCTTTTTCTACCAATTTTTTAATATTTTTTATCATTTGTTTTTTTCATCAAAAAAATGCCACTGCCTACTTTACTTTGACAGATAAAAGTTAACTACAAATATATTATTATCTTAAAAATTTAAATCATCAAACATTTAGTCAGATGGCACGGTTGTGAAAATGAAAGAAAAATGGTAAAATTTCAATTCTAAAAAATTGTAATATCTAATTTACAACACATTCTGGATTTCAGCACTTGTAGACCAATAAAATAGCACTTAAAAAAGAAACCAAAATGCTTTTGATTAAGATTTAAGAATACCCACAATTTCAATCAGTACAATAGTTAAGTTGTTACTTCCAAATAGTTATTTTATGTACTATACTGAAATCAGGTCACTATATAGAATACAAAGTCCACAAGACTTTCATAAATCAACAATAACAAAAATGAACATAATTCAGTAGATGGATGAACAAAAGATCAATAAGACCAACAGCTTTGTTCGATCTTGTATTTTGTATACTTTATTTAATCAAACATATTTGTGTGAATCTTCAACACAGACATCGTACAACACTTACCAATAAATGAGGTATTATTTTTAAAATAAGCATAAAAAATGTACAATATTTTATATGGTCATGAATTGACCAAAGAAGCAAACTGAATGAAATCAATTAGAAAAGGAAGTGAAAATGAAGGACTATCAAAAAAATGCACTAGGCCCATATCTTGTTTAGAAATCATTCCTTTTCATTAAAAATGAGAAAAATATTACATATATTTTGATAGACAAATTAATTAAAGTTAACTTTTCTTTAAAAAAGAAAATATCACAATTGTATTTTCAAATTTCAGCAATAAGAAGAATTAAGATGAGAAAAATGAGATGAAAAAAAAAATCCTTCAAAGAAGTGGATTGCCCACAAAATTAGTAATAGTGTAATCACTGTCAGTGAGAACTCATAAGTATAAGACGTGAACATTACAATAATTGCGTGAATATTATCCGGTCTTAATAAGATTTTTGAAACAAAATGTGTTCATCTGTGATTTGTTTGTTTTATGATCTTTAGGAATCTTGTAGGTATAATGCAGTTGCATTTCTATGAATTTGTTATAGTGCAATTAAAAATATCCACACAAAAAAAAAACCAAAACCCTCACTTTATGCACAAATTTCGAAATAATTAAAATTGTAATAAATTCAAAACTTCATTAGAAATCACATAATTTCGAAACTGATGTTCTGAATGAATTTCAAAAGTGCACCTGTGCTCTCACCAAATGTAGTTGGCAAGCAGAAATATCAAATATTGTTAGATCAGTATTGTGTGAAACAGTTGACAGTGGAGCTCAATGCATCACAATGTCACTGACGTAGGCAAAAGAATGCAGACACTTGTCTCCAAGCCAGAAGATAAATTAAAAGGGACAAGATTATTTTGAGGGATAAACTACTTCCATCTCAGATTCCTTATTAAATTTCCCTTCTTCACCTTTTGAGTTTTGAACTGGCTGAGAAGAGCTCAACAAGTTCGAAACAGCAGCCCCAGAGTCTCAGCTTGACTCAAAAGGCATCCTAATTTCAAAAGGGAAAAATTTTGAAATTTGAACAATGTTGAGAAGTGGAAATATATGATATAAAATTTTTTTTTCTCTTTTTTCCCCCATCAGAGACATTCTGGAAGGGTCAAAGACCTAATTTAATTTAATCCATCCAATTCTATTAATTAACAATTGGGTTAACTTGAATTTCTCTGTGTTTATGTCATTATCGAAAGTCCATAATAAATATGCTACTTTTGTAAAATTATGGAAAGAAATCCTAGAATCCCTGGGATATAATATCGAGTACTGGTTGAAAAGTAAAAAATGCACTGATTTTGTAAAATTCTACAAAATACATTAAGACCTTCCTATAGGGAAAATCAGTTTCGATTATGTGAGATCTTCAGAAACCCATTTATTACATAAATTGCACACATGTTTTGTACGATAATGCAGTTTTTAAATGCATTTTCATAGGTCTGCAAGTGAGGTCTGAAACAGAAAAACTTAAAAAAATTAAGAAATTGACCAGTTTTAATTTTTAAAGCTTAATCTCTTAAATCAATAAGGAAAATTTATTACAAAAAAAAAAAAATAATAATAAAAATTTTGAGCCAATCAAATAAGATTTCACTTTATTGGTTCTTATTTATAATGATCTCCCTACACGGGATAAATGCTAATTTCAGGAAGCCTGTTGAAATGACAGAAACCTTGAAAAATTTAAGACATATGATTCATTAAATTCTGAAAGAACAAAAGGTGCTCGACACCTTTAGATCGAAGCCTCAAGCATCAATGGTAGGCATTTTGAAGAATGATATTCGATATTTAAAATTGTGAAATTGGTTTGATGATTTTATGTTCTTGTCGGCATAATGTTATCAATTTAAGATAAAATATCTTATAAAAAATACTTAAAAAAAAAAAAAAAAAAAAACTGACAAATTGCCATTATTTCTTTAAACAATAAGTTATTCAATAAGCTCTTTTTTTTTAAAAAAAAAATATGTATCAATACTTAGTAATTGTAGTTGTATTAATCATTGAATAATTTATTTTAAGAAAAAGTTTATACCTATAAAAAATATTTTTTTTCTTTCCAGTCACTTGAGAAATTCTAACTCAAAATATTAGAAAATTGAAATGGTATTTTTTTTTAATGCGATGGATAACAACAATATCTATACTGCTGAACAATAATGTAATGATCGTAGTTCTCTTTAAACCTGGGAAACCTCTGGGGCCAAAAGGTTGAAATACCTTGGAAACGCCATCCAAGTTCTACAATTTCCCACTTAAATGCAAGGCACAAATTGTTTTCAATGTATTGTTTCTGAATTAGGAGGGAGTCTACTTCAAAAAAATAAATAAAAATAAAACAAATAGCAAATGGATGATTCTATATAGGGTCCCAATCACAAAATGCTCTGCAACAAGAAGATTTCCTTGTAATTGTCAAGGTAACGGAGATTTCAAGAAATATGAGGTCATAAAGTTGAAAGATTTTGTTTGTGAATGTGGTCCCCTGCCAGAAATGTTTTTTCGAATGCAACTGTTCATTTCTTATCAAAGTATGTTGTTAATATCTAGGATGAATTAAATGATATAATTATTACTTTTTTTACTTGAAATAAAAACTTACTGAATGTATAGAAAATACTAGAATTGGAGAAAATTTTTGCAACAATTTTAGGCTAGCATCTGCTGATAACATGAATACAATTTCAAAAGGACCTTTTACATAAATATTACAGACTCCTAAAAGCAATAACATTTACAAAATTGTTCAGAAATAATCTAGATATTGAACAATAACAATGTCTTATTTGGACGCGTAACAAGACTTTTTTGGTACAATATGCTGAAATTAAGGAGTTTGTTAACGAACGTAGTACTATGCATTCAATCTTTAACAAAAAATTTTCGTTTAAAAGTAATATTGATGATAATAAATTTCACAACCTAAGTACGAATGCCCAACTCCACTGTGAGGACACACAACACAAACACATATGATATGGTAAGAAAATTCACACAAAGTTACTTTCAAGAGTTAGTGATAATGATGATGACGATGAGGAGGACTCCGGCAATGACTGCCTTAATTTTTTCAATCCAAAAATATCCACTCAATGATAAATGTATTGCTTGTTTCACCTCCTGTCTTCTGAGCTATTTGAACTTTGCTGCTGATGAAACCCTTTATAAATTTGGGTACGATTGTTAATGTGTAAATTAAGACAACTGTAGAGGAAAGAAGTCTCTTGTCATAAAGTATCTTGAATCCCTGTTTGTTTGTTGTCAGCAATATTCTTTTCAGAATGGAGAGTTTCTTGAAGTTCACAACTGTTGTAACTTAATTCATTTTGGTAGATATTTCTTTCCTCAAAGGAAGTATGTTGTATAAGAAATCGAAGAAACCATCGACAAACATACATCGAAAAGCTTACCTTTGGAAGTTGATCATTTTTATGAGGAACCTTCAGCAAGGCTAAAGAAAAAAAGAAGAAAAAATACATTATTAAATTTGCATTTGATCTACTATTTTTTTATATTTTGTTATCCTTGCATTTGACAATTAATAAATTTTTATATCTGTGTTATAAGCTGTGTTTCATTAACATTTTTTAACAATTTTTTTTTCTTTAAGGCGATTTATAACTTGTTTTTAAGGAAACATCTGGTTGTTTAAAATAAATTTCCCCCATATGTCCTATATTTTAAAGTATAACCAATTTCCATCTTATAAAATAAAAGTAAACTGGGTAATAATAAACAGTTTATATGAAATCAAGTTGTTGGCTATGCTATTTTAGGTAATATGATCTCAGTGCTTCTTTTCTAGTGATGATTAAACTATTTATATTGTAAAGGAGTTTTAATCAAGCAAGATCCTTATATTTCAGATTCTAGTTAAAAAAAAGATATTTTATTTGCTTCCACACTTCAAACAATATTTGGCAATATTGACATTAAGATACTCATTTAGTTATCACTCGGAATAAGAAAACTGCATCGTGGTTTAGTTATTTTATTTGTCTGAAAGAAAATATTAAAATAGCCAA
>JAFIDM010014012.1:69769563-69809482 GCA_023159025.1 Thereuonema tuberculata
TGATAGAACATTCTGAGAGATAGATAGTTGTGTCCCTCCCACGCATTCCAATATAATAAATTGATATCGACTTATACTGCCGTAAGCTTCAATGAGCTGGCAATGAATATCAGTAGTTGATCATTTTTGGGGCCTGTTGAAAGCATTTAATTCGTTGCACTTACAATATATACATTGTCGTGTTCAAGTCTATTATGAGTTAAACCCATTCTCCACTATGGATACTTCGAATTAAGTGATGCTAAACACTAGATCCCTCCGAGATATCAGCAACATTTTCAACGGAACTGATGTCTTACAAAATCTAACAAACTTTTTTCTATTTCCTAATTTCAGTGACGTTAATCTGTGGAAACGGTGAGATTGCAGTGTGCACTCACCATCATGAACTCATACTTCGGTATCTTTCTGAATGTTCAGTGTCTCCATCTGACTCAGAATGAAGGAAACTGTCTGTTGGCGCACTTCTTCCAAGTGTTCTCTCAGGACTTGGAGTTCGGCGTGGGCAGTGGCGAGTTGGGCTTGCAAAAGGGAATTTGCGAGTAGGAGTCGCTCGTTGTTCTGAAAAGTAAAGATGAAAAAGAAAAATTATTTCAAAGAAGATAAACAAGATCCTCTTCTATAAAAGCTTTCTACTGCTCTTTTAAACCAAGTTTGTTTCTTTTAACTGAAATAGATCATATGAAGAACCTTTCATCGATAGAATGACTGTCCAAAAGAACAATGTAAATGATTGAAGGAAGAATATCAACTGAAGGAAAAGTAAAACCAAAGCTCTAAAAGGTTTGTGAAAGCAATATAGACTTGTTTTTCAAATCATAAGAATTTAATAAATTTTTTCAGACCAATTTCAGTTTGCAAGTTTAAACAAGAATGATAAATTCTCCTGGTACATAAATATGAATTTCAAAGTAACTTTTACATACCGGAAGAGTTTATCTTTCTCATTTAAATGTGCAAACCAAAATTGGGTTTGAAAAGTTTTATCCAATTTATGAGTTAGAAATTTTTACTAGTTTACATTGCTTTCACAAACTGTTGCCTTTTTGAGCTTTAGTTTAACTTTTTCTTCAATTGATACTTTTCCTTCAATCATTAAAATTTACATTGTTCTTTTAAAATTTGAAAGTAACTTAATAAAATTTTCATGCTTTCGTTTTGTCAAAAGATTATTGGAAGCAAATCCAATAGGGAAGTCAAGTCAATGATCTATTAAAAGAAAGTATCGAATAAATGCAGGTGGTTGTTTCAGAAAAATGTATCCATGGTTTTGAAGGATTAAAAAATAGACAAGTTTGTTACAGCACTTCCACAAAACATGCAGACATCAACTGAAAAATCAAGAGAGAAAATTGTGCAAATTGGAGGATTTAAAAGCATTAAGCAATCCAGTCTCTAACCTAAGCAGAACTACAGTATTTCTGATAAGTGAAAAGTGCAACGGAAAATAATCTATTTTGCACTGAGGGTACTGTCCTAGACAGTACATTTTTTCATATGATAATAAAAAGAAAGGATGTACCATTCGATTGGAGTTCATTTAAAATCTTCCAACTAATAAGATCAAGAATGTGAGATAAACTATTTTTTTTTTTTTTTTTTTTTAGCGGCTTGTTTTAAAATTTAATTTATCACTTGTATTGCCTAAACTTAATTGGATTCAGTTAACAGAAAGCACCTACGTCATTATTTTAAAATGAAATTTCAGTAACTTTATAGGAAGAAACAGATTTACAAAACTACAGCCTGATGACTAATATCAAGGCTTTTAATATCTTGTTTAAAAAAAAGTCCTAAATTTCGCGTTGGTGCTCCAAAAGAATTTATAATAGGTCTTAACTTTATTTCCTCTTTATGCACTTTAGTTCATTGAGTGAATGTTAGTGTTCTACACATATTTTGAACTAATTCCTTATACTGTCTGTAATTTATAGTCTTTTTACTTTTCATATCTTGATATTCTCTTTTTATTAACGACAATTCTAGAAGAATATTAAAAATCAGATAAAGGAAATCACCTTGTAATTATGGACAGTGGAGATTATGATAAAAAGATAGAAGGGATGCTAAGTAAGGAAGACGATAAAAAGAGATAAAAGATATGAAAAGTAAAAAGACTATAAATTACAGACAGTATAAGAAATTAGCTCAACATATGTGTAGAACATTCACATTCACTCCTGACTTGAAGTGCATAAAGAGGAAGTTTAGACCTATTATAGTATCAAGGCTGTTTAACTACTTTATAAAAGCTATTTTTTATAAGGTCTTCACGTATCACATTTGATAACACAAAACACTAAAATATTATTATTAAAAAAAAAAAAAATCTCTATCCTGTATTCTCAATGTTAGTATAAGAGTTATTACTACAATAAATTCTGAATCTTTTAAGGGAATTAATAATGAAATGAGATATTTAGTTATAAGAATTATGATAATTCAAATTTTCCTTTACTAAGCTTTATTCACTTAATCTACAAAATCTAATTTTTAATTTATTAATGTACAAAAATAATAATACAATGGAAAGAGTATAGCAAAATGGGCTGAAGTCAGAGATACTTCTGTCAGTTATGTAAATTTCTTTTAACTTTTTATGAAAATGTAGTAAGAATGCACCTAATAAAGAATTTAACAACATTTGTTGCATTTTTACAATGGAAGAAGCTTCAATCCTATTTGAAGAATACAGAGAAGTCCTGCATGCTCACTCTTAGTTATGTTATTGTATGAATGTGATAGAAATGCTGCAAATTAAAACTGAATGCAATGTCTTAATAAGCACTGACACGTGAGACAGAAAGACAAAAATACCAAACCCCTATTGCTTCTCAAGAAACTATTTTTTAAGGAAAGGAAAATATGCATCGCTGGAAAAATTTTGATGTTCATAATTGATCAGAAAACTTAAGCAAAAACAGAAAAAAAGAAGTGGGCAAAGAAAAGTTCCTTATTATAAAACTGTGCTTGGTGAAATGCAATAGACAAAAAAAAAAAAAAAACTGAGCCGTCAATTGGATGCAAACTGTTTTACTCCCAGTTGTTCATGCAACATCTGCATGCCTACAATATAAGTAATATTTACCACAGTACTGTACCTCCTCCGCCTGAAGCATCCTCTCCTGCAAACTGCAGGTCTCACTGCAGCCGTTTAGCTCACATTTGCCATTCACATGACTCGGACTGGGCGGTGGATCGCAGTCGGACTGAAGACTCTTGTGTTGACGCCGTCGGTGCCGAAACCTTGATCGCAAAGCAGCAGTATCAGCTGCAACAAAGAAACAGAAAAGAAATTTATAAAAATCCAATTCTATGTTTTGGATTTAAGTGGTTGTAGTTCTTAAATATGAAATTCTCTCCTCTCAAATTATAGGTTTGCTGATGAATTTAAAAAATTAATCTATTACGAGATTAATATAAAACTACAGAAAAAAAAAATCACTTTTTTTTTAAATTTCCTTGTTTAAAAAATTAATCTGTTAATATAAAACTACATAAAAAAACATCAAGGATGCATTTTTTTTAAAAATTTCCTCATTTGACTATCCACAAGTTAAAGAGTACAAGACATCAATGTAAATATATATTTTCAAAACCACAGAAGTTCTAAGTTAAAAGTAACCAAATGATCTTATGCAACTTAAATCTCATTTTATTTACAATAATGTATAATATAAACTAAAAATAATAGCAATAAAAACTATTACTAATGATAAATAATACATCACTCTCATTCCTGATGGTAGTCTAATGAAATTATTCATTATTTTAATTCAAAGCACATTTAATTATTTTTTCATAAATTTGAAGCAAAAAAATTAACCTTTCCAAGAAGCAATCATATTCCAAGCATTAAGGAATTTACTGATTCATTTAAAACAGATCCTACCTGTTCCTGAAACAGACATAGATCGTCCGGCTGCTGATAGCCTTCTACATTCCATCACAACCAGATCTTTGCAGTGTTTATGAGCGTTGGTACCGCAATCTGAAATAAGAAAAGCAACAATCAGCTTAAAATACACTCTAGTTATTTATTTGCAAATGTGTTAGTCAATTTCCAGTAAAAACAAATCAAAACCATATAAACAAAACAACTGCTTACCTCGGCACTTGTAACCTTGCTTAATCAAACCCCAGAGCTGCAATTAATCAAATCCAAGAATTAACTTTTATAAAACACAATTAAAATACTTTTACCTCATTAATTAAAATTAAATTTCTATAGTTTCGAATGGACAGACAGTCATAATTCTGTAAATATTTTTCAGACACACGACTGCCTATAAAATCAGTTTTGATTCTAAAACATAACACTCATCAAAACAAAGCTTTAAATATTTATTTATGTAAAACTTTATGTCATGTACAATACTTTAATATGTTTTCTTTAAAGCCACCACACATATAAAAGGTTAAAAATAAAGTTATTTACAATAAAAATCACTACCGGTTTCACAAGCTCATGAATTTTGACCGCTTCGTCAGATGATCCACTACTGTTTAATGTGAGGTTTGCTTCTTTAAGGAACATGATACATGGTGAATGTATCACCTGACGAAGCTGGCAAAATTCATGAGCTCGAGAAACCGGTAGTGATTTTTATTGTAAATAACTTTATTTTTAACCCTTTATATGTTTGGTGGCTTTAAAGAACCCATGTAACTTTATATCATTTTACCTATTTAATTTGATAAAATGCATCAAATTCTATTCCGTCATCTACAAAATGTGAAAGTTTATGTTTGTTACCTGAAAATTTTAACAGAACATTCGTTAGATGCTTACTCAGGCCATTTCCAGTAATACTTAAATCTTTTTTTTTTTCCCAATTTAACAGATGTAATGAAAGATTCAGTTTTCGAATATGCAAATGTTGACTTTTAAGATAACTGGCCAAACAATGTAATAATTTTAAGACACCTACTGGTAATGCCAATCATTTTGTAGGTCAATAGATTAGTACCTACATTGCACAAAAAAATAGTAATATAGTAAAAACTTTACAAATTTTAAAGATCTTTTTATCATTCCTTAATGTGGTTGTCTTAACTTCTTTTTGCTTATCCTATTTTTTTTTTAAATTAAAGAAAGTCTCTATGAATTCAATGATAAACAAAAAACTGACTTCACCAAAGTATACAATATTGCAAATACTAATGTGTCTTATCAAACAAAAGTCCTTAATTGTTTTTTAAGGAGTTAGGCTGAGCCTGTAAAAATATTCAGAAACGTAATGAGAAAAATTTACGAAACAAGTCAAAACACTAACCAGTCCTGTGCAGTGAGCACAGTAAGTTGGCTTGAAATAAGTTGTTTCATGAAAATCATGTTTGAATCCATTACGAATAGCATGACTATTGGCTCGAATGAAGTATTCCTTCATTTCTTCCTTGCTGATCATTCCATCTCTGCAACAAAAACAAAAGAAAAATGTTAATGAACAATGAAGATACTTTATAATCAAAGGATTTCATGAAAGACATTAAGGTTAATATAATACTTACTGGTCAGCATCGAGCACACCGAACGAATCGATAAATGGGAAGTTTCCTGCTATTGCTTCAAATTCTGCCTGAGAAATATACCCATCTCTGTCATTGTCATAATTCTTATATACAGCCTAGGAAAAAAAAAAAAGAAAATCTTTAAATAAAGTAATAATTTTGAACATTTTCTGTAAAAATATCTCTAACTCACATTTAATGATATTTTTCCTAAAGTAACTTTGAAACAATACAGTCTCAAAGACTTCAGAGACATATAGTGAAGAAGTTTCTTAATTTGAATCAATTATTTTTTATTACTTATGAAAGCAGAATTAATAATGCAACTTTAGGTTGCTTGGTATCAGTTACATCATAAATCAGTAATAAAAATTCACTTTTTTGTCTGATCCAATAACATGAAAATAGGAGAAGTACGGTCTTTGTTCTAATAGCGAATATGCTATGTAAAGAGATTGCAAGAGCTTTCAATTTATGTTTGATGAGCTAATTCACAAGTAAATAAACAAAAATACTTCGGAATCTATTGAACTAACTCAAATCTATTTCACAAAACTAGAAGAAAGAGCTCACAAGAATATAAGGAGGATAGAAACTGAAAGGTGAAATTATCAAATTGTGATTTTCTTAATTCACTTATGTGAAAACAAAATGAAAAGCATCTTCCAGTCTTAATGAAAATACAGGGATTAAAAGGAACCCACGTTACTTTTAAGATCTGGAATTTGGATTGTAATCTTCTGGAGAAAATTTCCCTTCCAAGATTCCACTATAGAAGTGGAAAGATTTATTTAAGTTAGAAATAATCAGAGATAATCAGAAATAATCAGAGAGGAAACTGGAGAGTTTCGAGATGTGGATTTTGAGACAAATGTTCAAAATTCCTTGGACAAGAAGCATGAGGAATGAGGAGGTATTGAGATTGGCTGAATACGAGAGATCCTTGATTAAGACCATAAAAGAGAGAAAGATGAAGTACTTCGGTCACCTGACGAGACAAAACGATCTGCAGAGGCTGACGCTGGAGGGAAAGTTGGATGGGAGAAGACCCAGAGGAAGACCGAGGAAGAATTGGTTTGACAACATTAGAGACTGGACCGGCAAGAATTATCAGGAATGCTCCAGAATAGCAAGAGACAGAAAATTTTTTAGAACCATGGTCACCGACCTCCTGGATGGAGATGGCACATAAAGAAGAAGAAGAAATAATCAAAGTAAGACTGACATTTTTAACAGTATAGAATGATTATCAGAGCTCTACAGGTATCCAGATGACTGACTAGCCAGTGAGGTTTCTCCATCAAACATGTTTACAATGCCCTGGAGCAATGAAAGTGCATTGTTACAATAGTGGTCATATGTCCTATTCATTCCAGTGTAGTGTTCCATGACAGAATCAAACTGTAATCATTTATTATGTCTCTCTAATTTTACATTTCTACCATTGGTTCTTTTAAAATTATGCATATTTTTTTTTATAGATTTTCTGATTACATTCATAATTCCTTTTTTTTAATGAAATCAGAGAAACATTTTTTTTAAAGGAAATTGGTAAAGAAATTATTGCGAACTTGATCTATCTTTGAAATTTAAAAACATCATTTATTCCAATAATTATTCATGTTAAATAAACCTCAAAGACTGATGAAATTACTCAAATTGGAGATCAGAACATTTTTTTTTTTTTTTTTTCAATTACAAATTCCTAAATTTTCACAAAGTAATGGGTTGAAGAAGTATCTACATGACGAGAATTCAATTTTTGACAAATATACTTTATAGTTTGAAAACACGCACAGTTTTAACAATAAATTACATTTTGAAAATAAAGTTACAAAGTGAAAATTATTTTAAATGACAACAAATATATAATCTACAATCTCTGCCACAATATAAAGAAATACTCACTTCAACCATAGCATGGACATGTTTTTCAATGACATCTGGATCCGGTGCAATGAGCACTCCAGCTGCCCATTCGGCAAATACAGCAGGCCGAGTGGGAGAGGACTGGGGCTGCAACACAGAAGATTTAATCAGCACAATAAAATCAAAACAAGTTCTAATGCATTACAATAAAAAATATTTAATTATAGTAATACATCGTGTGTAGACTGTAATATATAAGAGACCATAACACACAAATCTTATTAAACAAAAATATACTTCTTTCACATAACATGTTTCGAGAATTTCTCGTCTTCAGATGTGTACATAAATAAAAACACAAAGTAACCAGAACTACATCATAAAATACAAAGAATATGATCTTATTGTTATTATTAAAAATATTCTTTGTATTTTTTGTTATTATTAAACTTGATATTACTATTAAGATTTGTGTGTTATGGTCTCTTATATATATAAAATATTTAAGTAATTATATGACTAAAATAAAAGTTCAGCTTGATCTGTTCGAAACATGTCCTTTTTTTTAATGTGTTAATTGTTTTTTTATCTTATTATTTGTATGTTGGCTTTTTATTTAGATTACAATTACTTTACACATTAAATTTTGTCCACTCATTTTAAGATTTTAGTGAAAATAAAATATTTTGAATTGTTTTAAAAATCCTAACAAATAAGAACATTATGTCCTGTTTCATAACCTTTGTTAATACAATAAACAGGTTATTTCACACGAATGCTCAAAATCCAAGCAAAAGCCAAACAGACAAAAAAAAAACAAAAAAACCCTATGGTATTTTATCAGTGATTTTTCAAATTGTCAAGTGCATATCAATCATCACATTATGCCAGCCAAGAATCAGTTCCAGATGATGAACAATGTTGTCTAAGTACTTTAATTAAATAGTTAACTTCTTAATTCAATAATTGCATGCGAGCAAAGGATTACCAATCAACAAATCAATTAATTGAAAGAAATCATTTGATAACTAGAATTAGTAAAAGTAGCCCATCGGCTGAGTAAGGCCCCATCCATTTGATTCATCTATTTGTATATACTTATAAATTCCTGTAAATAAATGAGTCGAGGTAACCTGTGTTCTGATTCATTACTCTGAACAACAAAGCAAAAACATGTTATTGTTAACATTTTTTTCTCCTCAATCACACAGTTAATCTTTAATATCTCAGAATTCCTTTAATTCAAACATAATGCACTGAATAGCTAAAAAATTATTTCTATTATATTAATTAAAATCATATTTATGTATTTGAAAAGGATAATTTGGCAAAGCAGAAGAAATATAGGATAATCAAATATGTTGTATAACAGAAAGTAATAAAGAAAGGATTAAGAACTGTTTTCTCAATGCACCTACAATGCAGTAATCCTTGAAGAGAAGTTTTTATGATTTAAGAAGTGTTTTCAATCTCATTCTGTTTGAAATGGATCAATAAAACTGACTTAACTTCTACTAACATAAAACTGCTTTGAAATTACTTACAGACATGGAGTTACGGGGTTCCCTTGCCAATGACAACTCGTAGATTTCATCTTCAGTATATGCCAAATCCAGAGAAAGCTTGAATAAAAACAGAAACAAAAGATAATTTTATAATATACGAGATTCATAATAAGTGATTAATAAAAATTTATAGCTCTTATTGTTGTTTACTCTAAATAGACTGGACTTGATCTTGTGAATACAGAATGAGTGATAAAATTGTACCATACATAAGCAACTTATTGTCAGATGGAAATCTGACAGCTGTTTTAATGTGATGCGTATACAAATGTGCAGTTCCTATTAAACTATGATAGTGAATATTATGATTAGCAATAAGGCTAATCTCCCCTCCCCCAATGAAAAAAAGTTAATATTCTCAAGAATCAAGACTACTCAAGACACTTTCAATCATTTACAAATCTCAATAAAGCAAATTCATATGTTTTACCCGTAGTGTATTCACTAAATCCATATTGGCATCTATTGGGGGCGTTGCATTCTGAAGTTCAGCCAGTTCCTGGAAGATGAGGGACAACTGTGCTATCTTACGGAAATTGATGAGATCTCCTTCAATGAAGTCAGGAAGTGCTACATTCAGAGAAATAAGGTCCTTCATATGTACACCACTAACAAAAAGAAAGTCTGAATGAATGTGTTGTCTTTACATCAAAACAAAAAATAAGAATTTCTTTATTCAAGACAAATACATATTAAATAATAATCTTTCTAAATATGAAACTTACACTTCTATTTTTTTGTAAAATAATTAATTAAGGCAGCTTAAACCATTTTGATGTATTGGCTTAATAAAAGGAATTCCTCCGTCATGAGAATATAATCCCATCAGAAATATTATTTTTCTCAAATAACTTTTACACAAATATCCTCATCCTAATTTTTAAGAACTGCATTAACCTATTTTATTCTCACTGATATGTTGTGTGAATTTGAATATCATAATATTGAATTTGAAAAAAAAAAAAAAAATAAAAAAAAAAATAATCACTGAGATATGATGATTATATTCTAATCTCTTTTATTTTAATTATGTAAACACAAAAAAATTACTTTTTCTGCTTACACTTACAAATTCGATATAAACTCAATTAAAAGTAAAGTCACACTAATGAATATTCAAATTTAAATTTAAATTTAAATTCAAATTTTTCAGAATTTGAACATTTTTAACTTAATTGTTCAATTATGAATAATAACGTTCTTACTTCATTAATCTTATTTACAATTATATGAATAGATACTAGCATTTCAAGCTTTTTTCTTTTTTAAAATCAAATGCTTTCTTTCTTTCTTTTTTGGAGTTTTCAATTCAATTATTAATTTCTCTTTTGAAAGCCATTTGTTTACATTAAAACAAGTCCAAAAGTAAATTAATAACTCAAATACGTAAAAATCCTTAATTGAAATAACGTAGTAATGTTCATATGCAAATGCAATTTTATTGAAACGGGAGATAATGCAAGTAAAACCGTTTCATTATTTTGTTAGTTTTTAAAAAGATGAATGGAAAAATAAGAATGATATCTTATCCAAAATAAATATTTATGTATTGTTCTGTTACTGCAAATATCCTCACTAAAATGAGCATTCAAGAAATAGCAAGTTAACCGCTTCATCTTGTCACAAAATTGGTTTTACGATCCATATCTTATGTTGGGATGCATCTGCTCAGGAACCAATATGAGAGAGTGCCTTTTCATTAAGATATTGAATAGTCCAAAAAGTTTCAAAAAAGGGGAATATGACAGAAACTCTTGCGCTTAAGTGCTAAACAATACACATGGCTCTGACTCATACAACATTGATCAAGAGCATTTTATAATAATAACTAAAGCTACTTTCTTTCATTTTGAATCTTACCAAAAATAATCAAAAACCCCAAAAAATCTATGCGATACAAAAACATATTTCACTTACAGAATGGGAATCCTGAAACCTTTGCTTTCATTCAATGCCTTTCTGTAATTACTGAAATTAGACGCTGAAGATAAAAGCTCAGTCATATCAGCCAGAACCTGAAATAAACAAAATCTATTTAGTCTTAAATAAACACAAAATCAGAATATCAACAATTAAAAGGATTCACAGATGAAATAGAAAAAGATGGACAGGAAGACCACAGGAAAGAAAGATTAGTCTATACTTCAAATATCTGACCTTCAATTAGTCTTCAGGAATCTACTTTCAAAGTTATCACAAACCTGTGATTTCATTACAGTTATTGAATATATATTTAACTGCAATAAAATTCACTCAAATGCAAAAAACAAAAAAAAAAAAAACAAATTTACAGCAAAAACAAAAAAAACAACCTATGCAATTTTATTAAAAATATCACTTCTGACATACACTGACTTCTCAATTGAAAGTGGACACCTGTGGTATGGAACAGACGCTTTACACAGCATTCTAATGGCACCTACTGTGGCCTTTTGCCCTAAACACAGCATCCACACGCTGTGGCATGCTCTCCACCAGTTTCTGATAGCAAGCAACCGGTATTTTTGTCCACTCCTCCTTCAAAGCCTTGCATAATTTGGATGCATGTTTGCGGTCGCATCGGATATGCATGAATCCAGCGCTCCAATTCATCCCACAGATGTTCAATAGGACTCTGGGTGGGCCACTGAAGTTCCTGAACATTATTCTTTGGAAACCAGGCGCTGACAATACGGGCCTAGTGGCACGGCGCATTGCCCTGCTGGAACACAAATGGCCCTTCACTGAACTGCAACCACAACATAGGAAGCATGGAATTGTCTAGAATGTCCATATATTGTGTGGATGCCAAGTTCCCCTCGATCACAACCAATGGACCACATCCAAACCAGGAGAAACAGGACCACACCACCACTGCTAAACTTCACTGTTGGGATGACACACTCAGGTGTCCACTTTAAATTGAGCAAGTCAGTGTAGTAGTTGTAGTAGTTTGAAATTTCATGAATGTTACTATGTAATATAGAACTACTTATTTTCAATCTCTCTATTCCAATTGGACGACAGCAGCAAATCTCAAGTAAGCTTGTCTAATAATGAGTTAATGCCAAGCTTACTTTATCAATGTTTCATAAGTAAACTAACTTAATGCTTAAGTTCAATCATCTCCTAAATTTTAATGAATTATTTTTCTGTACTGACTGTTTGAAAACTTTTACACATGAAGCGATTGATAGCCTTGTGTAAATATGGCAAAGAGATTATGAGAACTGTATGCTGATTAACAGAGATTTTGATATTTCTATTAAAACAGATTAAAATATTAGACTTCGAACAAGACTGGGAAATGGTAAGTAGAATAGCTAGAGGATGGGTCAACAAAATGAGATGGTCTAAGCTCCAAATTGGGCTCTAGGAAAGGTAATCGTAATCTTCATCCCAGAATGCCAATAAAATCAAGTTGCACTATTGCTGAGAAATGCATAAAATTGTGGGAAAAAATAATTAGAATTTCTACCTGGTTAACTGAAACTATTTTTTTTCCTTATACCTTCACCATTGTTACTTTGAAAACAGTTAAAATTACATTGTTATCTAACAGAGAAAGGTTTTGCTTATATTTATACACATGGTTTAGCAACCTTTCAAATTAATAGAAAAAAGCCAAAGAAAGCTTAATTATGTTGAAAAGCTGTTAATAAATGCTTGTTAAAAAAGTTCAAGGCAAATAAACATTGCTGTAGTAAAGAAGAAAGTAAAATTCAATTAGAAGATATAAAAATACAAGAGGAAAATACTTGAAATTAGAAGACGCAGAGTGTAAAGTACATAAATGCTCTAAGCTGGATATATAGAAGATATTTCAATATGAAGAAACAAACATCTGGTATTTAAGAAAGCCATTTATTTAAAATTCTTCCTTGTAAATTTATAGATAAGATTGATTGATTTCAAAAAATAATTGAAATTTAAGTAAAGATCTACATTAAATAAAAATTGCCAATTTGTTTAATAACCTACCTTCTGAGTTTCTGGTGGAACACAACTCATGGTTTTACAGAGTCTTGCTAGAGCACTGTGACTAAGACCTCCGATTACTGCCATCACTGTATTGAAATTCTGTAGGTCTCTCAATCGCTAGAATGAAAGGAGGAATAAAATTAGCTATTATTGTGAAAATTAGCTTATGGTGAAAAAAAGACAAGAAAAAAAAAATGAGGATGCAAAGATGCACAATATTAGCCCCAATCACCACTTTTCAATAAGTTCCTGAAAATAAGCATTTTCCTGTAACAATGGCTAAATATCAACATAGCTGCATCAACAGTGTATATCAACAAGTAGTAAATGATAGTTGGCTTTTAATCGTAATAATCCTTTTCAATTCCATTTTCTAACTTTCCTACCACAGTTATTCTACTTATTAAACAAGGTAGGGATAGCGATTAGTAAACCAATCACTGCTTCGCAATGTCTTCTGATAGGTCTATGAAAATATAATTGATATTGCCTTAATTACTGCCTTTATTATTATAAATGTGATTGTTGCGCATGCAAAAGACGCAATTGTTGTGATTCTTGTGATTGTTGTGCTTAATGATAATTTAATGAGATTTTAATGATACTTGTCCTCAAAAATGGGATTATAAGTCTTCATGATACTTGTATCAGAAGACTAAAAAAAGTTGAAATATTCTTTTTTTCCCCCCCTCTGAGCATTTTGATCAGGAAACTAAGTTACTAAAAGACTACTTCATACTTTATAATGCTGACTTGAAATGTATCTTTTTGAAAATGCAACACTGCTCTTCATGTAGTTCTCTTAATTTATAATCAAAGAAAATAAGACATTTTTATGGATTCTGTTGTAGATTTCTACTCAAAGAGATTGCAATATTTTGTTCTTCAACTGACATAAACAAATCTATACATTTTTCACAAAAATATTTTGCTAGTGAAAGTATCATTAATGACTGTCTGAGAAAGGTTCTTATCATCTCAGGCAAACAGGTTTTGAGAAAGTTTAGCATTGGAAATATTTTTTTTTCTGAATTATAAGCTTATTGCTTTGTAAATACCACAAATGCTGGATATAATTCCAAATTCAATTCCTAGCTTTTACCTTATCGTTATGTAAAAAAATATAATATGATTCATTATTTCTCACTTCCCTGTCTTAAAGCAATGTTATTGGTTTCTCAAACACATCATTTATTGTTTGTTATTTATCCACAGATGCTTTAAATTTTAGATTTTAATTTACATATTATAGCTCCTCAAAAAATAACAGCAGAAAGATTTAAAGGAAAATTGAAAAACTTTATGAGCTGAATAATTATATTGAAGTCCATTTCTGAAAATGCAAACGCTTTAACAGTTCTAATTATAGCTGAAAATATGATTTTAAAAGATTATAAAGATATTTCTAAAAATACCAGAAGTTCCTAAAAGAACTTGAAGCCTATTTTCATCAAATCATTTCTCCTTTTTCTTTTTTTTTTTTAAATCATGAAAATAATATAAGCAATAGGTCTCTGTTTATTTTGAAATTTTAATATGTGCCAAAATACAATCAGTAGAAATTTTCCATTTCTAAAAATATAAAAAAACGTAAATCTGTATTATTTACTTACACTGTTTAAACCCAAATAATTTTAATTATGTTAAAGCTTGTGCAGGTGCTACAAGGATTGAAGTTTAATAACCACTGTTTTAAAATATCATAAAAATCAACCATTTCAGTTTTAATGCTTTTCTATCAATACTTTTTGTTACTTGCATGTGCTTATTTCTTGACAAGGACCCATAAAGGGAAAGATCCAAATATATAAGTTAGACTGTCTTTTGCCTTTGAATGTGTACACCAAGTTTCAAGAAGATCCATCCAGCAGTTCAAAAGCTATTAGGGAGACACTAACTGACCTAAAGTCCTCCCAGCAAAAGAACGACCGTGGATACCAGATGGCACAATAGTAGAATTTGAATCGATTGTATATGTCAGTGTTTATGGCGGGAAAATGTTTGGCTCCTGATAGGTTTGCCTCGCTTGAGAGTCGCCATTGTGAATAGTTTCTCTATACAAACTTCAGTCCTGGAATGATTAAGAGATCATGGGTGTAGTTCAAGATCAGAGTCATTCTTTCGCTTGGCAGGGAATAGTGAGCCTCACTTTCCTAGAAGGCTACAAATATGTTTTAAATAATATATACATAATGTTAATTACCTCAGCAACATTAACAAACTTGACAATCACATCAGCTCTTTGTTGTGGTGTGGTTTTACTTAGTACCATACACTGAATCCACTGGGATAAGCCATTAAATAAACCAATGGATCGCTCCAGCCTCACATTGTCTTTCAATGATGCTGACACTGCATAGTTTTTGAAATCCTGGAACTAAAGAAACAAAAATATTAGCCATTTTTATTTCCTTTAACAGAAACATTACAAAATAAAAAATAATGTTTTAATTAAAAACATTATTATTTTTATTCTTTACTCAATTATTTACAAAAAGACACAGCAGAAATTATTAATACTGTATAAAAATAAAATGTCCATTTTTTTTTTTTTACAAGATCTTATTTGCGATATAAGAGCAAATCTTATATCAGCCACTGTCAGTGTATTTCAATGGACTAATTCAGTGCAACTCATGGATCATAGACTAGTTCAATTTCTTTATAAAATAAAGCACAGGAAATCGAAATGTAATCTTAACAATGTTTAAGTAGCTTACACAGCACTGAAAGATCCACTTCAATCTCAACGTAAAAACGTGAAGATTGAAGTGTTTATCTGTCTACTCTTTCAATCTTGAGATTCAGATCAAGAGGGCTTCAACTGTCTTTCAGTAATTGTATATTCAAAACAATAAAAACCATAACTATAAGTTTTGAAATCTACCATTGAAATCAATATAAATCTACCATTGCTGTCAATGTCTTCCAATAAAAGTAAGCATTTTATATTTTTGAAATAATCAAAGGCAAGTAAGTAAAAAATCCTATTATCGTTTCAAAGCCTCACTTACACTTATCCTTCTCATCACTTTATGTTCGAGAAACGTGAGATGATCGGCCAGTTCGTCTGGTTCCAAATGATTAAAAACCAAAGAAACTTTTCGATTATGTTTAAGGGCAGGGTTCCTCACTGACATTATCCTCATCCAATCATAGGAGGGCCTAAAAATAAAAATACACAGTACTTTATTATCTAAGAAAACAGTCTTATAAAATCATCACTATTTTACTGGTTCTGACAAAGGTTAAGTGACTTAATTAGTTGAAGTTTCACTTCCTCACGTTATTATAAGCATTTTGTTTTCGTTACTAATTATTATTATATTTCTACTACAATTATAATAATAATAATAAAAATAAAAAAATACTTCATTAATTAATTCTACAAAATTTATACTGAAAGTCTTAACTTTCAAATTCAATTTCATAGTTTTATTAGCATCATTGTTGGGGGCCATCTGCAACTGAACAGTATAAATTTTATTTACATAATTATTATACACGATTTTAATGTTAAATGTCTCTGATCTTTTCATTTTTCTGAAATGCAGACAGAAAAGTATGGTTATTTAACATTTGAAAACAATTGCCAACCATTCAAATATTTCTTCTAATATAATGTTGCAATCTACGTTGCTTGACCACATTCTGCCCATTTACTTATCACACCAAACTTAGTTATTCTTTTTTACAGTAACTTAATTAAAATTTAATATTTTCGTCATTAACAATCAAATAATTAGTATAATTACAACAATAACAAGCTATCATACAGATTATGAAACAGAAATTTCTGATATTGTTTTAAATTGCTGTTTCAATTGAATATCTCATTAACTAAATATGAAACAGAATGCAATGACTGTTTAAAAAATTGCAGAATGAAGAAATAGTAATTGCTCATAATCAATTAAAATGTGATGGTCTTTCAAATGCCGAAACATGAAAAACCTGAATGGACAAAAAAATGAAAAAAATGATGATTTTGAGATACTTTTGTAATAAAATTAACAATAACAAATAAGGCTATTAGCTTACACTCTGGAGAGGTCGACAAAGTCTGCCAGAGATGAGTATCCTGATTCCTTGAGTTCTAACTGGAAGTCTCGTAGAACCGTAGACAGACGTTGGTCCATGTCAAAATGCATGGGGAATGTGCGAATCCAGAATCTGAAAAAAATGATAAAAAACTAAGTATATTAATTAAAATTATTACAACTTAAGAAATAATATTAATTCGAAATTATCTACTGACTAATTAGTTTGAAGCCAGAAAAATTTAGTGTCTTCATTTTGAAACAGATGAGGATGTCAATAGCCTCAACTTTTATTCTTTGAGCTGAGTGGAACCTAATGTTCAAAATCCCTGATAAACTTTTAACAAAGTGAAAGAGAACCTCAATTCAACAATAACCGCCAATCATAGGTCCTTTTTTTTTTTCATTATATAACTTTTCCCTTGTCAGAAATGTGGGAAAAGAGAATACTTTGTATAAAAACGGAAAAAAACGGGAATTCACAAATTCGTAAATTTGTTTGCTTTCACGCATTGAGCCATCATCGACAGCAATTCCCTTGTTTTTTCTGTTTTCATATTTAACATTTAATGCAGGTTAAACCTTCTTACTTATTAATTTTTCGCCTTTGCGTTTGGCTTTTCCTTTTATTAAATGCCTTTTTAGCCCAGCGCTCAGTGGGACAAGGTAATTTTTCTGTACTTGTTATAGCGATTTTTTTCTATTGTTGTTTGCTTTCTACCGGGTCCCACTTCCGAGAGCGGGAGAATTGAACCATAGGTATTCACGCGTTCTGAGCTAGTGAGGTTGATCATCGAAGGTAAATCTGGCTGATGAGTCCTAATAAGGACGAAACAGCTGTCCCAGATTGCTGTCGATGATGGCTCAATGCGTGAAAGCAAACAAATTGACGAATTTGTGCATTCCGTTGTTTTTTTCCGTTTTCATATTACATTTAATGAACGTTAAACCTTCTTACTTAGAATACTTTAAATATCATGTTAGAAATGCAATTGGGATTTTCTGTGATAACTTAAAGAAAAATAGTCAGACTGAAAATGACATCTTCTTATAGCAATGTTAAAAGAAAAAGGCAATTACAACAACTATTCTTTAATCAAAATATCAAAATTATCATATGTTTCCATTATTATGCAATGGTGAAACAGTACTTAAAAAAAAAATCTCTTTCTATAAGAGATACTATAGAAATTAGGTTTGCATATTTATTAACATTATTATTATTATTTAGATCTCAGACCTTAACGTTTACCATTACATGTTGTTTTTTTCATTTCTGAAATCTTGTAAATTATCTAATTCTTAGATGGATGTCAACAGACCAACGGTTGCGGTGCTCGGCTTCCCTGCCATCCACACTCACAACATATTAACATAACATAATATAGATGGATGTCATTCATTTACTAAGTGTAAATAAAGAAACATACATTGTTTGAAGAGATGATATTTGTTTTCTTACTCACCTAACTGTCTGGCAAACGCGTACGTGATGTTGGTGGACCCGGCAGTCTGCTACTTGGGAAAGGGTGTGACGGCATTTGGGGGGACAAGTGTACAACTGTTCCCCTCGATGAAAAAGAGACACTAATTCGTGAGCAAGGTCTTCAGACGAGATGAACCATTTATGCATAAGAAAGAAAACACGAGGGTAGTTCTTGTATCCATCGGTGATGCCACCTGTACTATCTGTGAAGAAAAGGAAAACAATAATTACATGACAAGAAATAAAAAACAATTATATTCAAACCTTAAGCCTCTTCAAATTCCATAAAATCTTTTTTTATCCAAGAATGTTTTACGTGCTATTTAAAACTATTAAAATTAATCCACTAATAATAGCACTTACGTGATTAAAGAAAAAACTTCTGCAACGTTTCGAATCTTCAACTGAAATTAAGATTCATTTTCAAGCATTCTACTTATTTAAAACATTCTCCTAGCTAGGATTCGTTAGTGGAAAAGACAATGGAACGAAAAACGAAAGTAAATTACCCTCCAATAAATCTCCCTCTAGTGTTTAATATATTAACTATGTTAGTGGAAATATCTGTCTGCTAACTAAAAAGATAGTAAGTACAGTAGTATCTATAAATGCAAGTTTCGTGATCAAAAAACTTTAAACATCCTTAACATATATCCATAAATTCAAAGTGAACAATTATAAACCATATTCCATGATATTGGTCGTAGAAAGATCCTGATTACAGCCACGAAGCAAAATTATCATGCCAGACTCATAAAACATGCATAGATAATTGTCTTCTTTGACACCAAAAACAACTGGATTATCAATGTCCAACTCATGGTTATTAAACTGGCAATGGCAGACGGTATGATAGGTCTTTTCTTTAATCACGTAAGTGCTATTATTAGTGGATTAATTTTAAAATCTTTTTTTATTATTAAAATATGGATTCTTAATCTGGGATGCAACTTACTCTCTTTTCCAAGGACTGAAATGTTCTAGTTTCATTTTAATATTCAAATAATCAAAAGTTAAAAAATTAACAAGGAAGGAGCCATTACCTACGTACTAATAATATCACACTTTTTTAAATACATTTATTCTACATAACTATGTAAAAAGAGTATACTTTTTCATATACTTTTAATTTTTATGATATTAAAATAAATAAATAATCCTTTATCTGTCCTCCTTTATTTTGGTAGATGTAAAAAATCTAACTGGCTTTATCAGTTTTAATAAGGTGCAGGAAAATCCTGAGAACCAAGAGGGTATAAGCAATTATAGGATCAAGAAATATTGTAAGTAAACTTTTATTTAGTATTTAAGAAGTACTAAATAAAATATAAACATAATATTTTAAGACTTATTTAGTTTTGAAATGCGAGACCCACACAACACAGACGATTCTACTCCGCAAAGGGATGATACACTGAGATGGACACTTTCTTAAGACCTGTTTTTCTTTCAGTACCTGTAAAAAGATATTTTATTTCCGCAATAGTATTTATTCTTTCCAATAATTCTTTCCCGAAAAGCGCAAATAGAACCCAGCTACTAGTAAACTAACACTATAAAAAGTAAACATCCCATCTTCCTCCCCCCCATTTGGAAGAAATCACAGGAGACCTGACGCATGCGCAAAAGCGCTGAAGGCTCTAGTAAACGAAAACGAACTGTAGTTCCTTATATTTGTGTTTGTTACCCTGTAGTGCAGGCAAGCCTTTCAAAATAAATCATTTCTGATGTCTTTGTCAAAGATCTTCTTAATAGGCCAGACACTGACAGACAAGATATATTTTTTTGAAAAACAAAAAAAAATATTACATGTGAAAAATATGTGAAGAAAACTTCATATTATTCCTTCACATTATTCCTAAGCCAAGCCTTAGCTGTACCGAAGCAACACACTACAAGCATTGCACTTGATATCCTGGGTATCCTATACTGTTGCATCATTCAAGTTAAATGTCCGTTGGTGACAGGGAGAGGTACCAGTTAGCCCATGTTCAGAAGGAACTACAAATGCGATAGATGCATGTTTCTGAAAGGTCATTATAATAATAAATTTCGTAAATCTATTAAGTTTTATTAAAATTTAACGCGAGTTAAATTACAAAAAAAAAAAAAAAAAAGGAAACAAAGTAACAACGAAGAATAATAGCCACAAAACTAAAATTCACTGACAACAAGGTTAGTTATTTTTTTTGGAAAAATTTGTAATGGGAATCAAACAAGGCAGTTTCGGGGATTTCCAATCTAGTCAGTTGGAGCTGCCCAATATCTAAAGCTCTGTGAACTCAAAGAAAACATGAACAAAACAATAATCTTCAATGGGTGAAACCAAGTGTTTCCCAAGTGGCATCACTGTTATTCCCACGAAAATAATGATCTTTTACACAAGAAAATATTAAAGCCAAAATTAAAGATAAAAGGGCTAGTCATTAAATCCCCAATATGGCTAGCTTATTTGAGGTTTAATTTTAGTGGGAAACACGAAACAGTGCCGCCTGGAATTCCCAATATAATTTTTATCAAAAAAAAAAAAAAACCCAAAAATACTGTTTTTGTTTTTTGTTTGAATATTAAGCATTACTATTACCTCTATAATTATCCCTAAGTAGTTAAACAATATACAGTTTACTCTCGATATCTCGAAAACCTTGATGTGTCGAAAAATTCTTTTTCCCCTTGATATTACATATTCATCTAATGATAATTTTAATTCTTATGTCGAAGAGTTTTCACTCAAAACCTTGTTATGTCGAGGAAGTAAAAAATGAATTTTTCCGGAAAATCGCCGTTTAGTTGTGTCGAAGCAAATAGAGGTATTTTTTTTTAAAGAAATTCTAGCAATATAAGTTCATTGTATTTTACTAATTCTTTTCAATTTAATGTAATTATTTTCGACTACTTTTAAAAATTAAAATTATCATTGCTGTATTTAGACTTAATGTCAACTATCATTACATATTTATACTTATTCTCATCTATCAAGACTCTAATTTTTAGAATATTATTCCGTATCTTATGTTTTTACATGAATTTTTATATTTTGGTTAGGACCTTGTTATCTCGAAAGCTCGCTGTCTCGAATTTTTTTTAGCGTCTCTCCGACTTCGAGATATCGAGAGTATATTCGTTATATACATTTATTTATATAAAAACATGTATACAAAAATCTCGTTTTTATTTCGCTAAAGTTAAGGGAGCCACTAATGATCTGACTTATCACGGACTTTCAAGAAAAAGTATTAACTGGATAGAAAATATCTGTGTAGTTAATGAGATCATGTAACAAAATAAACTATGTAAAATGTTAATTTTTTTTTTTCAATTACCCTATCTTGTCTGTTTGCTTTTTTTTTATTTAGTTATTTACTCACCGAAGCAGTTGACGCAGAGTTCGATGAGTGTGTCGATACTGGCTGCGCGTATGGCTATACCCGGTATCACAGGCTTATCCTCCTCCAATAACATTCCGTTGTTATTTTTGCCGTTCACCATGTCATTGCCTGAATTCAGCGACTCTTCTATAAAAAAACAATAAAAGAAATCAGTAAATTCTCTTTTTGAATAATATGTGTACAGCAAATAAGCAAAATACTGAGGATTGCACTATTTTCCTATTAAAAAAATGATATTATGTATAAGCAGGTTAACCTTTCTTTATCTTTAGTGTAAATGAACACGCAAAACTTCACATTGGTCTTTATTAAGAAAATATGGGTCTTCTACATCCAATGACTAACGGTAAAATAATATGGAATAAGTACTAGAAAATGAAAAATCAATGGATTTCGAATATGGACCGATCAATTTTTTGATTATAACTACAGCCATATTTAACGATATTAAGATAAAGAACTAGAAAAAAAATACACAATATCAAGTATAAGCAACTGAAACTGTCAGTTTTTAAGTGAAACGTTTGAAAATCAAAGCAATTAAAATTGGAGGACTTGGCGCCTTTACAAATAGCTTATAAAATTACAAACATATTCCTCATGAATAAAGTAATATTATTAAACTTCTTTACTTCGTTACCAACATAATATTTCGAAAGGAGGGCCGATTAGGCCTCCGAAATATTGTGTAAGTAACGAGGTTTTTGTAGAATTAAAGAAGTTTAATAGTTTACAAAATTGTTTGTTCGAATTAAAAAATAACTTGCACTGTTATGATTTATAGAAAAGTCGCATTGTTAGGACAGTACGTATTCTCCAACGTTATTTGAATGTTAGGTTCTTAGTTAAACCTGTATTAAGCGAAAACTTTTACTAAGTTCCTGGTTATGGGAATAATAGTGAGGATTATACAAAACAAATTAATTCAATTAAATTCTTACCCTTTGAGTAATCCGGCATTATTAAAAACATTAAATATCAGAGAAAACATTCAAATGTTGTCAACAAAGATGAAAGCGTGGAGCAGCTATACAACTTGATGACTGACCTCATGTATGATAGGGTTCTATAGTGACCAATGCCTCCACCCCTCTCCGTACTTCTGAGAAACTCGTCTTTTGGAAGTCGAAAGAAGTCGGGAAATACGGTACAGATGGTTGAGAGAGGGCGGGGAATACCATGCATGGAGGTTTTTTTTCTTTTGAGATTATATCGAACTGATTATAAAGAATCAAATGAGCAAAGAGGCTGAAACTATTATAATACGAAGCAAATGGACGCTCGACTACGCCTGGATATGGCAGAAGAAAATAGATCAAAATCCTGACGAAATAAAGTTTTACAGAATAAAAATATTTTGAAAACGAAAATCAAATATAAAAAACGCCATTTAGATATTAAATAGTTAAAACAATGTATATAATCCACTAATAGTAAAAAATAAAGAAAGAAAAAGAAAACTTGTAAATCATGGTGAGAAGGAATTTCACTTTACCGTTATCCAGAGCTTCCTGAAATTTATTGGTTTATTAAATATTCATAGATTTTGCATATATCTAGTACCGATTTCTATATAATAGTTTCTCATAACTGCGATTACTTTATTTGATTTCTGCTTTTTCGTTATATGATTCGTTGAAGTAACTTATGTTTGCAGACTTTACTGTTACGTTTTGCTCGTTCAGAGACATTACCACATCTTTTACATCATTGTTATAACGAATGTTCTTACAGAAATAGGAAGTGATAAAAATTATCCTTAACTCTAATAATATGTTAAATATTATAAAATTAATTAATCATTCGTGATTCATTTCCAAAATGTTCCATTGATTTCAGCAAAAAATATATTTTTAATTTTAAAATTTAACTTTCTTTTTCTTGGTAAGCACGAAATTGGAAAAAAAAAAATAACATATCACTGTTATTATTTTAGTTATTATGATTATTATTATTTTTTAATTATCTGTATTTAAAACAAAACACTGACAACAGGATTAGGATTTAGTATCACGAAAATGGTATCAAGTATTGAAAGGGATAAGCATAAATAATTAAAAAACCCGAGGAACTAAGAATTAAAGGTTTTTCTATACAGGGGATTCCCAAACTCAGGAATATTCTCTTCTATTCGCTGAATGGTGAACCCTCCCGCGGCCAAATATATTAATTATAAAAATAAGCAACTAAATATTATAGCGATATTTCTTTTTCCTCCATTTGAGTACAATTACGAATCGTTAAAAAGTTAATTAGTAAATGTTTTTTCCTGACGATTATCAGAAAGAATTGTTTGTTCTGAACATATTCAATATGTAGCTCCGTGTTTAGAATGAAAAGAAATAAATAAATAAATAAATAAATAAAGAACGATGTGAAATGTTAAGTTTGAAATGTTTGATTACCAATGTAAATAGCAGTGAAGAAGACTTTCTCTAAATTAACTCACCAACTGCGAATTTTCATAAATTAGACTTAATATTTAATTAATTCTGAAATGAAAAAAAGCTGCTTAACATTATTTAAAAAAAGAATTAAACATTTCTTTCTTTACACTAAATTTCAATTTAGTCAAATCCGTTGGGAATCATTAATTCAATTACAAAATTCAATCACACATACAATAAAAAAAGAAATATTCATATAAAGTATGTAGAAATTGATTTCAAAGCTAACCTATTCTTTCTTCATCCTTCCGAGCGAAGAAGGAGGGAAATGAAAAGAGGATGATGAAAGGGGCTTGCGCAGTGGATGATAGCTTCCGTGGACAACCGGCGGCCTTTAGCGCGTGACCTTCGGCATTTGATGGCGGAGGAACCCTCGCAGCACCTGCTTCCGTCAGGTCTTATTAATCCATAAAAACCAAGTGAATGACTTGGGACCATAACATCCTCAACTATTCTTCACGCAACACTGATCAATAATATTTCCCAACAAAGCAAATAACATTCGCTAAATGCAGAAAAGCACAATTCCCAGAAGCTATTAGTGAATTCGATGAAAAAAAACAAACAAACTGAAACAATTAACCACCAAAAATGATAAACAATTACGCCTACTTGGGTATCTGTTGACATTTCGCTGTTTCTCGCATTTTTTTTTTTTTTTTTAATTTGACAGAAAATCTGAATCCTATTTCCACTGATTCATCAAAAAATGATTTTTCCTATTTTTCGTAATTTTAGCTAATAAAAGATTTTGTTGTATTTATAGAGAGAGAGAATATCCCATTACCAAAGATTATATAAAACCAAAAACACAGAAGAATTGATTTGCAATTAAAATCTCATCTCTTTCTCAAAATTACGAATTTTCACTTGTTGCTTTTGCGAGACAGGCGGAAAGAAAACAATTTCTTCCTCCCTTACCCTTCAAAATTTCCAATAATAATGTGTTGTACTAAAATAAACAGACAAGAATATATATTAAAATTGTTCCTTCCCCACCTCTTTTCTTAAGAAAAAAAAAATCACACACTAAAGATTGAAACCAGATATTTATTAGTGACATCTCAAAACAGCTGTTTCTCGTTTAATTTGTGATCATCAGTTGAAAGTAGTCACCAGTAAACAATAAGGTCTCAATTTTTTATTTATTTAAAAGCGCTTAGGAAATTCATGGAGGCTGGCAGAGGCCAGCACATTTATTTTCTTTATATTATTTTTAATGTTTATTTCTTGTTTTTAAGATTTGTAAGTATTTGCAGAGGTGCCATATTTTTTCTTACTTAAAAAAAAAAAAAAAAAAAAAAAAAAAGGTTTTATTCAATTTGCTAAAAGAAAGATTTTTTTTTTTTTTTTTTTTTATATATTAATTCACACATGTAATGAGCAAAAAATTACTCGGTAACATTATTCGATACAATAAAATTCAATTCCTTTATCAATTTCCCTTGGAGTCTGTGGGACGAAGAAATAATGCTTGTTTATATTATTTCTTTAACACTGGATTCACAGCTATTACAACAATTTAATAATGTAACTATTACGTTAGATAACTGAAGATCTATCCCTGAATTAAAACAAAGAAGTTGGTTTATTCGCAGAAGATGTAAAAGTTAAAACATTAGAAAGACATATTTGATAATATTTTAAAGAAAAACGTTAAACAGTCTTTTACAAATTCTGCAGCCTATTTTTTACTTGCATTTCTAACCCATTAAAATCATCTCCTATCAATGAAAATTACATATACTTAAGATTAAAGATATGGGGAGACATAGGCTTATATTAGGAATGATGAAAACCTCACTTTGCATAAACCGATGTACTTCCAAAAATTGGCACGCCAATTACATGAGCATTTAAATAACATATGAATGTTGTTTTTTGCTTACGATAGCTATTTAGTGGCGCATCCACGCGGGGGGAAGGGGGCTAAGATTAAAAAATTGACTGTTTTTGAATTTTAATTGAATTAATTACAGAATATTTTGAAAATTAAAAACAAGAAAATAGAAATCCCAGATGCTTCACAAGTTCATATTTAAATTTTCAGAATTTTAGGTGCATTGGAAAAAGAAATATATAAAAGAAATAAAAGGTTTGCAGTCGCCTGCATTTGCTTGAGTCAGGACTCAATTACCGACTGCTGTCGTTTTATTACTTCTCTTATATTATATATCAGTCAAAATCATTTATATATCTTTTTCAATGTCTATTTTTTTTGTCATATCTAATCACTCAATCTACGCGTATGTTTGTCCCCCCCCCCCCCCCAGCAACTTTTGAATCGCTGGAAAGGTCTTCTTAAAACTTGCCTTGCCTATTGAAGGACAAGAGATGAGCTAACTTTTATATTTTTTTTTTTTTTATTCTCGTGTGTGGGTGCTTGACAACGCATGAAGATGATAAAAATTCCCACAGAGACGCAATAGAACCCAAACAATCATGTCTATCAATAGGTATTAATCTTTCTAGCTAATCTATGGGCTTTGATGTGATTAAAATTAATTGGATGTAAGCAATGTAAGTTAAATTTCATTCTGTTTTATTTCAGAAAATGCAAAAAATCGATACTATTTATAGTCAGCAGATATAATATTAAATATAATATTAAATTGTAATGTCTGCAATTGTAATATTAAGAAGGCTTTAGTTCTTTAAAAAAAAAATTTCTTTTATATTTTCTTTCGTTCTTATCTGAAATTTGAAATCAGTTACGGTTTCAATGTTTTAATACTTCTCTGCAATAATGATTGTGGTAGGAGATAGAAACACGATAGTCTTTTAAATTTCTATTACAATTGTTTAATGTGTATTTTACAATCTCCAAAATAACTTATCTAATTCCGCGTCTACAAACTGACGTCAGACAATTTTTATGTTCCAATAACTGGGCAATGTCGTCAACGTAGTTTATTCTTTCTTATCCGTGATATATTCTAATTGATAAAAAAACAATACTTAAAATACTTGATAACGACGTAAGTAGAAGGCTATATTCGCTTTTGGGAGCGAAGGTGATTTGCGGGATTTCTTTTTTACGCCTTTGAAACAGATCACTGTTTCAAAGCAATTTCCCCCCCTAATAATGTTTTTAAGTATTGCAACTTTTTGGACGAAACTGTCACCATACCGTAAGCTTTACTTTTAATAAATGATTTTTTTTTTCTTTTTATTTGGAATAACATGATAAATATCGATATATCAATCACAATAGCGAATTGAAATTTCAAATTGCGTCTATTTTAATTTTAAATCGCATAGAAAAAGAAATAAAATAAACTATGTTTTGTTGAATATTTTGTGGAATACTGATTGTAGCAACCCTCTGCAGAATGGGTACGGGGTTCCTTTATACAGGATCAATGACGGGCGAGTATCGGACTGACCACTAGACCAACACAAAGTCTCGAAACTTTCCGCGATCCCGTGAGGACCTATAATTAGGCCTGTAGTGGTATATTAACAATTGATTGAAAAATAATGGAGTAATCGTTTCAGGGTTTTAGACTTCACGAACAGAAAATTAAAAAAAAACGGTTCAGATACTGGATTGTGTAATTTTTATTTTAAAGTTATAATATTCAACGATAAATGAACATTTAGTTTTATAAAAAAAAATTACTTTTATGAAAAGCTTGTTACACTTTACTAATGTCCTTACTTTTCTCATCTTGGTGAATAACTGTTTACATTTTGTCTTGAAATCACTTCCCTACACATGCTTATATAACATTCTGGAAATTTTAAAAGCAGAGCTGACTAATAAGAGATGTATTAATAATTTGAATGCAATCAATAATTAGTACGCCCACGCATTTCTCTGGAAACCTGTGGATGACGGTTATATCCCACTGTTTGCCCTTCTTGATTTCCCACAATCCCCAACGCCAAATTTAACCTAAGCTCTTTTAGTAAAGCTCTGTTGATTAAGCGGGATTAACAAATCTCGGTTCATTTGTACTTCCTTTTTTTTTAATATTATGGGTCGCCCTTAAATTTATGCTGGTTCTTACGTATTAACGCCACCGCAGTGGCGGAAGTTGCGCACCGCAGTTTAAGGGTTGAAAAATTAAGGGTTATTTTTCAATACATACATCCTGCAGCTCAGCCAACCTAATCTAACCTAACCTACAGTTAATTGTAGTAAACGATTCGTTGCTTTAGCACAAAATTATATTCACTTGTCTTAAACTGTTCGTTTATAACATTCAAAGCACGTACAATATTCCAGCCCTCGTCTTCTTTACACTTAACAAAATGGAGTCACTTCTTTATCCTTAAAAAAAATGTTTCAGGCAAAGTTAAGATTTTAAAAAAAAATATGTCGTTTTATCGAATTTAATATTCCTGTTTAGAGTTGAAGAATGTAAACATTAAAATAAAAAGTCGCCATATGTAATCTGCAGAAAGAAGCTTTTTTCGAATATAAAGGAGAGACAGCATCCTGTCCATGAACGTATACGCTAAATTTCAGGCAGTGTATGCAGGCATCCTGATCTTAAGGTCTTGACTCAGGCGACTGCAAACCTTTTATTTCTTTTACCAATGCACCTAAATTTCTGAAACTTTAAATAGGAACTTGTGAAACATGTGGGATTTCTGTTTTCTTGTTTTTAATTTTCAAAATATTCTGTAATTAATTAAATTAAAATTCAATTTTTGTCAATTTTTTGGATGTTTTTTAGATATTACTCGGTATTTTCAACTAAAAAAAATTTTGACAGAAACCTAAAATGATAAAAAAATTCGTAAATAATGCTTTGTATTTAAAATATTTATTATTAGTGCAACAGTTAATTTTTTTAAAAATAAAAATTGTGTGAGATTAATTTACTTTTTTAAAAATTAACTGTTGCGCTAATAATAAATATTTTAAATACTGAACATTATTTTACAATTTTTTTATCATTTCAGATTTTTGTAAAAAATTTTTGAGTTGAAAATACCGAATAAACCTCGTAAACACCCCAAAAAATTGTCCGTTTTTGAATTTTAATTTAATTAATTACAGAATATTTTGAAAATTAAAAACAGCAAATATAAATCCCACATGCTTCACAAGTTTTAAATTTTTAAATTTTCAGAATTTTAGATGGTATGGAAAAAGAAATATGTAAAAGAAATAAAAGGTTTGCAGTCACCTGCATTTGCTAGAGTCAGGATCTTATGGCCTAAATTTTCTTAGAATACTAATTAAAAAAAAGTTATTACTTTGCCATACACATTTAAGTCAATAAGTAAGGCTTATTTTTCTTTGCCAAAATGAAAAGAAAAAAAACAATTAATGAAATAGAAAGACATCTAAAAAATTTTATACAATGTTTTATTTATTATTTTTTTTTTAACTGCAGACTTCTCAAGGATATAAAGTATCGCATTTTTAGCTAAAACTGTTAACTACGATAAAAGAAGTGACTCGCCCACAGACAGAACCGTCTGACGTCATAGACGCTTAATACTTCATTGTGAATGCATTATCTTACGACAGTTAACGCAGTTATGGTCAATTGAATAGTCGTTAGAGGAAAATTACAATCTAAAAAAAGCAAAACATCATTCACGGCTCGAAGGTAGAATTCTGTGACGTAGGTTGTATTTATATTTACGCTCTAGTGTAAAATGTCGTCAAGCAGTGAACAACATTAATAACATCCATCTGAAGATAAAAGGAAGAATAAAATGTCGAATCCGTATATATATATCTGTCTTTATTAAAGCCAAAATCCGTTTGCCACCATCTTGTTTCTCCCAAACCGTACATTTTAGCAACAAACATATAATAATGAAACAAAAAAGTTCCAGAAAGAAATTACTTTACAAAAATTGTAGATCCTTAAAAATGTCTTTGTTTTTTTTTTTTAATTTCGTAAAAACGATACAAACGAAAAGTCTACGTTTAGTTTTAAGTAATATTGTCACGTATGTTTTGCAATAAATAAACATAAACTGCAAAAATTTGTTGGAATAAAATTTATATGTTCTGATGAACTTGACTGACACAGATGTTCCCGTACTGTGACTTCTCCGTGCAACCACGGGGAGTGTATTTTGAAAAATTACTCGCCAGATGGCGCTACAACGAAGTTTCAGAATTCGTTGGATTTAGGAAACTTCTAGACATGCAATTTGTAAGTGCAGTTAATTTACTGTTTTAAATAATTAAAAATAAGTATAAAAATGATAAATAAAACAGCAAAACAACCCAATAAATAATTCGTGATACAAATAAGTAGAAATTTTCCATTCTCTGAAATAATGAATTAAATTCACATTATTTTACTTAAGTTGGTGAACATTCGATTAATTTCAAACATATCAAAGCGCGAGCAAATTAGTGGATTACTAAACGGCTTAACAGCCTTTGCTAGAGATCGACGTAAATCCGTTTTTTCGTTTCTAATTCTCTCCAGTGAGAATTTTTATCAAGTTCGCCTATTTCTCGAACAAGGACCTTCACACAAAATTTTCAAATCGTATCTTGTCCTAAAATAAGCAAGCTAAGTTTCAAGATCAATCCAGCGGTTAAAAAATTATTAGGATAAAAAGGAGTTGAGGCATAAACAAACAAACAAACAAACAAAATAAGCCTTACTTGTCAAAGGAAAATAGACTGAAAAATGCCTGGAAAATTGTTTCTATGATTTACCAATAGGAAGACTGTAAGAGTTATGAAGCACATAAGCACCAAAGATAATCTGTAAAATTATGTTGTGAACTTCGGAGTAGAGAAGGGATAGGTGGGGAGATAATAAACAAAAAACACTTTGCTGAATTAAACTCTGTTTTGCTACATATTTATTTATTTTAATCTTTACTAAATGTTTCTGTGGAATTCTTACTTCATATTAGCTGATATTGATAATTCTGTTAAAAATCAATGTAACATTTTATCCAAAGCAATTAAATAACAAAGGCGGAGACTAAAAGAAAAAAAAAATATTTCAGTTAAAATTTGGGAGAAGGGATTATGACTACAAAATGTATAATAAACTGTACAAACGCATTTGTTACAACGTCCTAATATTTATTTATTTTTTAAACATATTAGTCTAAAGCCCGTTAAGAACTGAAAATTTCAGATTCAACTAAATCGCAAATTTACTTCAGCGTCTTCTTCGATTAAGTACTGTATTATAAATTCCGCTTTTACAGCAATTTCTTGATTTTTATTTATATAACACTTTCACGATTTGCAGTGGCCTCGCATTTTATTCCCAACAGAATTAAAAGTTTCAGTCAAAAAAATATTACTAAAATTTACTATAGAAAGTTTTTACGTCCAACCGAATACAGTATACTCTCGATATCTCGAACTTCGATATCTCGAAAACCTTGATATGTCGAAAAATTATTTTTCCCCTTGATACTACATATTCATCTAATGTTAATTTTAATTCTTATGTCGAAGAGTTTTCACTCAAAACCTTGTTATGTCGAATATTTTTCGAAATAAAAAATGAATTTTTCCGGAAAAATCGCCGTTCAGTTGTGTCGAAGCAAATAGAGGTATTTTTTAAGAAATTCTAGGAATGTAAGTTCATTGTATTTTACTAATTCTTTTCAATTTAATGTAATTATTTTCGACTACTTTTAAAAATTAAAATTATCATTGTTGTATTTAGGCTTAATGTCAACTATCATTACATATTTAGACTTATTCTCATCTATCAAGACTCTAATTTTTAGAATATTATTCCTTATCTCGTGTTTTTACGTGAATGTTTATGTTTTGGTTATGACCTTGTTATCTCGAAAACTCGTTATCTCGAATTTTTTTTAGCGTCCCTTCGACTTCGAGAATTCGAGAGTCTACTGTATATATAAAAGCACGGAAATTTCAAATAACGGAACACACATTCATACGAATTTTCAATTTTCTAAAGTAGAAGAGCTTTCCTTTTACATTTTTTTATATTTAATCCGCAATTTTAGCTTTACAAATAATACTAATGATAATAATAAATTTTCCATTTTTCAGGAAACTTTTCACTCAAGCTCAATTTTCTTATAATTTTTTTTTATATTTCTCTTATGATTTACGATTATTTTCTAGTAGGCCTATAATCATGCCACTCGGAAACTTGGTTGTTTTTCGTTAGTATTTTGCAAATTTATTTATTTATTTATTTATTTATTTATTTATTTATTTATTTTTTTTCAAGTCAAAAACAGTAAGCAATATAAATAAACGCAATATTGATTGTGAAACTATTCAAGACATCTAAAAATAAATAGCTAAAGTTTTATAAACTGCAGTTGTTCGTAATAATAATTTATCGGCAATTCGTCCTGGCGAACTAATTCCTTTGAAGCGGGAATTTATTAATTTATTCGGTAAAATACAGTGAACTTATTTCCGCTAGTTAACGATTTGTAAATATTAAACAATATAAATAGGTATTTCGAATCCGTTTACGGATTCAAAATTCAAAAAAAAAAAAAAAAAAGCAACAAATTTACTTCGTGGCTAAAATTCAGTCAATATAGGCCTATTGTATAACTATATACAGTTGATATATAGCTAATGGATTTTTAGCGACCCATTTTGGAGCTACTGTGATAACGACCAAAATCGGTAGCTATTGGGTTTGTTCTGTCCGTCCGTCCATGTCTGCGCAACCGTAAAAACTTCTGAACGGAAGATAAGATCGACAAACGGACTTCACCATCGTGTTCACATATCCAAACAACGTAGATATGTGGTATTTCCAAGGGCCAACGCCCCCCCCCCCCCAATGTTCGAGATATCTGCCATTGTTTTCATTGGATTTACTCTATTAGCTTAAATGTTAGAAATGCAACCATTTCATTTCAGTTGTCAGCTTTAGCTTGATACTCTCGGACTTATAAACTAAAGGTTGTCGGTTCGAATCCATATACAGTGCAACTTGGATAATTCGAACGTCTTTAATTCGAAATCGTGGTTAATTCGAAGATTTCTCTTAGTCCCTTGAATTTCTTATTAAATTAATGTTAAAAAATCGTGGATTATTCGAAGTTCAACTTCCTTAATTCGAAGTTTTTTATAAAAAATTTCGAACCACAACGACTTTTCGGCGTTTCATCGTTAAAAAATTCGACACGTGACAACTGAAATCCCCTTCCTGCCACCGTTCGACACGTGACGCTTCAGACGCCATTCGAGCTTCCTGCTATCAGTGTCACCATGTCTGTCAGTAAACCACGCGTGTACAAGAATCTAACGTTCGCTGAAAAGGTCGCCGTCATTCGCGAGGTGGAAAAGGGTGTGAAGAAGAAATGCCAAATCGCCAACGACTACGGGATAGCGCCGAATTTCGTCGGTACATTGAAGGAAAAACCAATGTTAAGTGAAGCTGTTTTCCGTTCACTAACATGCTTGATGATTTTAATCTTAATCTTAAGCGACTGAATTCTACAAAACAATCAGACATTGTACAATTTTTTGAAAAACTATAATTTTCTGTATTGAAAGTAATATGTACTGTAGCTTACGTAATATAAATTTTATTTTGTTTACATACATATAGTGTTTAAGTCTTTCATACCATGATCTTTCTGAATAAATATTTACCTATTGACAGAATAATCTTTTCAAGCATTCAGTGGACCTGAAATTAAAGTTAAAAGATGTTACTTGTTTAATTCGAAGTCTTGGATAATTCGAAGTTTTGTAGTGGTCCCTTCAGCTTCAAATTATCCAAGTTGCACTGTATCTACTTTTTTTTTTTTTTTCTTATTTTCCTGACTTTTTTTTAATTTTTTTTTTTTCTTCCTTACGTTAAAAGTACTTCCTTTTTTTATTATTACTTTGAATTTTTTTTATATTATTATGGGCTTAAATTTAGGCTTTAGCACAAAATTACATTCACTTGTCTTATTTTTGGTTTTGTAAATTACGAAACACAAAGCAACTTATTTCTGTAAGAAAATCTGCATTTATAAATAATACAAACAATAACAGCAACGAAGTGAATGTTTAATTCGAATATCTTAATTAAAAGCACGTGGTCTATTTTGGGTAAATTTCACGAGGATAGATCGCGTTTTCAAAACAATCTTTTATGACAGTTGGGGGGGAAAAGAGAGTTGTGTTGCAGGGCAGCCTAATTGGGAGAGGGAGGATGTGTGTTTATTAACGAAACCACGTGGATCTCGGGAAATTCAAACGGCGCCACAGGGAGGGAATTATGTTGTTTACAAAGAGACACACAACACGAGCACTTGAGCTGAACAAGGACTTTATAAGAAAACACAGGTTTTTATTTTTAAAACAAAAATTTTAGAAAAAGTTTGGAACGAAGGAATTGTAAAACCAAAATCAAACATATATCATAAATAAACATATACACAACAACCTCGTTTATCCGGACTAACTGGGACCAAAGGCAATCAGGAAAATCGAAAATCCGGATAATATGGGTAATAAGCAAAACAAATCCTTAAATAAGCAGACTTACCGTTTATTACGATAAAAAAAAAAAAAAAAAAACTATCGTAATAAAGCAAAATACTATCTCAAAATTACTCGAGTAAAGCATTTTATTATCATAATTTATTATACAATCTATGCAAAAACTGTAGATTTAATCAAAATAAAAAGCGAATGTACTTATAGTTAGGTTCTTGCTATCATAGTTAAAAATTATTATCTACGTGAACATTAAATATAAAAAATGTCTACAAATCTGATCCGGATCAACGAGGGCCGGATAAACGAGGTTGTAGTGTACTATTATGATTATTTTGAAAGAAATCTCCAAAATTCTTACTCATTCTTTCATCGTAGCTAAAAACGATGAAGATAAATCAATGTAACTCAAATCTGCCTGACCTTATGCATATCTATTGAGAATAATTTTAATTTGTGTTTCTCTAAAAATCTCTCTACTATTTTACAAAAACGTCTGAAATCTATCTGAATAGGTTTTAAAAAAAAAATAATCCTAATTATGTCTGATTTTAACTATGAAATCTTTTCCATCGTAAAACATGATAAAATAATGATAAAGAATCGGAAATATTTCTGAAATGATAAAGGAAGTATTGCTATTTTAACAAATATACAGTTCTGCAATGTTATTCATCAACGCTTGTCTGTGACCTACCACACTGGCGGATTGGAAAATATATCTCAGTGAAATCCTGTTAATATAACAACACTTCTTTAATTGCCACAATATTTTGTCCTTCGTTGCGAAGGACTTCTTCAGGTGGTACCAGAGGACAAGAAACTATTCTCCTTCCTTTACATTTCATAAGGATTACAATATTAGGAGCGCATGCGTCGACTTCGGTAGACGTGCAGTAGACTCGCTCCCACTTTCAATACATTGTAATTTAATCCATTCCTCACAAAATTGGGGTAAGCCAGTGATTTATATTACATTATACTATATTTGTAATTAATTCATCAAACATGAGTGACTACACCAAATTACATATAATCTGTCAAGAATGCAAAAAGAAAGTAGAAAAAGAGGAACTCAGGTGCCTGACGTGTGGAGAGGAACTACATATCAAGTGTGTATTCAAAGCGAAGGAGCTGAAATTACAAACACCATCAAAACTTAAAAATTGGAAATGTAAAAATTGTGTTAGAATTACTACAAGAAAACTGGATTCACATCAAACAAAAAAAAGTGAAATCTTGAATATTTCAGAAATGGATAGTTCCAGTGAGAATCCTGACGGAGAAATGGGACCTTCCAGCAGTGACACGTTTCAAAAGGACCTTGGAGAAACGATATTGGCAGAAATTAAAGAAATTAAAATAGGTATGAACTTCATAAGTACACAATACGAAGATATACTAAAAAAATTAGAACTAAATAATGAAAATTATAAAAAAATGTTTGAAAAAATTACCAACCTAGAAGTAGAAAATAATGAAAACAAGTTAAAAATCAAGTCGTTGGAACAAACGATAGATTATTTAGAGAATGTACAAAGAAAAAATTGTATTGAACTTGTTGGAGTAAAAGAAAATCCAAATGAAAATTTGACTGAACTAATAGAAAGAATTGGAAACATTCTACAAATTAAAGATCAATGGAATAAAATTGATGTTTTTCATAGATTTCAAGGAAATTACAGAAACAGACCTAGACCTATAATTATAAAATGTCTAAGTCAAAAAGCTAAAGAAGAATGGTTAATTCAGAGTAAAAAGAAAAAAATCTTAAGAAACTCAGAAATTTTTAACAATGAAGACCAAACAAAAATCTATGTAAATGAAAATTTATCAAAACTAAAGAAAGAATTATTTTGGAATGTGAAAAAAATTGCAAAAGAAAAGCAATTTAGATTCACATGGATTAGAAATCAAAATATATTTGTAAGAAAAAATGAAAACTCAAAAATATTGAAAATAAATAGCTTAAATGACATCGAAAAATTACATTTGGGACGAGGAGACAAAAAAAAAAAAAAAATCAACTAAACTTTGCTTATTCTACATGAATTTAGGGAATTTGAATTGTTATGCAAACTTGAATGAATGGTATTTGGATAAAAACTTAAGTTACCCAATTTCAAAAAACAAAAATTTTTTATTATTAAATATTAGAAGTATGAAAACAAATTTTGACTATTTTTTTGCAAACATTAATGAAAATATCAATTATTTGAATTTCATAATATTAACTGAGGTAAATTTGAATGAAAATGAAATAAAGTATTTCAAAATAAAAGATTTTGATTGTATCTATAATTTAAGAAATAACTGTAGAGGAGGTGGAATTGTAATGTTCTATAGGCAAAAATATTGTATAGAACAAAAAAATAGTGTCTCTGTCACGTATGAAAGCTTACTATGTGAAATAACTCTTAACAATAATAATTCAATTGTATTATATATTATTTATAAACCACCGGTGACAAATAAGACGCAATTTATATATGAACTAAATCAAAATTTAACTGATATTTCTAATTCAATTAATAATATTATATGTCTTGGGGATATGAATATTGATATTTGTAATAAAAATACTAACTTAAATATCTTTAACTACTTAGAAATTTTTTATTCTAAAGGTTTCATAAATCATGTTTATAAAACAACTAGAAATGTAAAAACAAAAAAAACACATTCAAAAACATGTATTGATCATTGTTTTTCTAAAGTTAATAATGCTATGTTAGAAGCTAATATTATTGAATGGGATGTTTCAGATCATTACGGGATTCTAATAGAATATAAATCGAACACAAATATACACAATGAAAATACTAAAAAAATGAGAAAAAATTTATATAATAGTGTTAAAATGAACCATGAATATTTTGAAACAAACATGGAGAAGCTCCTTAATAACATATGGGGTAATAATTTACAAGATCCAAGCAAGATTATCAATAAACTAAACAAAATAATTTTAAATTCCAAAAAAATTGAAATCAAAAAAATTCTAAAAAATGATAAAAAACAAAGTAACATTTTATTGCAAAATAATAAAAAACAACAAAACTGTTATAAAAAGCTATGGATGAATCAAGATATATTAGAACATATTAAAATAAAAGATAAATTATATATCAAATATAAAAATAACAAAACAAATAAAAATTATGAAACAGAGTACAAAAATAAAAGAAATTGGCTAAAAAATTATATTAACAAAATCAAAAATAAATACTATAATAATAAAATAAATGAAAATAAAAATGGAACAAAAGCAATTTGGAATATTATTAACAATGAAATTAAACTTAAAAATAATACAAGGGAAAAAAATTGTTTTCAAAAATTAAAAACAAAATATAAAATTGAAGAAATTTTTAAAAACCTAAAAATAAGTTTCACAAAAAATCATTTTGAAAAAACGGATAATATCTCCGTATTAAATAATGAGAAATCATCTCATATGAATTCAATGGTACACTTTCTTCCAAATTTGGAAGAAATCAAAAAAATAATCAAAAATTTAAACAACAAAAAATCTTATGGTTTTGACTATATTAAAATTACTGAAATAAAAAATTCCAATGAACACTTTGCTTATTTAATTTACGTATTACTTGAATTAATGTTAAATTTAGGTAAGTTTCCAAATTCTTGGAAAATTGCCAAGATTATTCCATTACCCAAAGGTGGTAATATAGAAAATTTTAATAATTATAGACCTATATCCATTCTTTCTAATGTATCGAAAATTGTTGAAAAATATCTTGCAAATTCTATGTATCAATATGTAATCAATAAAAATATACTTAACGAAAATCAATTTGCTTATCAAAAAAATAAAAGTACTTCATTATTATTAAATAATCTTACTAATAAATTAAATAAAAATCTTAATAAAAGTATAATAAATTTAATAATTTTCATAGATTTCACTAAAGCATTTGATAGTATTGATCATAAATTATTAATACAGAAACTTAATAACATTGGTATTAGAGGCAATTTTTTAAAATTGATGGAAAACTATCTACAAAACAGAAAATTTAGAATTAAAATTGAAAATAATTACAGTAAGCTCTTTAATTTAAAAAGAGGGGTTCCGCAGGGATCAAATTTAGGACCGCTGCTTTTTATTTTATATACAAATTCAATGTTTGACAACATATCCCATTCTAAAATCTATTCTTACGCAGATGATGTATTATTGCTTAATGATAATGAAGATTTAACAAATGCACGAAACCAAATACAGACTGATTTAAACTCTATTATTTCTTGGTCGATTGCAAACAAAATGACAATAAATCTTAAAAAAACAAAACTGATAATAGTCAAAACAAAAAATAAACCGTTAATTGAAAATGTAGAAATTATTCTGCATGATACAAAATGTAAAGGAATATATAATTCTAATCTAATATGTAATTGCCAAAAAATTGAAAAAGTACAGGTACAAAAATACCTAGGTATCTATCTTGATGAATACTTAAGTTGGAACAGTCATTATCAAGCAATTGTAAAAAAGATGAATACATTTTTATTTATGTTTAACCATATTAAATATATTTTTCCTGTAAAACAAAAAATTATGATTTATAAAGCTTTTATTGAATCTTTTCTTTGCAATGGAATTGAATGTTGGATTTATTTAAGCAAAATACAATTAGAAAATATAAATAGATTAATTGAAAAAATACTAAATCAAATTTTCAATAATTATAAGTTTTATACTGATAAACAAAAAAAAGATATTAGAATTTTTTATAACATTATGTTACCTAATGAAAAAATTATGTACATTATTATTTTAAAGAACTTCTATTATATGTCAAATAAGTTAAAAAATAATGAAAATGAATTAAATACTAGAAATGTTTGGAATAATCTAATTCGTTTTGATCCTCCAAAAAATAATTTTGGTATGAGAGACAAAAATAGATTGTTATTTAAAATTTTTAAACAATTAGACTTAGAAGTTTTTCAAATTAATACTTATAAACATTTAAAAAGGGAAATTATAAGTAGCATAATAAATAAAAAAATAATTTGGCAACCTTAAATATATGTTGTAATGAATTATATTTATAAATAGTACTTACTTTAATTTTATTTTATTTTTGGAATTAGTATATGTATGTTAATTTTCACAAGACTAATGTAAAATCTTGGACTTACTAATTTTGTATATATATATATATGTGTTAATATCTGTGTTTTTTCAGCACCTGCACCACAGGATTTCTTTGAAAACCTAGCAGGACTGTA
>JAFIDM010014012.1:69817236-69828478 GCA_023159025.1 Thereuonema tuberculata
TAATTCATATGCAAAATAAATATCATTACCATCAATTACTGTGACTGAAATTGCAACAGTCAATAAAAAAGAAGCTATTTATAGTTTCTAAAAATAGATTTCTGTATCTACCAGGAAATTTGAAGGCAATAATATTAAATCCGCCTGAGGAACATATTAAAAAAGGATGTTGGTTTCTCTAATGATTAATCCTTTGTATACACTAGAAAGAAGACAGTTTAAAATCTCATTTTATATCGAAATGTAAATGTCCGTTCAATATCAAGATAACTAAAAAACAAAATATTTATCTTAAAGAGTTGAAACTTAAGAGGTAAACATTGTGTTTATCTGAGGTGACTTCGATGCAATTGATGTAATAGATAAGAATTAAAGCCGAAACCGCCAACATACATTTACCATTAAAACGACATAATCATAATAAAATTGCGATCTTTGTAAGGTAAAAACTTGAATGGCAATCAACGTACACTAAACAGGAGCTCCCAGTTCAATTTGATACAAATTATAGTGAAAATTTCAGGGATATTATTATTAATATTAATAACAGCAATTTTTTTTTTATTTCTAAATACAAAAGTTACGGTCCCGTTTAATTCCTATCAACAGGTTCTGAATATATGTTTACTATAATTACTTAATTAATTTTGAACACAAGTTTGTTTTTTTTAATACAATGTTAAAAAACAGTAAAGACTTACATCAATGTATAGTTTCTAAGTGATTTTTTGTCAAATAGACCGCTAAGTGCTAATGTTCCAAAATTTTATATTAGGCAGTAACATAATTGAAAAGTAAAAATAATTTCTGATTTAATTCTATAGACAAACGTAATGTACGTATGTATATTAAAGATACCTATGTTTAGCTAATTTTTGTCGAGTAAAGTGAGAACTAGTAATAATAAATATTACAGACATTGAAAGTGTACAAAATGAAACAAAATAATTAAATAAGGTATAACGTACAGGATTTACAATAACAATGAAAACAATTGAACAACATAAATTCATTCTAATTATATTTTATCAGTCACTTTTTTAATAGTTTCTTCACATTGGATATGCTTCCATTTTTATATATATTTTTCATTATGTATATTAATAATCCTTATATATTATTTCTGAAAGGTGTTTTTGTGTCGGTACCCCATATCTCCCTCAATACTTCATCAAAATCAATGATTGAGATATCATTTTGAAGATTACGTTCACCGCTAATGACGAACATTAAGCAAATTGTTGAAAATTAATATTTTCGTTAAAAAAACTATTTTAAAAACCTTTTTATAAAAATGGAGAAGGCGCCATCTATTGACAATGTGCTTAACTAACATGCACCACAACTGTTGGAGTCGTTTATTATTTCTCAAAGGTGTTTTTTTGTGCGAATTATTCGCACGGGTCAACTAGTAATAATAATAATAATAATAATAATAATAACAATAACAGTAAGACCTTTTTGGAAAAACTGAATGTTATTTACAAATGAATACAAATTTCTTTAAAGCAATTAAAATATTCCAAAAGTTTTTTTTTTTTTTTTTTAACTACAAAGTATTAATTTTGGATGCAAGCTTTCTGTCGGTACACCAAGGGCATCCGTTCAGGGCAGCGATGTGCCGCGACACACCCGTTGGGAAGCTCTGGTCTAAATAGAATACCAACACTTGATAAGCTAGAAAACTGCAAGCTATAAGTACTATTTATATATAAATAACAGAGGGCCTCTGAAAAATTAAATTCGTAACCAATTTTAGAATTTCTGGGTTGGCTGTTAATGTTCACTTTATGAGAACGAAAATTACAGATTCAAATATTTTCCTTGAAAAAAACGAAAAATGTTTAGAAATAAAAAAAAAAAAACCATGTAAATTTTCCTTAATAATTTTGTGTTGGCCTTCAACTTTCTGAAATGCAATACTGACTATGCTTCTCACGAATACTGAAACCAAATTATAAATCAGTCTCCGTAACTAGTAGCGCAAGTATCAAAACGTGAACCGCATCATTAACTAAACAGATTTAATTTCTTTTTATTGATTTAAGAGCTGTTTACAATTGTCAATATACGTCACACACACACAAAACAAAATTACATTTACTTACAGTATTACCAAGAGAGACATCTTTTAAAACTAATTTGTAGATAATTAAAATACAGGCCATTTTTTTCTTCATTAATCTCTACATATTTAATTCTGTCTACAATCTCCTAAGCCACAGAATATTGATGGATAATTCAGGGTTGAAAAACGAAGTGAACCTCTTAAATATGAACAAGAAAAAGAAACACAACAAACATAAAGCGCTTTAAGTTAGGAATTTTCAATCTTATTTTTTGTGTGTTTTTGTTTACACTGTGTGTGTGTGTGAATAAGTGCTGCTTGTGGGTCATAGCAAAGCTGCCCTAAGGATCTATAATCCACCTTTTTTTTTTTTTATCTGTGTAGGGAGGTTACTTATTTTCCAACTCAGATGATTTGATTTTAATGAGTTAATTACTAAATTTTAAATTGTTCAGCTGGTCATTATTATCTCGTTTTTTGTTTTGTGTGTGTGTGTGTTTTCCGTTAAATTTAAATATAATTTATGCTTGATTTTTTAATAACATGCTTGTTAAGTTCAAATATTTTTTACCAACAAATAATTAAACATTAATAATAATAATAATAACAATAAATTCATTCATTTTATTTCAATTAGATTCTAAAATAGTCCTGTTAGAAAGTAATAACATCCTAGGAATAATAATAATAATAATAATAATAAACATTAGAACTACAGAAAACAGCGCTGCTTGGAACATCATATATATTGTGCAGATACCTGGTGGATACTTAGGTTTCTGGCTGAAACTTGTATCAACTAAAGACTCCAGTCAGTGATAGTGGTGGTTTTATATATCAAATCTTTGACTGTGTTTCTAAATGTTCGAATAATAATAGGCCTAATAATAAATTCATTCATTCATTTTATTTCAATTAGATTCTAAAATAGCATCCTATCAATAATAATAATAATAATAATAATGTGGTTTGGTCCTTGACCCGTCATATTATCTTTGCTGGGGAAACCCGTGGTTTGAAGCTTTTCGATATAATAATAATAATAACTAAATGTTATTAATATATATAGAACTAAATGAGTTGCACTCTTCAGTACAGATAAAGGAAATACTCTCGTAAATTGGTGGAATATTTTCAATCATTACTAATAGAATGTGATGATTTCGTAGTGCTGTGATGAAGATTACCAACAATCAATTTCTTACTGGACATTTAATTCCTTTCCTCAATTATTTATTTATTTTTATTTTTTGTCGTGGATGAGACATCGATAGAACAGTTAAAAGTGAGCACACATATATCAATATATATATATATAAATTCCATTACTGTACATACATCGCTTACTATAAATAATAGGTTTCAAAATTCGCATATTTATTAAAAATTAAAAATTACTGAAACTAACGGCTTTATTACTTTTTAAATTGCATTTTTGAAATTTCATTTACTTTTACTAATTATGAAGGGGAAATTTTAAATTTTCTTACAATTAAGAGATTCACCCGATTTACCATTTCATGGTCTGTTCGTGAATCCTTTAAAGTTTTAAAAAATAATCTTATGTATGCTTTGAAATTTGGTTTTACGTTTATCTTGTAATATCAAATTTATAGCAACTTTTAAACTGTTCGAATTCTAGATAAAAAAAGCTTCCTAGAATAGTAGTTTATATGACAAAGCCAGAATAAAGAGGTCGAGGTTTTTTAGTTGTGTTTTCATTTAATAGTATGAATGAAACATTAAAAACAATTATTTCAAGAATAGCAGATGACAATATTTTAGACATCAATTATAATCTGCAACTCCGGAATATCTTCCAAGGCCAAAACCATTTCTCATTTGCTTTTCCAACTGATGTTTCCTGCGCTGACAACCTGAATACACTGGGATGCAAATTTCTTATCACTAATATGCAAAGTAAGTGGAAAAGATTTTTCTTTTATCATCCAGATGTTTTATCTTTATTAACATTCAAGAGATCCTTCTAACTCAATAGATCTTAATCTGGCTTCGAGATCTTTTTTTTTCTTTTGTAAAAAGGTAAACCGTCAAAAACAAAAATGAAGAGAAAAACTGTTTTTTCACTTCATAAAAGCTGTTAATATCGTAAATTTATTAAATATATTTACATAATTTCAAAAAAACAATAACTTTTCAGGTATTCTAATTTTTTTTATGACAAAATTAAAATAAATATATAAATTTTTTTCTGTCTTTTTACAGAAAGCGATTTATTTAAAAAAAATCAAATTAAAACAAAACCTCTAATTGAATAAGGCTAAAATTTTATCGCGATTACTCAAGCAGTTCTCACTTTTGAGAAAAACACCTGATCTGTAAGTGCATGAAACGTTGTGTGGTGAATTTTTAATAATTCATTTTTTTTTTATTTTGTTGTGTGTAGAATGTAAATACGCAAGCAATTCGTTAAACTTCAAACATTAAGTTTAATTAGAGCAGAACAAGAAGATAGATTATAATTTCGATTTTTTTTTTTTTTAATAAAGCCTTGGTTATTTATTTTATTTCAATGTCGTCCGCAAGTGGTTTTTTTTTAGGAAGTTCTTGTTATACGACGGAAAAAGAAAACAAAAACAAACACAACTTGTCTTAACAATGTCTTTTACATCACATCAGCTTTTAATGTTCAGAAATTACTTCTTTTATTCAATTGAACGTGAATGAATTACGACAAATTTCTATAAATTTTTAAAGATTTTTTTTTTTTTTCCCCCTTTTGAATAACTGCGTAAGTAATTTCAGATGACGAAATCATCGAAAAGGCTAGTGTTGATAGAATCAATGACAACACGAAACTGCAAAAATAAAACCTACTATTTTGAAAGACAAGCCTTCGTATGTTTACTACGGCGCAATGATCGACTGGAGTTCAGTAGTACACATCAGATCGTAAGACAAGAGTCCCGTTCAACGCCCAAGTCTCGAAATACACCTTCAGAGGTTACGATTATGTCATATTAAAAAAAAAATTAAAAATAGAATACTTCCTTTATCATCCCATAAAATGGTAGGCTAAATATAAATATATATTTATGTATGGGATTTATAAGTTGATACTTATGTATATAGTGAAAATTCATTTTTAATGTTTTATTCGATAATGTCATAGACAGGTTTAAATTGTTAGAAATTTTTGTCTAATTACAATACTAAAAAAGAAATATTGCGCTATCGGAAACCGTGAAAATTCATTTAGAAATCATAAATGACATGGGAAATTTTTAATTTTTGGTACTTTTACTGTAGTCCGAGTAATATTTGAGTGATAACTCTTGATGCTGTTCTTAAGTCGGTGTTTCAAAATGTAAGAGCCAACACTAACGGCGCATTTACCAAAGAAAAACATGAAAAACAAATTAACTACTTACCGATTAGCATGCTTTTGCGTACGGTTTTCCTAGATAGGGCGAAACGGAGCGATAGTATCCGAGAGGCGCGTACGTTCGGTGCCAGTATCGGCGGACGGAATGCCGCGCGTGCAGTCAGCAGCTTGTGTGTGTGTGTGTGTGTGTGTGGTGTGTGCAGGGCACTTCCTGCTGGATTCCCCGGGATAACCTTGAACCGCTGCTGCTTTGCACAGGTGGTTCTCGCCACGAGGAAGTCATGCAAATGGACTGGAGGCAGCAGTGGCTGGGATTCTCAGCAGATTCGGACGGAATAAGTGACACGAAAAGGACTATTACGTCGAAAACACCCTTGAGGATGCGACTTGAGAACAGATTAGACTATCAAACAATATCCTTTATGAATAAAGCAAAATGAACTTACGAAAATCCGCTTCAAAGTGTTTGCATTTTCTTTTTATACATTCGTTTCAATGGATTGATGCAAACCTCAATTAAATTATAATTATATAAATAATTTATAATTATAACAACAATTATATTTAGCGTCGTAGTTTAGCAAATTAAGTAAAGACACGAGGTTAAAAAACTAATAAAAAAAATGTTAAAAATAACATTACATTTGCTTTTTAATTACGAGTACAAACCACTCTTCACAGGAAACAGTTTATCTTTTGATTCCAGTACTATTGAATATTTTATGTAATAAACATAAAATTATGGTTGTTCAATCAAAGTTTATATTATGTAAATTATGTTATGTTATATAATGTAAACTTAATTTACATAACTCTGCTTCGGTAGTAAGCATGAATTTCCTATGCAAAATATTTCAATATCAGCAGATTTATCGAAGATCATGAAATCTTAATAATAATAAAATATACAAATAACTAAAATAAAATGAATTTTATCTTTTAAATACATAAAGTGTAAACTTCTCGGATCCAACTAATCTTTTTAGCAATGCAAAGAAATTGCTGAACATATCAATGTAAGGAGGTCTTTTCTTAATCAGCAGTGATTGAGACCAAGTTATTTATAAGATGACGTCTCAGAACGGCCGTTTCACGCTTTATTGACGATCATCAACTGAGAGTAATAATCTGTAAATAGCGAGGTTTCAATACGGAGGTCATTAGAATTGAACGTGAATATGAATATGGCACTTCCAAAAATGAAAATAACTTGGTGTCAATTACTATTGATTATAGAATTTTAGGCTTATTTTGCTTTTAATGCCTGAAGAAATTCATTTGAGGCTGGCGGAGGCCGGCACAAGAATTTTCCTGTTTTACTTTTAATGTGTATTTATTGTTTTATTTTTACTTTTTGAAGGTGCCATATTCTTGTCTTTTTTTTATTACTATTAATCTTCAATAATTTTAAGATTTCAAAGCTTTTCCTTCCCTAGCAGCAATTTCCAAATTAAAACAAAAACTCCCCATCATTTTGAAACCAATAATTATCAAGTGTGAAAAATAAACAATTGTGAGAGAAATCGTATATCTCAGGCTATAAGAAAAAAACATAAATAACAGAACAAAATTACTACACTGATCAATTCTCTTCCATAATAAAAACTTCTAATTATTTAGATTTAATTTACGTAATTAATCGATACTAAAGTAATTTACCAGCTTTTCTGAAAACCGCAGTTCAATTTGGAAATGAAGTAATCTTTAAAAAAAAAAATACTTTTAATTAAAAAAAAAAAATGGATATGCGTCCGATGATCTCTGTCTAATTTACTCAAAATCATCTTTAAACAAAGATAAGAAGTAAACAATGATTAAAATCCCTTCCTTTAATGTCTCCGTCAGAGTATTCAAGTTAGGTGATTGCAGTCATCCCTCGACTTACGTCCGCTCGAGTTACGTCCGCTCTAGTTAGTCCGTGTTCCCATAAGGGAATAAATAACGTTTTCGATCATACTTTCGAATAAGACACTAGTGAGCCGAAAGTAAAAAGCATGATACATTGTATGATATATTGTTAGCAACAATGTATCATATGCAATGGCAACAGCGCATTCAGCGGGAACTTCCTTTGGCAGTCTGCAATCGGCAAGTGTCAAATTCCTCTGTTGATTTTGTGTTTGAGAAATAGGTTGTTTGTGCATTTATCGTTAAATATCTCGCGATAATTTTTGTGCAACCTGGTCCCTACGCGCCCAGTCTTAAACTTACGATGTATCACAGAAAAAGAGACGAGCAATTGATCTTGAAACGAAGTTGCAAGTTATAAAGCAACATGAAGCTGTTAGTCCGACAATGTAATCTTTTCTAAATGACAGTTAATTTATAATTAAATAATAGTTTATGAAAGGAAACATTTCAGAAATGAATAATTCAGACTTCTACTCAGGATCAATTGTTGTGACTTATTCCCAGGTCCATTTTTCTGATCGTTAGTCAAAGTCATAAAAACTTTACACGAAGGGATAATTACTGCTGCTGTCATTTGGATAACAATCCAGGACGCACCTGTAAGGTGACAGCCGGACTACGCATGCTATGAAGAAAAATAAGCACTGAAGAAGAAAAAAACACCCAAACGCCGAGATTCGAACCCAGATTCAGGCCTATCAGTTTTATGGCAGGCCGACGCCTTGACCACAAGGTTAAAAGGCACTCAGGATTAGTTCATACCCCCATCCCCTTTAAGCTCCTGCTTCTCAGTTTGATTTCGCGGATATTATTTGAAAATAAAATCTACAGGAGAAATTTCAAGTATGTTTTATTAATTCTTTTTTTTTCATGTAAAACATGCTAAAATTCCGTGCCTTATATCAATAAGCCTCGCAAAGTTTTTAATTGTAAGCTAGACAGCTGTCCGTCGTTTAGCTCTGGAAGCCTCACATATGTAACGGAAAAAAACAGTTTATTCAAATAATAAAAAAAAATCAAGTAAAATAAAACCTAAAACTTCAAACTAAAAATAAATAAAGTTTAAATTCTCAACAAATACATGCAATAGAATATTGAAATTCATTTGTAACAGTCAGAAATTTGTTTCCTGGCAATGCGCGTGCGAAATTACATTGTTCAAGACAAAACTGACCAAGCAACAATACCCCCTGTTACCAGGCAATGCGTGCGAATTGTTGCGAAATTCAATTGTTGGTGGACACACGCTCGCAGGCACGCGCGCACACAATTTTTTTAATAATACAGAAGATTCTGTAATTCTATGAATTAAACCAATGCCACGCCGTCGTGTCTGTTATTTGATTCTTTCACGTTTTTGGCGGAAACGCTGTAAACGATAAAAATTCTCAAATGAAAAATCGAACATGTCAATGAATTGTAATAATAGGTTAACAAACGAAATGAAAATATAAGTTGAACGAACCAATTATGGCGCGAGCTGCAATATCCATTCATATTGTAGCAGAAGCCAGTCTGAGAATCAGTACATTTCATAATGAAAGTTATCTAGATGTTACTAGATTTATATTATATAAATTTGTAAATGTAAATTTTAAATAAAAGCTAAACTAGGATGCTATTGTGATTCAATTACTTATTCTACTAAATTTTTTTAAATGATGATAGCATTTGAAGAAATTCTTTATGTTTTGGTTCAAAATTGTTAAAAATTTATTTGGTACATTTTTTCATTAAAATTAATTGAAATAATTCGTTGATGTTAATTTCTTTTGATATTTCTTTTTCTTTTTTATCACTTAAATATAAACTTCACCAAAAACTTAGCCAACGTGTTATTTTTTTTGCTTTGTTTTTATGAGGGGTGAGGGAATGAGAAAACAAGATAAAAAGGAAACCTGATAAAAGGTTGAAAAGTTTACTGATAAAAGCCAACAACTCCCTTAGTATCGTGAGAAACACCAAACTGGAAATAAATACATACTTAAATTTAAATTTTAAGTAGAAGAATTCATTTTATATTGCCTGAAGTTGTCAAATAGCCTTAGATCACAATATGACTTATCGACTAGGCATCTATTGACAGATATTCATCAACAATTAATTCAGTGATTCTCAAATTACGAGACATCAACGAAGGGGGCTAATTTGCAAATTGTGGTAGAGTGATCAGTCCGACGCTTGCCTGCCTTTAAAGGATACCCAACTTTTACAGAGGTTTCAGTGAAACCACTTTCGCAAGTTGAGGAGAAAGAACAATCTAAGTCCCCAACCCTGCTTAAGAAAAAGAAATGCAAAATTTAACGTATTATTTCTTTGACGCATCAAAGAAATACTTTAAAATTGAAAATTTTAAATTGAAATTTAATTTAAATTCAAAATCAAAAAATTGAATTATACAGGAAAGCGAAAAAGCTGTTTAACAGAGGACATTCTGTATTAAAAAAATTTAGGAAATCAATTTTATATGTTCCTTTTGACAACTTCACAGGGGAAGATAAGTCATATTTTCGTACGTGTCCTATTAACAAGTCAACTTATACTGCTTTGGTCGCACATGATTTGGAAGTTTTTATTTTGTACTGTGATGTGCACTAGAGAATTCAGTGTGTTCTTGCAGGCTCTGACTTGTCTTCATTGTACCACACAACAGAATTCGAGTTACCAATGCGATATACGCACTTTGATTTTGTCGTAAATTGACTTACTGTCTTTCTCGCCCACTTCATTGCTGCAATAATGTTAAAGTTCATTTTTGTCTAATCTTTAACTTTGTTACTATTTAACATGAACATTTTCTTTTAATCTTTATTTGTCTGTCTAATATGAGCACTATCCTAAGACGGCTGGGCCGCTTTTCTTAAAATTTCGTGAAGCTCTTTTATGGAACAACAAGAGGCACAATTAGTTTGGCATCCACCCCCTCGCTCATCTTTGCATTCTCAATCATCATGATAAACAGCAAATTTAGTTCTTTGTGGAGTGTCTTGGACATTTTTTCCATAATAATTTAATTTCCTTTTTTCGTCTATGGAGATGTACGAAATTTAGAACCTACTGCAGTAAATTAGAATAAAAATCTACTAACTCTGATAATAGATAATAAAAATCTACTCTGATGTTTTCCGTACATAAAAGTCTTAATCTTCACTTTTTATTCGCCTATGTTTTTATTTATTTATTTATTTTATTATTTTTTTTAATCACTCTAATTTTAAAATTGGAACTATTGGGACAGGTGGCTAATCATGATAAGAGAATAACAAGTTTTTTTCTCTGATTATCTTTTGCAGACAAACATAACCTTTTTTCCAATTTTTAGTTACAAATATACTGTTTGAGAGAAACAATGTTTATAGTATTTCCCAAAGGAAAACTACACTATTGCGTTCTCCCTATCTGAAAAGATATGCCCGGGACCTTGTGATAAGCGCCGCGCCGAATAGGGGTCGTAGATCACGAATTTATATATATATGCCATTCAAATTCTTCTCCCCACGATATACATCATATACATGTAATATACGAGTATATTTATTTCCACTTTTTTGACGATTTTTCCTATCTTCAAACGTTGTTTTAAGAGCTTTTGCTACAAACTTTTTAGAGCTTTTAAGGCATTGGTTTAACTACAAATAAGTAGCAAAAAAGTCGAAATCTGCTCACGGTATTTGAAGGGCGGGCCTTAGAAATGGGGCCTCAAAGTTGTGACCTCGAAAACTGCCGTAAATTTTGAGCTTTTAAGCTAAAACTTTTACTCGATACCCTGAAGGACTCGGATGGTATCATCAATCATAATTCACAAATCTCAAGATGCTTCCGCCTTTGGGAAATACACGCAGTGGATACATATTATTATTTTTTTTAATAGAAATAGATTTGTTGGTTATAACGTTTAAATTTCTAACAAATTCATA
>JAFIDM010014012.1:69841784-69892761 GCA_023159025.1 Thereuonema tuberculata
AATCGTTTGTTTACTTTTGGTGCCTTCTTGGTTTATTGCTTATTTTATAATAGGCACGTTACATTTTTATTGCAGTATAAATTTTCTATTTTCTGAAATATATAAAAATAGATAAATCTGCATTATTTAGTTATATTGGCATAACTTTTTAATCGTATCAAAACTGAGGCAAATTAAGGAATTAAGGATTAATAGTGATTAACACATTAAAAGGGTGAGATCGTGTTTACAAGTGACATCCCAAAACAGCTGCTTGATTGGCGCAAAACAGCTGCTTGAACAACAGTTTCCCGCTTGATTGGCGATCATCAGTTGGCACCTTCTGGAGGTGCCATTCCCATGCCTACTTATACAGTCGGACCTCTATTTAACGAAGTCGCTAAATCCCGAAAAAAAGTTCGTTATATGGAAAATTCGTTAAATAGAGATTCACCTTTTAAAATTACTTTAAATTACATAAAAGAGATTTAAAATACATAAATAATATAAAAAAAGTAATAATTTTAATGATATAAAGCATACATTACCACATGCGTACTTAAAATTTAATAAAAAAGTCTGTTAATTTTGTCTGAGTTTTTTTTGTTTTGTTTTTTTTGAAAAAGTGTTTTCGCTGATAGTATATGTCGCATCTTTGCAATGCACCAAAAATCCCTTCAGGTGTATTTTCTTCAAATTGTAATCCGCGTCGGATTGTTTCAAATGATTTTATCATTTCATCATACGAAGATTTTTTTATTTCTGCATCATGATCATTTCCATTTTCATCATCTTCGTCTTCATCGCAATTCATTGCTGTATTGTTTTTATTTTTCACACTGTACAAAATATCCTATTCAGTTAGTGTTTTCGAGGTATCAACTTCAAAATCAAGTGAAAGATAATCATCAATCAGCCCATCATCGTTAATATCTTCTTTTTCCCTCAGCTGTATCCTCGAAAAAGTTCGTTAAATAGAAAATGTACTTCGCTATTTGGAGGTAATTTTACGAAGAAATTAGCAAAAAGTTCTTGGTTCCAAAGAAAAGTTCGCAAAATAGAGAAATTCGCAAAATAGAGGTTCGTTAAATAGAGGTCCGACTGTATTTATATTCACCTCTTTATGATATCTAATGTGTTTACAGTGACTAAAAAAAAAACCCAACTGATGATCGCCAATCAAGCGAGAAACAGCTGTTTTGGGATGTCACTTGTAAACACGAGCTCACCCTTTTAATGTGTTAATGTACTTTTTAGGCGCTTTTCTTATTTTAATTGCGCATAGAAAATTCTTAGAGGCTGCCGGAGGGCAGCACAAGAACTCTATTTATTTTATTTCTAATGTGTATTTTGTTCTTAGTTTAGTTTTTATGGAGGTGCCATTCCCATGCCAACTTAGATTAGAAGTGATTGTTTAAAACAATTAAATATTATCAGAAATTATAAGATTGAAATCCATTGTTTACATTCCAATGCTATTCTATGGAAATTTGTTTGTAGTCTTCTGACGTTAAATCCTCGACGAGGACCCGTTTAGTAAATATTTCATCTAGAAAATTAATCCCTAGCCGTAAGGTTTCCAGAAGATTCGTCCAGGGGTTCAAAAGGTATTAAGACACTTGAGTCTTAGTTTTTCCTTTAACACTAAGAATGAAAGCAAACTCTCGATATCCGCAAATATGTTGCGTAAAAGAAAATTAATCGATTGGAGAATTCGTAAATTACCAATGACCACAAAATAAAATTAACTAATGAGTTAGTATCTGTAAATCCTTCAATGTTGGAGATTCGGATTTGAAGTTCCTGCAGGAACGTAAAGTTTATTGTCCTTGAAATGTTACTTTTTTTTTTTTTTTTTTTACATTTTTACTTTTTGTGTTTAAGTCACAGAACTATAAAAGGAAAATATCATATTTGTAAATTACATCTGTCGAATAAAATATGCTTTTCCTGAAAAAGTGATGGAATTTGACAAATCTTACCTTAGTCGCCTTAAATCTAATTAGTTTTAATCAAACTAAAGCGCGCGCACATTTAAACTGGATTACAAATGACAATTATAGATTGTCCTTTCCTGGCCGTTCGCTAACATTGAAATAGAAGAGGTCGCTTCTCTTCTATTTCAATATTAGCGAACGGCCAGTTAAGAACAATCTATAATATGCTTTGCATTCTGGGAGTTTCATCTTGAGGAGGACAATAAATGCTTTTCTCAAGCTTTCCGATGTGTTCAAGCGCCAATTGCTCTTTAGGATAAATTATCAAATCCAAAAGATAGGTTTATTCTAATCCGTAAAGAGAGACGCACGGTTTCAAGAAGAACTAAGTACTGGTTTCAACTAAAACTGTTTGGAGGACACACAAATAGAACATTAGCGTTGACACACAATGAACTGGAAAACAATAAATACTTGTCTATGATTTCTCTTATGCAAAAAGGACATTAATTAAAAAAGAATTTAACTATAAAAAATTCTTACACAAAACCTCATAGTATTACAAAAAAGAATGTAAATACTGCAAAAATTCTAAGTTTCGCTACTGTGGGAAAATTTCTATTAAAAACCTGTAAAATTATACAGCACATGGAGAAAGTACTAGAAAACTGTGGTGGTTGTCTACTATGACTGGTAATTTTCTCTCCTCGATAGAACAAAAATGTGCTGCCAATTGCAGGATTTTCTCAAACACAAGAAATCAAGAAACTTAGTAAACTGCCTGAAAGAATACATTTATGGAGATTACACCAAAATTTTCCATTTACTCATAGTAGTTTTGGGAATTCCTCTTTGATCCAATCACTCCTTGATAAATTTTAAAGATTCGGCTTTTGGTAACTGTAGGAACCTGAAACAATCTGTTAAACAATTATTATTTATTTTATAATCTATTTCTATTTGTGTTTTATTTCATGAAAAGCAAATTTAACGTCCAAATCTTAAATAGAGAGAGAAAATCACAACCGGACAACAAATATGCCTTCGTACATTGAGCCAACATCAACGAGAATTCTGAACAGCTGTTTCATCCTTATTAGGAATCATCAGCAGAATATACCCTTGATGTTTGGCTCAGTTGCGCGAAGTTTTAACTAAAAGCATTCTCGATCCCGGGAATGGGCCGCCGAGATAAAAAACTAGCAAATAAAAAATAATCCTGTGACTGTGGATTTCACAGGATTATTTTTTATCTCGGCGGCCCATTCCCGGGATCGAGAATGCTTTAGGTAAAGCTTTCGCGCAACTGAGCCAAACATCAAGGGTAAATTCTGCTGATGATTCCTAATAAGGATGAAATAGCTGTACTGAATTCCCATTGATGTTGGCAATGTGCGAAGGCATATTTGTTGTCCTGTTGTGATTTTCTCTCTCTATTTATGTTTTATTAAATGTTCGATAAAAAAAAAATTAAAAGCCTATTTGCAAAACAAAACCGCAGAAATAGTGTAAAAATAAATCCTTTACGACAGATGGAAAACAAGGCTTCAAGAGATCTGTGATCATCATCATCATCGTCATCCTTTTCTTCTCCACTGCTGTGAAAGACGCCTCCATTCATTCCTTTCTTACGATTCCTTTTTCCAACTCTTTTCACAATGATTTGTAATTTCATCTTCATATCCTACAGTTCACGTCTACTTCAATTGTAACAACACTTTTAAGTAACTACTATCACATTAATAATAACTTTACGTTGCAAATTAGTTTTAAAAGAACTATTTATTTTTTAAGCAAAAATGTAGGATAGTATAACTGCAATTTCACATTTTCTAACGTTCATTCAAATATAAAATTATGTTGTATAAAAATGTAATTAATTTTATATCACAATGTAAGTTATTTTTAATTAATACAACAAAAGTTATTTCTGTGATAGTTTATTTAACATAAGTCTTTACATTTAATGACTATTTTCACAATGACAAATCAGGGTACATCCCTTTAGCAAAGCAATGACGTTTAGTGAACTGCAGCGGTGGCTTTTCCCACTTCCACTTCCTGATCTTGCTTCCATTCTAAGAAACAAAACTAGTTCTTTACTATAAAAACGTAAGCTAACGAAGCTTATCAACATATTGTTTTGGTTTATTGATATGGTTTCTGATAATGTTTTGATTTCCCATGTTATCGAACGCAGCCTTTTTTAACTTTAACTAGCGGTATCTACATCAAAGAAAAAAACAACAACAACAAGCTAATTTTATTACTAACTGACTAATTTAATATTGGAGATTCCGTTCGATTTCTACAGTCTTCAAATATATATAATATGTGGAACAAAATGGCGCTAAAATATTTTTGCAAGAACTTCGCAACCAGTTAGACTACCCTGTAAAACCCAGTCTTCCGTAACCACCTACCACAAATCAAAAATAAAAGAAAAAACACTCCAATGGGATCCCGAGTAATGGCTAAAGTCAACATGGAAATTTCGAAGCGACGACGACAATTCAATAGATGTGATAACAAGTAACGTCATCTTGTGTTTCAATGCCAGAGAACAATAACGTTATATCACCACACCTTTAGCAAGTCAACATTTTTTCGTGTTTGCAGAGTTGTTAAAGATTTGCAAAACACAAGGCCGTATGTTGACCGAAAACTGCAAGAGCCTGGAATGTTTTTATTTTTCGTTTTGACTTTCTCTGTGTTTTGTGGTTGACTGGCATTTAATTCTTTTAAGTCCTTAAAAATTATTTATAAAAATAATTTTCAAGGTCCTTATGCTTAGATGTCTGGTGCAGAAAATTGTTTTGAACACACAAATGGTTGAAAGATAAAAACTACTTTTCTCATACAGTAGTTTTTATCTCCTTCGTCAACGAAGGATGTAATTTAAATTATTACTCAATTAAAATCACTTCATTTACGACAATAGGCATCGTAAAACACTCAAATTTTCAATTAACTGTACATTTCAGCATTCAGTAATCGCTTTTTCATACGCCTGAAGAATTAAGTTGATAATTTCAACAAAATTAATAATTAAACATTTGATTATTTACAGCATTGTTCTATTTCACTTAAGATCTAAAAAAAAAAATCTTGAAAATGGAATTAAATGTTGAAATTAAACATGTAATTTCATTTTCAATATTTATTTACTACTTGAAAATTTTCAAGTTTTCATCCAATTTTATGAAACATTTGCTTCACTTTCACCTCTTAATTTTTAATTTACCTTAATATGAATGAAAAAAAAGAAATCTACGAAATTCAGTGAATTGTGGAATAATTACGTCTACAGCGGACGAAAACGATGTTGTATAATTTCAGTTTTGATAAAAAGAAAAAAAAAGATTGACGATAGAAAAAAAAGAAGAAGAATGTTTATCAATAATTGCCCGGGAAATCGCTATTGACGATAATTGCATATCGTAGGATCTGTGCCACTTCTATAACAACCACCATCTCCACAGATGACTCTTGTCTGTTGAAAGTTTAAATTACAACAAGAATTCTTTTCGAAATCAATTTCATCAGTCAAAACAGTACATAAAAAGAAATCCGCATTTTATAATATGACAAAATATAAAACTATCAGCATTTTATACCTTTCAATAAAACATATTACAATTTATAATCACAATTTAGAACTTATAGTATTCAATTATATAGTTAACTGTAACGTGTCATTTCAAATTAGCTTTTTATGTCTGATGCCTAAAGCTAAAACAATCTAAAGCCTTCATTTTTGAACGTTGCCATTTGTTGATTTTTTTTTCCTTTTATTAAAATTGGTGTGGTCATTCCTTTTTCATATACCATAAAATTTGTAAACGCTTTACTTAACTTTAACTCCCCCCCCCTTAAATTTCATTAAATTATTCGTTTTAAATGTTTCTAGATAATGAATTTTTTAGTACTACATGACATAGAAAGATTAAGAATATGAGATATGATTATCTATGTTTGCTTTGTGTTGTTAACAAATTGTCGCTCTGCTAATTCTTATTATCAAAAGTACCAAGTAGTACTGATTTTTTAAAAATGTTTGGAGTAATTGTTACTTTTGAACATTTTAAAGTTTCAGCAAATACATTTATAAAAAATTAACATGTAATAAATATAGTACTATAATGAACACACGATAGGCAATCATGCAATCTACTATAGAGGATGTTTATATTTTCTTTACTACATATACCGTTCAAAATTAAGGCCTTTAATATTATTTCATGGTGATAATTTACTCAAAAAAAATTACTTGTGTTTGATATTATTTTGAATTCATTTATAAAGATGAATTAATTTGATATAACTGTGAAAGTTAATGACGTGAAAGAAAAATGAAAAATTTAAATTGACTGTTGAATTAAATTTCGTGTGTGTAGTTTCAATGCAGTCAAAAGATTGTTACTGATTGGGAATCATGTCATGAGACTTCATCCATTAGATGAATTCATGATGGAAAACACAGGATGTATTTTAAAGAAATACGTGATTGAGATAACGAAGTTGTTGTTACATCATGTACGCAATTCATTCAATTTTATTAGACCAATTTTCAAGAAATAAAAAGTGATCTAAATTCCCACTAATTGAATTATTGGTGACGTAATGTATTTATATGAAAAGACGTTGCTTCACGACAGAAGTAAAACCTTTTAGAGAAATGTATTAACTACGAACTATGACTATACCTTACATTATATCAAACACATAATATACAAAAATTATATTTGTCAACAAAAGACCATTCAATGTTCGTTTCAGTTTTGATAAACGATATTAACTGTCATTTTTTTTTTTTCTATTTTGATTCTTCAGCGAAGAATACAAATTCATTCTATCCAAAAATTAACACACGAACGATCAATATTTTATTAAAGGCTCTTCGAAAGGCAATAATTAATTTCTAGTTATCAGTCATAGGTGTTGGGGTTAAAATGTTTCCTCGATATTTTGATGTTATCGACCAAAATTTAGCGAACAGATCCTCAAGTTTTGCGTTATCAATAAGGAGACAACCCCAAATCCTGACACTGCCATCCCCCCCCAGTGACCCTCCTTTCTTCCCGATTCTTCCCACGAAAAATAGACGGCCATGTTAACGCCTTACCTGCAGCATCGACGGCTCGGGCCTCGACTCGGCACCGCCGCCGAGGACGGCAGCTCGTACGGCGGTCGGGGATGCGGAGGACTCCGGCATCTTAGGAGAGCGGCGGGAGAGAAGGACCAACTTGCTGGGAAGGAGCGGGGAAGCGGGAAAAACAATGGAGGAAGAGGAGGAGGAGGAGTAGTTCCTTCGGTTGCTAAGGTGGGAGCAGTTGCTATGGCGACGGCGGCATTCCCTGGCAACGTTCTCTAGCAGGGCGCGATGCAAGATGGGAGGTGCCAATCAATCTCTCTCCCCCACCCCCTACATTACCCTGAAATCACCCGCGACAGCAAATCGAATTCTTTCCAATACGTAGGTATACATTGGAGACAAGGAATAAAAAAAACAAAACAAAATGGCGACTCACTAACCCATTAAGAAAAACAAAACAAGGCCAGCTGTACAGTATAAAGACCGAAGTAAATTAAAGACACAAGTAAATTACGATTTTAAAAAAAATCCTGATAATCTTGGCATCTTTTTCCTAATATCGTGGAAGTGTTGTATGGAAAATGACATCTATTTTTACAAATTTTTGTATCCATTGAAATAACTACTTCACATCTTCCATTGGCTAAAAATTGGTTCAAATCGTAGTTTCTTTCCGTTAAATAATCCATTTAATTACAATCTAATCGAAGTTCGCACCAACAACTCGCCATCCAACCAAAAAAACACTTAAGTCCTCAGTCATGATTTGTCAATTTCTGCCAAGCTTATAAGCAATGTATGATCTACAGACAACTTATTATTATTATTATTTTCTGATAAATTTTTCATTCATGATTTTAATAAAGTGAAATTGTTATATGAATCTTTTTCTAACATTGGATGTTTAATCATCTTATCAGTCTTTAACATAAGTTTAAATAATATGAAATAGTATTATTTATTCCCAACTCTAGCACACGTTGTAATAGATTCTGATTTTAGGACTGAAATTAAGAGGGCGAGATTTGTCAAGAGGTGTAATATAGATAGTTTTAATCCATATTGTATAGTGAAGAAATCTTTCGATGTAAATACAGCTATCCATTCACCTGGCCTCGACTCATCTGTGCCATTGCGGAAAAACACACTAAACAGGAATGAAGGTATTGAAATAGATACTAATTTAACTGCTTTAGCAAGAGAATTAGTAAAATCTTACATTAATGGCAAAAATGTCATTGCATTTGAAGAATTAAAATTATAATATAAGATTGTTAAAAAAGTTTGTTTAACAGTAATGACATGTTATTGTTGTTATAATGATCCATCATGAATGTTCCAGGATGATGTAATGTTACAATGACATCTATTAATTGTTTCAAAAACAACTATTTAGTTGAACTGAAGCTTGATAAAGGACAGAAAGAATTCTTAACGCAAATTTGCTATTAAATATGTTTATAAATAAATTTATTTATTAAAAATAAAAATGCCAACTAAAACATGATAAAAAAATGGGAATAACTACGTACGTTTCGAACCACCCTTCGGTAGGGGTTCCTTATCAAGTTTCCGTGAACTTAAAAATATCATTTCTTCTCTTTGGAAGAAAGGCATCATACGAAAACAAACCAGAGAATCGGATGTCCCTCTAGCGTGGAAAGTAAGCGATAAAAATAAGGCGCATCATTTATTAATTTATTTATTTATTATTGGAGTTGTGAAGGTTTTAATAAAACCACACTAAGTTTTCGAAACGTAAAGATTTAACACAAATTATCAAAATGTAAAGATAAAATAAAAGCATATTTATAACATGAGGTAAAGCTTAAAATAAGAATAAGTTTGCTGTTTTTCATCTACTCAAGGCAAACACACTTTTATTTGCCATCCGTTTCTTTATAGCAGGGGTTCCCAACTTATTTTAATCGCGAAACCCTTTTCATTTAGTTAAAAAATGCTTTGGAACCCCTTACAAGTTTTAAACTATTAATTAGAGCTCAAAAACTAAAGTTTATTGTGGAAATTTTTCGCCGGAATCCTAGAGGTTCAAGTTGGGAATCGCTGTTCTGTAGACTTAAATAAAAATTTCCGCCCAAATGGGGCAAACAATCTTTCAATAGATGCTTTCGTGTATTGGGCTACATCTTGAGAAGTATTCTAATGGCAGATGAACTTTGCTTGCATGAATAACAAAAGGAAATCATCATCTGATTTCTGTGGAAAAAGGAACGTCTTGCAAGAAAACACGGCAACTATGTTGAAGATGCCATGAAATCTTTGAGTTGTTTGGATGAAAACGTTTCAACCTTAGATGCATATTTACTGATCTCATATTATTACAATAAAGTTCTTCGTTATACATTAAAACAAATATATTCCTTCCATTTTCATCCATCTGTTTAAAAATTCTTCAACGATATTCGCTGAAAAACTATCGTTCCGTTTTTCAAGTCTTTCGCAAAATAAAATAACAATAATATATACTAATCATAATGTTAACAATGTATATTCAATGGCTAATCTTTGTTGATACATGTTTTTTTAATATCCATTATTTAAATTTCTCTTCTTTGTGCCGCATTATATTCTGGAAATGAGATAATGTATTGCTATTCACTGTATATAAAACTGAAGGCATGAAAATTTATTACGAACACAATGAAAAATCTTTCAAAAGCAAACATACAATTAATTTTTATCAATAAGCGCACCCTATCAAAATTAAAAAAGAAGTGATAATAAATATATTAAACCGAATAACGGAAAACACCATGATAAAAGAAGATTGGGATAACAAGATTCAAATTTTTAAAATGAAACTAAGTTTAAATGAATATCCAGAAATTTTTATCAACAAAGGCATTAAAGATTTTTTCAGAAAAGGAAGAAAAATTAGAAACACAAATAAATCGTCATATAATAAGATACTGAAATTACCTGGCGAAGCCGAAATTAATATAAAAAAGATTTGCAAAGAAAATGATATAAAGATAGTAAACACAAGGGGCAAAAATTTAAAATCACTATTAAAAAAGGAAAGTGAAAACGAAAATGATATTTGAAATACAATGGCTACTGTTTACAAATTAAAATGTAGAACTTGTCAAAAAATTTATTTTGGAAATTCAGGAAGAACTTTAAAAGAGAGAATACAGGAACATATTGCTGCTTTTAGGAACAGCAAACCAAAAGCGTCGGACTGGGCAGAACACTGCATTAATGAAAAACATAATCCGGACCCAATTGCAGAGATTTTATTCAAAATTGAAGACGAGCACACAAGGTATATGATAGAAGCCTGTACTAAAAAAAGTTACCCAGGTATCAACAAAGATAGAGGTTACACAGTGAATAGCAATACATTATCTCAGTTCCAGAATATAATGCGGTACAAAGAAGAGAAATTTAAATAATGGATATTAAAACAAAGATTATGCATCAACAAAGATTACACAGTGAACAGCCATTGAATATAACTTACATTGTTAACATTATGATTAGTACATATTGCTATTATTTTATTTTTTGAAAGACTAAAAAAAGCGGAACGATAGTTTTTCCGCGAAATATCGTTGAAGAATTTTTTAAACAGATTGATGAAAATGGAAGGAATATATATGATCTCATATTAGTAAAGTGTCTTGTGTATAAATACAAAGAATTGTCATGTTAATAAGTTAAGGCACACTTTTGATATTTCCTGTTTATAATAAAGCAAAAAGAGGATTTTATTATTATTTCATACGGATTTGTGTGTTTATGTATAGTTACATACCATTATACACTGTAAAGCTACATGCATAAAGAAATGGACTTGGACAGGACATGTAGCAACAAATGACAACAGAAAACTAAACTGGGTTCGTAGGAATAAGAAAAGACCGAGAAAACGTACGCCCGGTGGACGAATTTTTAGATTAGGCCGAAAAAATGGAAACTTTAACCTAAAAGAACTTGAAAACATTTTGAGAGACCTTCATACTTCACTAAACTAAATGTGTTTGAAGATGATGTGATTTACGTTAGCTGTATATCGAATTGTCAAGCCCCCATTTTCCTTCAAACAAAATACAGGTATAAGAACTATAATCAGTATTTACAGTTTTTACGTATTTGTTTTACTTATTTTACAAGTATACTTATTTGTTTGTTTGTTAGTTTTTTACAATTGAATAATTCCTGCAACGTTTATTCAGATGTTAATTCTTTGAACTGCCTCGCATGAATTAAGAAAGATATCGTACAGTATTAATGAAATTCCTATTTTTGCGATAGTTCACGAGAATAAGAAAATCGAGCAAATTAGCCTTCAGTATTTAGGTTAATATTAAAATTCCCATTTAGTGGACCGTTTTTCTAAACCCTGTCCTTAAATCGTAGCTGATTCAGTCAATTTTTTTAGACTAATAATAAATCGTATTTTTCTTGTGCCTTTCCAGTGTTTTTCGTGGACTGAATTCTCATTTCTTGTTTATTTGCGTTTACGTCTGCTGGAGGAAATCCTGTCCCCGAATTACATGGACAGAAACAAAGGAAATACAGTAAACAATCTCACCGGACTGAGAATCCACCTCCTGATCGGAAAGAAATTTCCTTCCATTGAAAATTACGCTTTTTCATTCTTAAACTGACTTCTGTATATTCCCACAGGTTAACAAGAGTTAACGGTTAATCACAAACAAACAAAAAAACGAACGATATACAGAAGAAAACCAACCAGAAAAATAGTAAATGAGGGAAAACTAAGAGAATGCACAAAAGTGGACAATAATAGTAGAGATATATATATATCTTTTATATACTGTATATATATATAAAATAAAAAAAAATAATTAATTTACCACCGACGGTTTCAATCTCCCACTGGAGACCATCTTCAAGGCGAGGACAAAAATACACTACAACCTCGTTTATCCGGACTAACTGAACCAAAGGCAATCCGGAAAATCGAAAATCCGGATAATCTGGGTAATAAGCAAAACAAATCCTTAAATAAGCAGACATACCGCTTATTACGATAAAAAAACTATGTTTTGTAACAAAATTACTCTAGAAAAGCTTTCTTAAACTCGACAAAAACATTTTATTACCATAATTTATTGTATAATCTATGCAGGAACTGTACATTTAATCAAAATAAAAAGCGAATGTTTGGCATACTTATAGTTATGTTCTTGTTATCATAGTTAAAATTATTATCTGTCAACATTAAATAAAAAAATAAAAAATGTCTACAAGTCTGATCCGGATCAACGAGGGCCGGATAAACGAGGTTGTAGTGTACTTCAAGACATACGTAAATATATAAATCTCCATTCTTTCCAAAATATCAAAAGCATTTAATTCATATTATTTCAGGAACTATTTTCGTCCAAAACATCAAACTAACTCCTTATGAATGAAAATATCGAAATGATTTGATTATTTGAAGATGTCTCAACTTGAATTCTTTAACATATCCAAATGTTTACGCTATAACTCTGCAATAGTAAAACATTTAATGACATTTAATTTTGTAAAAATAAATACTAAAGAATGGTTGTAATGTAAAATAAATGAAGTGTTATCATATAACTTATTGTTGAAAAGTGATAATTTCGAGTATTGTCGAGGAGTTAACGTCTGTAGAATATAGCTCAAAATACATTAAGATACATACAGACAAAAGTTTGTACCTGTCAAAAACAAAAGGAAAATATATTTAATGAAGTTTCTCGTAATATTTAAGTAATTAAGTGAAGTAACACAAATAACCATTAAAAATAAAGATATATTTACAATTAAAGTAAAGTTAAAACTACTTGTTTCGCCGGCAAATCTGTTCAGCCTCTTCAGGTGACCGGACGGTTTACAAAACCGGCGTAGTGCTTATATTTTAATTGTAAATATATCTTTATTGTTAATGGTTTATGTGGTACTTCACTTAATTACTTGAAAATATATTTAATAACCTCCAATTATATTTATTTAATTTGTTCATCAATAATATATTCTTCCTTTAAAAAAAGTTTGCTTTTTGTGTATTTTAAGAATTTTTATTTTTTATATCAATAGCAATGATTGTTCCATGTGTGTAGATGTGGGCAGACAGGGTCTTTCCCCAGAGCCCTGAGGTTAGGCATTGTTAAAAATAAAATATTAAGAATAATTATTCATAATTACTTTGTACAACCGAGAGAATGTTGTCTTTTTTGTATGGGATATAGAAATAATACATATAAATTAAGCCATTCAATTGTCGCATCTCGATTCATCGCTCACTGTTAAGTATGATGAATCGTTTGAATGTACAATGTATATGATTGACTGAATAAATTGTCGCGGACGATGACATTAATGCGCTTTAACGTGTCGATAGGAAGGATTCGAGCACTGTAACAAGAGTTTCAATACAGCGCTTCTACCCTAAGTACCTTTTCTCTACCTATTACTCTAAATCTTCATCGATAAACAACCATATATCAGATGAAATTCATGAATTACGTAATACATATTTTAAGCATTTTAATGGCAATAACTCAACAAAAATAATTGAAGGGCTGAAAAAAGGGACATCCCTCATTTTGGCCATTAATTAGTTAGCTGTGTATTACGTACCGTACGCTACACCATCTGCTGTCGATTTTTTGAAGTATCATAGTGTTCTTTTGAGAGATTTATAAATGTTTAGTGGAATATCCGACATTTCTTCAAAAAACCTCGATTCTGATTGGCCATTGTATTCCCAAATGACCAATAGGAGAACAACTTTCTTTTATAAATTTTTCAAACCACAGGCCTTATGTTGTGGTGCCTGTAATGCCCGAAATGAAGAATATTCAGATAAATAAAGCCAAAAAAGAAGAAAAGAAATCACGAGAAATGGAAGGATAACAGCAGGAAGAAGTTACTTCAATATCCCGCGCATTTCATTTTCCACGTCCGAAGCCTTTTAGATATGGATGATATTTATAAAAAATGTGAATAATATAAAAATAATAATACGTAGGTACGTTAAAGATGCAAAGAATAAAAAAATCGAAGATCACTTGTGTTTCAGAAATATAGGAATTAGTTACGATGCTTTGCGATAGATGTCACTGAGAATACATGGAAGTAGTAAGCCATAACCCACGATTTTTTCTTTTTTCAACCGTTGTATTAATATCTTATTTATAAAACAACGTAGGATTCGCCAGTAGAAAGTGAAATTATGAGTTGTTTAAATTATTTAGTACCTACACAGAGAGACAGAAGGAGTGAGTAAAATCCGTAGAATAAAATACAAGTCTCTTCATCTACGATCGCTGTCGTAATAATCTTATTTCTTAATGCAGAGGAAACGAAATGAACTTAACACTCATATTTCAGAAATAAAGTTGAATGAATGTTCTTGACCTAAATTCTTCTGTCGCCAAAAAATACTTTGGACAGGAATTTAATGTTGTATCGACAGGAAGAATTAGGCCTACGCTGCTTCCTTTCGTTAATGACAAATGCAATTCACAGGAAGAAATCAAATGATGATGAATAATTGTTTTAAGAACTTAATCAATGAATTTGAAAATGCAAAATTCTCAAATAAGGTCGCTTAATAAATACTAGCTTAACTTAGACTTCGAAAGCAAAATTTTCCCAACACTAAAAATAATTCGGCAAAAGTTAAGTGTAAACTGACAATTCTCTAGTCTTTTGCGGCTATATTTTGCATTTCCTATATTTCAGTTTCTGACTTTTTTTCCCCTGCCTCCTTTTATTAATCTTCGTATCAACTGGGTTATTTATTTTTGTTTGAACTGGGCTTATCTTTTTGCTTTTATTATCCACAATAATACTAAGATATTTGATTGAAATTATTACAGTTCATATATTGTTAGTCGATAATAAAATCCAATTAAATGTTTATCTAAAAAGAATGCCAAACAAAACTTTATTTTAAATAATAAAGAAGGTTTAACGTGCATTAATGTAATATGAAAAGGGAAGAAAAATCTATAAAATGCACAAATTCGTTAGAATTGTTTGCTTTTAACGCATTGAGCCATTATCAAAAGCAATCTGGGATAGTTATTATTTATTTTGAAATTTTTTAATAAGATTACTTTTCAATTTCTTCACTGTTGTGAATTCTAATTAATGTTATTAATAGAAAAACCACTAAAAATAATTTTCAGATAGAAACAATTAAATTTATTAAAATTTCATTATCAATTTACCATTCTTCAAATTTGAAATACTAAGAAGTTTTTAGAAATACAAATTATTTTGAAAATAAAGTCCTAAAATTGGTCATAATTTAATTTAAAAATTTCTAATTATCGTAGTATAGAAATATATAAACATTATTTCGGATTCTATAATCCATCCAAAGAAGAATTTTACATTTTACACAGATTTCATTTTAAAAACCCAAATCGATCAGCTTATATTAGTAGCTTTTATTTAGAAGTTCCTAAAGAAATAAGACATTTAAATAGTTTGTCCTGAAATCCTATGCGCATGTCCTAAGGAGTTTTATTGTACTATACAGTACATTGACGGAATGCGCATGCGTGGGCGAGTATGAGAATATGAAGGGATGTCTTATATAGGTCTCCCTTAAGAGTTATGTGCAATTGTTCCCACTCCCCCTCACATCCCTCTCTCTATGAGAAAAAACATGGGAAACTCCTTCTCGCGGCGCCAATCATCACCCTCACTCATAGCGCTCACAAAATTGAGATTTCTCTCATTACACTTCTGTCGCTCGAAGTGAGCACTTCGACTTTCCTTCAGGTACTAGTAAGGTGTTTCCCTGCAAACAGCACTAGGCTGGGTGCGGGGGGCGCTTGCTAGCGCAGGGTACATGGCTTAACCATGTAGTAACCTTGTGCGATGAGTGGCATGGGTGTTGAGGTCTTGCCCAGGAAAGGACACTACACACACAAATATATCGAGTTACTCCTCCTGGGGTAGCTATTACATAACCATATCTCATAATTAGTTATTTCTTATTTTGTGTGTAAATATTGGTTTTTGTTGATTAATTAAAGTTTTTTCAATATCCTATGTCTCAATTTTGTCTGTTTGATTCATTGTTTACCATAACAAATAATATGTTACAAATTATGTTTTTGACTTCTTTCAAATGTTCCCACCTGGTTTTGATATTTATAAATATTTTTCAGCTTTTGTAGGTCTTTTTAAGCTCTACAACGTAGGCCTATGTTCGGGACTTTTCTGCACACTCTTACGGTTTATGAGATTTTCATAGAATTACATATTTTTACATGTATCTCTATGGCAACTTTAACCTGCAAAAAACTTGATGTTCCCACCTGATTTTGGCAACTTTCTTTGGTGATTATTGTTCAGCCTGACAAACTCTTTAATATTATGCATTTGAATCTTTGCACACTCTAAAGGACTTCTTAGTATTGTGTTCCAGACAAACCATTTTAATTTGTAGTCTGTTCAAAGTCGGAAAAATTTCAGTTTTATTCCAAGCGAAAATTTCCAGTTTTTCATTTAAAACTGAGGAATCCCCAATTATTACTTCCAAAATTTAGTTCATTGCTTAATTCTGCAAATAGTTATTCATTGACATTCGGTGTATTCTGATGAATTACATTCGCCAATCCGCCATACGAAACGAAACAACATAGAAATAATTCTGACTGTGAAGAAGAATATTAAATTCTTTGTTGGATATAATGATATATCGTGTATTACAGGATTTTATATGTATTTTAATATATGAACCTGACAACAAAATAAGAGGCTTATCACTGTAATTTTATCATGTTATGTGTTACAACTGCAACTCTTCCAGAACTGAATAATTTGACGTATGATTCAGTCTATCTAAAGTCAGAAAGAAATGTGAAATTTGATTCAGAAGTCTTATTTCTGTTTTGTGTATTGGAAATAGATATTATGTCTTAATAGGAAATACCACCTGGCATTGGCCATCAGGTGTCACAAGGTTACAAGATATGAATGATATAGGTTAGGTCTACATCAAGATGCCGCCTCCAGTTCCAAACTTACGTGTTTCAAATAAGACAAAATTTATCACATTATCTTTCTTTCTACCGAAATGAAAATCAAAATATAGCATATCGACGCCGTTGATTTCCAAATAATAATAATAATAATAATAAAGCTTCTAAAGTAGCTTCTGTCTTTGCTCGAATCTATTTTTGTTTTTGTTGTAAAGGATTAAACATTTATTTATTGTAATCGTGAAGCTCTTAACTACTGTGATCGCTTTAATCGTATAATTTGTGCTCCTAAATTACCATTTCTTTGCTTGAACCAAGTCGTTATCTGGCTATAAACACACTGAATAAGTTCAACTGTAACAGAAAATCAAAGCAAATGCGTAGTGAGTATTTGTGCACTAAGAACATCATCAAGTAACGGAAGTGAAGTCAACGCTGAATGAAATCAAAGAAAAAAAAATACTAGTAAACATACGATCAATGTGGAGAAGTGCTTGTGAATTAAGATTAATATTTGAAACGTAAATAAATAAATAAATAAATAAATAAATAAATAAATAAATAAATAAATAGCAATCGATCAACATTTTCATTCCTTTTAAGACACATCTCATTCGCTTAGAAACTGTAATCGAATTGGGCGGGTTATGTAGCAAGAAGAAATACCATAAATGACAAGTGAAAAAACTTAACAAGATTTCTAGAAATGAGAATGTTAATATAATATCCAAATGGCTAGATGAAGTTAAAACCTGATGAATTCCACTGACAAATGCTAAAAATCAAAAGTTGTTTTTTTTTTTTTTGTAAACCTTCACCTGTAATAGAACATAAGAAGTAAAAATAAGAAGTTCCTGAAAGAACTTCCTTAAATCTTAATTTTTTTTTTTTTTTTTTTTTAAAGAATGAAATGATATTAAACAAATAGGAATACAAGTTTAGTTCTAAATTATAATATCTGTCAAATATACAGTAAAATGTTGTCATTTACAAAAAATAAATGAATTAAATTAGCATTATTTCATTGTTTTAATCTAATTAATTTTAATTATATTCAAGCTCCCGCAAATATTGAAAGAATTAAAATCAGAATAAAAGCGTTAACGCAGAATGACATTACGATGAATTTGACAAAAGAATTGGGTTTTGATGTTAAAAGAATTTGACTTAAAAATCGAATGTTTCAATTCTATTGGGTTTTCCTGGGAACTTTTCGCGTGCTTATTTTTCGTCAAGGAAGAAATGTCAAATATAAAAGTGAGATTGCCTATTGTCCATAAATACGCATGCCACGTTTCACAAAGACCTATCCAGTACAAATCTATCCACAAAAGATATTATACACGAGCCTTATTTTCCTATTGGATGTATTATATATTATAATAATTTGCAAGGTCTTTTGTTTGTTTTATCCGAAATAAGTGGAATGAGAAAGTACTTTCATGTAATTTTCTGTATTAACCCTTTTCTCTAATCGCTAAGGTTTTGCAAACTTTAAGAAACCCAGACAGTCCCTTAATAAACAGGGACTCTTGCAATCTGGTTAAGATAGAACTTGTTATTGAGAAATTTATAGGCTACAATTTAGAGCGAGATAATTCTCTGCTTCTCCGTTTAATCTCCTCCGTCAAGGACTAGAATTTAATTTGGTTGACGAAGAAAAGTGTTTACTCAAGCAACTAAGCCCTTCTACGAACAGTCAACCCTCCCACACAACTAAAAGTATTACAAAATGTTTCGAATAGGGGGTTCCGTAAGGATTTTTGCAAAGATTTTTATACGTATCGGTAAATAGTATTCTGTAATTAGGATGTAGGTAATTTTCTTTTATCACCAACTAGACTGGAAATAAGATTTAGTTGGCGAGCCAGCTTTCACGTAGCCGAACGATAAGATCCTAAATAACTGCATCGAAGGCCATGATAGTAAACTTTCAGTATTCCTATGTTATTTGAGCTTGTTTATCGCCACAATGGCGCTTTCGAGGTTTGAGTAATACTAATTCCAGACCTGTATGAGTCCAGTTTCTATCAAATTCAAAAGTGGATCATATTTGGCATCATTTGCATATTTACATCAAATTTCAGCTTCTTAAGTAAATAATTCTTGAGTTATCACGGTTTTTGCACTTTTGCTGTCAGATATTTGTCCCTTGGTTGAATATATACAGGCTGTTTCCGAACTTATGGTAGATAGAGGGTTCGAAAACAAACAGTTTTCATTAAGTAATGGGTGTCCGGTCTTGCACCGATACGGCGCTACAGTCGTTTCAGTATTATAGCTGGCAGGCAATCATTCATAGAAGGGACATTGCCACCTGCCTATTTAGAGTGTTGTGCATTAAAGAATAGGTGACGCCTCTCTTGTTCTACGCAATCGCAGCAGCAGTGACTGCAGCACTCGTTCAAAAATGCCAGATGTTACAAGGATGTTGATGCATTTTAGTAACTGTATCGACGGGTGTGGCCTACACGAAGTTCTTTACACGGACCCAACAGAAGAAGTCAATCGGATTAAGATCCGGCGATCGTGCAAGCCATGGGACGGGACCTCGATAGCCGACAACCACAAAACTAAAACGACTGTAGCGCCGTATCGGTGCAAGACCGGACACACATTACGTAATGAAAGCTGTCTGTTTTCGTACCTTCTATCTTACAGTATTCTTTTGTAACATAAGTTACACCCTGTTTATCATTAGAAAATCTTCATTGTAACAATCTCAAATTAACTCTAAAAATCCTAGGCGGAATATATTGTTCTTAACTTATCTTCATAACAAACGGACAGACGGATTTACAGAGTTTGACTAGAAAGTGCCTTTTATTAATTCTTTTATGCTAATTTTCTCTTTTCTTTTTTCCCCTCTCTGATGCACATGACGTCACAAAAGTTAGGCCAAATTTATCAATCTCTAGGATAAGTAGGTTTAACCTCTACGGCTAAAAAAGATACAAAATATGTTGTTGGCTTGTAACACTGCTATTAAACCATTTCAGGGAACGGATTTTTGTTCTTACGTAAAGAAACTATGATCCTTTGAATCATCAAAAAAAAATAAAAAAAAATGCTTAAATGTACAAATTCAATTGGTTTTCTTTTGTCACAGTATGCACTCGTAATCGCAGACTCAGCGATTTCCTTGAGATGACTCAAGCAACTGCAGGCGACTGCAAACCTTTTATTTATTTCTTTTACCAATGCACCTAAAATTATGAAAATTTAAATATGAACTTGTAAAGCATCTGGGATTTCTATTTTCTTGTTTTTAATTTTCAAAATATTCTGCAATTAATTAAATTAAAATTCAATAACAGTCAATTGGGGTTTATTTTTCCGAGGTAGTATTCGATATTTTCAACTCAAAAAAACTTGACGAAAACCTGAGATGATAAAAAATTTGTAAAGTAATGTTTTGTATTTAAATTATTTATTATTAGTGCAATAGTTAATTTTTAAAAAAAAATAATTAATCTCACACAATTTTTTTTTTAAATTATCTGTTGCACTAATAATAAATATTTTAAATATAAATCATTATTTTACGAATTTTTTTATCATTTCAGGCTTTAGTCAAGTTTTTTTTTAAGTTGAAAATACCGAGTAATACCTCGAAAACACCTAAAAAAAAATGACTGTTTTTGAATTTAATGCATTTAATTACAGAATATCTTGAAAATTAAAAGCAAGAAAATAGAAATCCCAGATGCTTTACAAGTTCATATTTAAATTTTTAGAATTTTAGGTGCATTGGTAAAAGAAATATATAAAGAAATAAAAGAAGTTGCTTAAGTCAGGACCAAAGCGTAAAGTGGATTGTGTAATATTGAACAAAATTAATTTCAAAAGTCTCTATTAAAATCATAAGCCTTCGTTAGGTTTCATCAACCAATTTGAAATAAACTTATGTAGAAACATGTATTCCCCAAAGTTTTGCATCATTTCTGTTTCTTTGTAAAAGATCAGATACGACCATTACAATGCACGTGATCAAACGACGCTTCATGGATGTGTGATAATTTTGAGTGAGATAAGCCTGAAATTAGAAAAATACCTTTTAAATAAACAATTTCAATAAAGAACGGCAATCCATCGTTATTAAAATAATTTAGAATACCTAAACTTTTTCCAACAAGTATTTGAAAACTGTAATGAGCTAAAGACATTTCATGAAAAAGACGTTTGAATTACTTTAAACAAATTCTAATGTAATATTTTGCTATATGCAGATATTCTAATTATTTTTTAAAATTTACAAAATAAAATTGTAGAAAAATGTCAATTCTTTTTTCAGTACATACAAATAATAACCAATAACGCACTCTTTATACATGAAAAAATTTTAAAAGATTAAAAAAAAAGTATTGACATGTTTCAGATACTCTTTACAACGGTATCTATCCTCGGATTGTTGTAAAAGGTATCTGAAATATGTCAATACTTCTTTAATCTTTTAAATTTTTCTCATGTATTAAGAGTGCATTATTGGTCATTATTTGTATGTTTTCGATATTTTAATATTTTTTCAGTATTTGAGATTTTCAGCCAAAAAAAAGTTTTATTGTGATACTGTTCGAGAGGTCATCGTATTTCTATATTTCGACTTTGTATGAAAGTCAAAGATTTCAATTTCTTCGAATGCAAAGAGAAAGATTTCTACGAAAATCTGTTATTGGTAGGAACTGCTTAGAAAACAAGTTATTTAAAAACTTTATAACTACATCCGATCCCAGAAAAACTGGTCGAAAAATTTTGTAATCTCGAAGTATAACGAAAATCAGTTTCAAGGGATTCAAGATTATTTCATGCGAAGGACAAAAATGCAACATGATTAGGGAAAAGCGGATTATTTCCCTTCTCCAAGAACTGAGGATAATCTGACGCTGTGATTGGTCGCTTTCAACATTTCAGGAACCTCACTGAAAGCAGTAATATCCGCTTTGTTGTTTAACTGTAGTTGTGCAAAGAAAATATGGATGTAATCTAAAATGCACTTCCGGTGTAAACAAAGTAACTGATTCCAGAAAACAGACACTTTTTGCTACATTACCGCTTTTTAAGACGAAACTAAATCGTTAAAAATATTTAAATATTTATTTAATGAATATTCACAAATGTAATTGAAATCACAGGAAGAACTTGATACTTCCGGAGTCGGAATCGGCGAAATGTAAACCCAAAAAGACATTGGGAATTGACCTAGTATATAATACGTCGAGTTGTAACACCATTACACGAACCTTCATTTATTCATGGGAAATTCATCTTTAAAGTAGTGATTATTGCTATTTCAGACGAAAAACTAATTCAATCGTACATAGTAATTGTTCACATTTCCTGCTTAGCGTAACAACTTTGAACTTCACGAGTTTCTTGGTCTGGATAGGTTTTCAAAAAATCTAGATCTACGCTGGAATACGCTATTTTTTTCCAAAAAAAATACGTAGCTAATTTCGGTAAATCTAAGGAAAATTTTATGTGACAAAAAAAAAAAAATATTGAATTGTCACTTGAAAATGAATCGCAGGTCGTTTTGAAAACGTTTGTGATTTTTAATTTTCAATTTATAAACTTATTATAAATATATTTGTATGGTGGCCTTGATTTCTTGCTTTGTATTTTGCGCTCCACTTTTTTTGTTTATTTGTTTACAATATTGGTAAATTATCATCACTAATGTTTTCTCTATAAATAAGCAAAACAAAATATTTACAAATTATAAACACATGTAAAAATATTCTGGTTTTTTTTTTTTTAGCCGCAGGGTGGCATATCGGGGGGGGGGGGGGGGGGGCGTCAGGCGCCCCTGGGCTGCATTTTTGGTTGTAGAAGTAGTTCGGAGAAATGTATTAAAAAAAAAAACTGAGTTAAATTCAAATTTAGGGAGGTAGAGGGGAAACTGAGTTGCCCCCCCCCCCCTCCCTACAAAATTACCTAGATCCGGCCCTGCATAGCAGATAACAAAAGGTTGTTAATATAATTTGTCTGAAGATGTTATAAAGGAAAATTTGAACATACAAATTAGTGATCACCAACATCATCATAAAAAAAACAAAAAAACAAAAAAAAAAAACAGAATGTTTTTAAAATCAACTTCCTGATCTGTCGCTTCTATTTTCAAATATTTAAGAATAAGCGGTTTAGAGATTATGATATTTCAAAATAAATAAATAAAATAGAAACATATTTTATTAATTCTTATGTAATGATTTCGATATCATGTTACACGAAAAGAAAGAAACTTTAGCCTGTAAATAAAAACGAATCTTATTTTTCTAAATTTATTTAATTGGGTTTATCAGTTCTGCTCTAGATTCTGAAAAACTACAATTTTTATCATAAAAAGCCAGCGGGAAATTAAGATAAAAACAAAATGCACTGTAAAGTAAGACAATTAAAAGTGGTGCGTGCCAGCATTCACACAGATCACAAAAGAATTAAAAGAGGCACAATTTAGGCGAGATGTCCAAAAATTTAACAACTATCTCATTTATTTATATTTAATGTATAATGTTGATGAAGTAATTAATAAGAATGTCTCATAGCTGGTTTACGTTGTTTTCTCCTAATATTATATATTTTTATTTCGAAATGAATTTTTAAATGTGACGGGAATTTCAAATGCAAAAAAAAAAAAAAAGAGAACAAACAATTTTAACATAAAACTATCTTTTCAATTTTTCGTCGAAGTTTTTATTACATTCTGACAATGTGATTACCAAGTAACAGCCCCCACGGAGGTTGAAAAACCTTATAAATAAGCATATGAACTAGAGATTTCTCTTTAAATAAACCCGTGTCTAAAATAAAAAAGAAACTTTATTTTTTTACGTGGGTTTACAATTTGTAAATATTTTGTTTCGCTTATTTATAGAGAAACTGCTAGTGATGATGATTTACCAAACAAACAAACAAACAAAAAATTTGGAGTACAAAATTGAAACTGTCTAATTAATTTTGTATTATTGATTACAGACACTGAAGCCACACGACAAAAGAATACATGATACTAATGAGAGTAATCTGCCAGCATTTTTAAAAGGTGGCAAAAACAAAGCTTCAATTCAGTGGTTGCTAATCCTACAAAAATGAAACCACGGTTCTTCATCCACCGGTTTATTTTACAAAGTATGCATTTGACAGCACGCTCTACAGCTGAAAATACAATTATTAATCTAATTTTTTTTTCTTAATAGTAGATAATAACAGAAAAGTTGGAATATTTAATTTAATGATTTTTTTTTCCGTGGCAATATAAGCTTGCAAAATACTATCAAACCTACCCACGCTTCAGGTAGCTAATACAGCATGGTTTCTTATGAAGATTACTTTCTTAATAGACAAGATTTTCTTGTCTATTGAATTACAGATGTGAGGTAAAATACTTTTCTTATAAACTTTTATTCAGATTTTTGTTTAATTGTAAATATTTTGTAAATTCTGGGTTAAACAAAAAAATGACAAATATCCAAACGAACCTCCATCAATCGATTTTTTAAAGAAATTTTGGTTAGGATCTATGGTATTTCCCTTTTTATTATGAGGTTTTCGATTATAGTCCCGCGGCCCTGCACTGACGCTTTTCTTCAAAATTTAGAAAAATTTAAGTAATGCGAAGAGCCAATATATATATTATCAATATATAATGTACTTCTATTATAAACTAGATAATAAATAATTATTATGAGATACACCCAATTCTTGAAAACAATTTTAGTAATACAGGTAATAAAAGAGGCAGTTAGTGTTGCTGATTGTGCTACTAACTGCTCTGTTGCTTCTGGGTCATCCTGAATACTTTTTAGTGAATTTCTTGAGCTATCGTGTAGCTCTTCTCAACAGCTGTAGAGATTAATGTCTATTTTAGCCAAAACGAAAGCTGGTAAGAATGTTATTATCATTCTAAATATTCTGAAGTAGCGGCAAAACAAATTCAAAATATGAAGATAATTTGGATGAGAAAAATAAAATATTATCACTATAACAATATCGATCTTCGATTAATGATAATGATTTTGATTGATAATTTTGTTGGCTTTCCCTCGTTAAAACGCTCGAGTTAAATTAATTCAGCAATTTCGTTCGTATGACAAAAGAACATCAATATAAATGTAATGGAATACAAAGGAAACATAAAATAATATAAATTGCGTATTTCAACATTTGTACTTTTGATAACTTAGATGCTTTGAATACATTTCATCTTGGGATTACAGTGAAGTCTCACTTATACGAATATGAGGGGGAACCAAAAATTATTCGTATAAGTGAATTAGGCTACATATAGGACTTATGGGGTTACGCCGGGGAAGGAGAAATTCTTCGTATAATTGAATGTTTCGTATAAGTGAGACTTCACTGTATTTTATCTTGAAAGAAAGCAAATAAAAATTAAAAAAAAAAAAAAAATCTAAATAAAATAATAATAAAATAAAAAAAAAATTACCCCTCTTCTAATTTCTCGACTTAAAAATTTTAATAAGTTTAATGTAAAATTGATTAGTAAAGAAAATTTTTAAAGTTAAAAAGATTACTTAAGCAAAAAAAAAAATATAACGTTCCACATTGTGAAACTTTTTAAACAAAATTTGAAATACCCTGAAGCCACCAACTCTTATCAGAGGTGTTCTAATAAATATTAAATCTTGGCCCAATTGTATAATTTATAAAAGAAAACATTTCAAGAATAAAATAGACAACCTTGAGATCAACGGTTCTGTAGTTTGTCAGCACCCAACATAAAACAAAAAATGAAAGAAATTAGATATAACAACAATGTCAATACAAGAAGAAATCTTCAGTGTGCCGTGACATGAAGACAGAAAAAAACACACGAATAAATTAATCCTCCCTTAATTTGTTACTAGTTTTCTTTTAAAATATTCTTCCAACCAAATTAATTAATCTAAATCGACGGCAAACATCACTCACTATCATGTTGTTTTTCTACCTTATCCCCTTGATAAACCCAAAGTGTAACTTACCCGGAATAGCGGCCAGGGTACTGACACGAACCATATTGTAAATCATTTGTTATGTAAACGACGAATATTACACGGACAGCTGCTGCATTTTTCTGCTTCTTTCACCGAGTGGAATGAACGCACTTCATCAGCAACGGATATGATTCTAACATCCTCCTCTATTTCGCAGCAGGGCGGGACTTTTCCATTAGTTTAGACTCTCTGACTGATGACGTAACGAGTTGTCGCGCTGATATCGCGACGCGGTGGCATCACGTGATCTGCTTAACACCCATCTCAATCGCTCAAGACAGAAAGCAAAGGAGGGGGGGTCCATGAATTTTTAATCTTCTCGAGGGTGTTGTTTTTTTTTTTTTTGTCCGGTTTCCTAATCCTTCCCCGAAAATGACGAAAGGTGTAAGAAAACAATTAGTGTCTCTCTTTTTTTCAAAGAAAAAGTAATTCCCTACGAACACCTACAGATGCAGAGAAGATCTAAGGATTCAAACGGATATGTGACGGAAAAGCAATTACTACAAACTATCAATGATCGAAATAACTATTTTTGAAAACTAAAAGTAAAATTCTTAAATTAATCCAAATCTTCATTTTAAAGTTTTTTTTAATAATTCTCTAATTAAAAAAAAAAAAATCCTTTTTATCTTTATATATTCATTTTTACTTCAGTAAAAGTCAATAAATAAAATAAAAAAAATTTTCCGTGTAAAAATTTGTTCTAAATCGAATGGAAGTGCATATATTTTTATGTTCATCAAAAAACTTTGCCGGATTCTCAGAATATATTCGATTTTTGACTCAGATAAACTTTATTACAATTGTATAATTTCACCTCAACACTAAAATATGCTCCTCTCCATATTCAACAACGAATTGATCAATTGTAAGATCAGCGACCCTAGCGGCAGATGCGGCAAAACGCGTCAAAATGGCGGACGCAAGGTTGTGCTTCTGAAATTCCATTGTGTTCTATTGGAAAACCGCCAGTTTGTAGACCGTTGTTTTCGAATTATTCGTTATTATTTAGAAATTACGAAAAAAATTAATGTTCTTCCTTTTATCATAATATTCATCGCCAATTTATCTATATTTCCTGTATTTTTTCCTTTATCTTATGTCGTTGATAAGGGTATCATCTATCACCACAGACAAAATAGATAAAAATTCTATATATAAAATTTAAATATATTTATAGACAATATTTATTGACATTTAACTACATAAAACAAAATTGAATTTAACTATGCAATTTCAACTTTCCAATTTCTTAAATTTACTTCATAGCTACTACTTATAATATTAATGTAATTTTTATTTTATTTTATTAATTATTATTATTGAAGAACTGAAATTAAAAATCGTAAAAACAAGCCTTTTAGAATTATGTTAGTTGTAAATCTAAGCTGCCCAGGATTATGTATAACTTATTGTATATTGATATATTTTATAACATTACAAAGATTTCCCGATTAATTTTTAATCTGTAGGTGCGGGTAAATATAGATAAATCGGTGATGAGAATTGCAGCAAATGGAACAAATAATTCTTATCAGAAAAAACATAGATGGGGAAAAAACACTAAAAAAACTAGCGATTTTTTTGTTTTGTTTTGTTTTTTTTTTTGAAAAAAATTATTAAAATTGCAAAGACACATTTGGCCGTTTTAAGACTTGACATTTAAATAAGCAATACCAATGAAAATGGGAGGATAGTAAATAGCCAATGAATAAAAATCTTTGAAACTCGATCTTACACAGCGATTTCTCGTCAGTATGGACAATTTATTCAGATTTGTCAATTGCTGAAGATGACATTGGATCATTATTATCCACGTTTTGTTTATGAAAATAAATATTGATTTATATAAGTCATTTCTTCAAAGTATAAGAATAGGCGAGAGAATTATTTTAATGAATTTAAACAAGATATGTGCTTTTTGTCTTCTCTTCTTTTTCAGCTTCGACTTTTCTCGATCAGCGACGATAAAGAATTTCTAGAATTCAATCGGCCTACCGCTTCGGATTTTCAGACCGAAATTCTTGTTAATAATGTAGCTTATTCTATAGGCATCTAAGAAAACATTGTGAAAAGATGACCTCTGGTCGTGGAAATCAATTTTGTAAACAGTAACTTCGATTAACATAAGTGGTTGGAAGTTCTACAATTCGACACCAGGTGAGCTGGTATCAGATTCAAACTATATTAAAAATAATCCTGTTCTGTTTTATAGACCTGTTATATATTTCAGCAATCTCTTGGCCATCAGCCGATGGCATACACATTGCTTAATGGCATATCTTAAGCGTCCGCCATATTGACGCGTGACGTTGAATCTGTCCGCTAGGGCGATGATTGGTGCAGGCAGCGTATCAAGCATCTGAAAGTTTTCTCTTTATTTTCTCGCCACTTAAACATCACTAACTTCTAAAAGTGAAAGTGTGAAAGATTTTTGCCGATTGATGAACAACTACTTTGCGCTTTGTCTGCGCTGTTCAAACCGTGACTAATACGTCATTAACACACAAATGCACAAGAAAAATATATTCATAATGGGAATTTCTTTTTTAGAATAATTCCTTTGAAAAGTAAAATAAAATAAAACAATGACAAGATAATTGCGAAAACAATCGACAATTAAAACCTAACAATAAAACATAAGCAATTAAATTTTCATTATTTTATGCATACATAAAAGATTAAAGGCTTATTAAATGTAGTCGAGCAGTTTTGATGGTTAGTAGGACACCTTGGTCACTATGTTAAGGTCTTGATTCAATCCAAGACTTGTTTCTTTGTTTTTTCTTGTGGGGAAAAATCTCCCTATCAAAGTAGCGACAATCAACCGACCGTCGCCATTTTCGATCTACGGGACAACTCGCCGCGAAGGTTTGCAGTTTGAACAATGAAATAAAAAACAGAGTTTTCGAAAAATCCTAGATCCGCCCATGATAGTAGCCAATACCAAGCACGCAAGGATAGAAGGACAGACTTAAGATGCGGTACCATGCTTATAATTTTACGTTCGCTAATGTGAGGATGTTTAATTGTTTAATTGAGAATGTTTATGTTCGCTAATGTGAGGATGGCTTACCTGTCATAAAATAAGTGGGAAAAATACACTGAAGCTTGGTTATAACGCGGTTGTTTATATCGCGAATTCGGATACAATGCGATTTGGTCTTGGACCCTTTCTATTTTGGAAAAGGTGTATAATTGTAAAATTGCAAAATTTACCGTAATTCGCCCAAAACGTACGAAAACCGATTGATTTTAGAGAACTGCTCGCAATTTGCTACTGACAATTAATACTTACTGGGCCGACTGATTACAATTTTAAATTGCGTTCGTACATATTCTTTTGACATGTTGCCGGCTCACGCAATAACCAGTAAAGAGGCCCATGTAATCTACTAGGCGTATGAATAGGCTACCTAGTTTCGATCTAAGTGACTCGTCGTTTGTACAAGATGCCAAGATGGCGGCGCCAAACCGAAAGAAAACAGAAATATGAAGATTTTGGCTAATATAACCCATCAAAGTGTTGAAAAGGTAATGATTTATGTATTTATAAATATAAAATTCTCTCACATAGCTCTGAATGATGTAGGTAATCGCGAAATGACCATTTTAAATCGATTTGGAATCGTGTGGGCGATAGTAGGGTTCGAGTATACAACATTTAATATCGCGAAGTCAAAAAAGTTCGGTTATATCGCGATCTTCGAGATCTTGGATCCGAAAGATCGCGTTATAACCGAGCTTCAGTGTATTTAACTTAGTAAGAGCTCAAGTTGTTGAGCGCCCGAGAGAAGCGTGAGTGCCAATTAGCTGTAAGTTAGATAAGTTGAGATTTGACCCCCTCCAGGATATTTATATTGAATAATTATAAAAATTACCTTACCTGGGTCTTGATAAAAATTCAGTGGCACCGTGTTCTTAAAGTTTTATCGCCTATTTCTTTTGTTTAAAAAAACAAACAAAAATACAGTGGTATCGTGTCCTTAAATTTTATAACAATTTCTACGAATTTAAAGCAGGTAAAGCGGATTATTGTTAATTACATTTTAATTGTTTAAGTACATATTAAACCCTCTGCAAATATTCGTGATAATCCAAATTTATCTTGGTATATAGTTTTTATTGTTGTTATTTTTGAAAAAAATATTAATTAATCTAGTTTTTTTTTTTTGTTTAAATACTCAAATAAAGGTTACCATCATACATATCAGTTGTATTTGTCATAATAACCAATTTATCCCCATGAAGATAAATAAAGTCCTAACTCGAGTTTGTAGAATTACAATATTTCGGGGAGAGACAGACGGTCTTTGCGGCGAAATCGGCCGCGGTGAGTTGTATCTGACCCCGCCATTTTGAAGTCAACTACAGTTCATCTCAGATTTGAGTAGATCATTTAGATGGCAACAATGAAGTGAAGCTATAACCTTTCTTTCTATTAAATCATCGTGATAGTGAATTAAATCCATCATAATTCATTACTATTCTGAAATAATTAAAAGAAAGGACACATAACGTCGTTGGTATCTGTAGGCAATGGTCTATAGAAATAAGACTGTAGTCACATTGCGCCAGGTTTCATGCCCTAAAACATTATTCAATAACTTTTTATTTCAATAAGTATTTTTTTTTTTTTTAAAAAAATAACGTTTTGCATTTATTTATAATTTCTAAACACAACATTTTTTTTTTAAAGCAACGTTATTTTGCATGGTTCAAAATAGATAAATGAAAAATTCCTGATTAGATACCTGAAATTCAACTAAAATTGTTGAAGCCCACAAAAATTAATGATAAAAAAATAATAAAAATGAGCTTTTCAATAAATGAAAAAATAAACAAATAGACTCATAATTTTTGCCAAAAAACAACATTGCTATAAGCATACTTAATACATAAAAATGTTTCTTTGTTTGTTTGTCCCGTATGCATTCCTATACCATTCAACAGATTGCGATGAAACTTTGGTGAGTTGTTCTGCGCCCGCCCGCGAAGGTTTCTGGATTAGTTGAACCATTTTCCAATTTCTGGTATGCGAGGCGTTTGAGTGATTTTCCGGTTTCAACGTTTGCAGTTTCCGGTGCATCTCGCATTTGCAATGGCCATCAACAAAGCACAGGGACAATCGCTACAAGTGCATGGACTAAATTTGGAAAATCCATGCTTCAGACATACACATCTGCATGTGGCTTGCTCACGCGTCGGAAAACCTTCTGATTTATTCGTGTATGCACCAGACGGAAAAACAAAAAATATTGCACTTCAATAAACAGAATTAAAACACAAACACTTTCTTTCTTTGAGTGGCACTGCAACGCATGCTGGGTACAGCTAGTAATTTATAAAATATTTTTCTAATATTAAAAAAAAAAAAAAAAATTAGAGGGAAAGCCATTTAAAACTGAAGTGATTTTTGTGAAGTACTGATAAATATTCTTATGTATGTTATCTTCGCCAGGAAATTACTATGGATGGAAACATTATAAAGGAAATTAAGGTGGAATTAAACTTGCAAGGAACCCTTTAAGTAGAAATACTACAACATTGAAAGCAATAATTTCAAAAAGATATTTTAATCAATGTATGTTTACCAGTCGTTACCTTAACGGAAGAAATAGGGAAGTTATATGATAGAAATTACCAAACATGACCGCAAACGAAATCTGTGGATGATAGAATAAATAAAGTAGACTAAAATGATGATGATGATGATTAATACAACGATTTATCTGTTGGCGCCAACTCTTATAAATTATTAGCGTGCGGGAGGGGGGGATTTATATAATAAACAAATGTCAGAACTAGTAAGTCTTACTGTTTGTTCTGTTTGAAACATTTTTCTTATTTGTCCATTTGTCTGTTTGTAATTCGTCATACTGTTTTGCATCACACCAAAACAGCAGAACGGATTTTGGTAATATTTGGTTTGGAACTTATTTATGGTCCAAAGTACAACATAGGCACATATTGTTTGGGGCTTCACCCCTCAAAAAATGCTCCTCTACATCCCTCGCTAAAACGGCTGAATTGATACTGTTGTAGTTACAGCTTCTATTGCTATTATAAAACAATCCTTATACAGTATTTCTCAAAAGTGTTTTTGTGTCGGTACGCCATATCTCCCTTAATACTTCATCAAAATCAATGCTTGAGACATCATTTTGAAGATTACGTTCACCGCTAACGACGAAAAATAAACCAATTGTTGAAAATTAATGTTTTCGTTAAAAAAAAAATTGTATTTTAAACACCTTTTTTAAAAATGGAGAAGGCGCCAACTATTGACAATATATTGAAACAATTTATTTCTTGAAGGTGTTTTTTTGTTGCGAATTATTCGCACGGATCAACTAGTTATAATAATAATAAAGTTCTCTAACACATAATCTTTTTGCATATAATTATGAGCAGTAAACAAAAAAAAAAGGGGGGGGGGTAAAAAAACAAAACAAAAAACATTTGTATGTAAATAAACCATACAACAGAAATTGTTGATTTTAAGCGTATTCTCTAGAAGTAAGAGACTCATCCAATTACTCTATGTTTAATTTTTGAAATCTATCTGAAACTTGGCTGGCGGATTTTAAAGACAATCTAATCTTTATACACTGTTGTAATTCATGGTTCTCTAGGCTGTAATTCCAAGTGTGCAGACCGACACTGCAGCCGAATTGAAGTGATGATCTCCTCGTACACGCACACGGTGATCATCTGCGGGATTCGTCGCCGAACACAACACGAGTCCACTTGGACACCGTTCAGCATTTTCCGGGCTCGATATCACTCGACGTCTGTAGTGGTAATGAGCCCGACATCTGCTGCATTTATGTTGGAACGCACAGAATGAAGTCTCGCCTCCACCAGTCGCCGCCAAATGGTCCCTTGATCCTACGTTATGCGTAGAGAAATTGTGTGCTTCAAAACCAATCAGATTTGTCCGTCCGTGCTATATTGCTCCTTATATTGGTCCCAGAATGCGCCCTCCTCAAGAGCTCTGCAAACATCCGATGGGTTTATTAGTGAAAAATTTTTAACCCTTTGCTTATGAAGCCGAAAAGCATTTGAACTCAGAATTTCATGGCTCTCTCTCTTTTTTTGTAAAAAGGTGCGTCGTTCTTTTGCGACAGAGTGAAATTTTTCCCTAGTGAAGACATGTCGAGACATCAGCACGAGAAGATGGTAGAAATCTTTATAGAAAAGCATTTGCGACGAAAACAACGATGTCTACAACAAGATTATTTCGTTTATTTTGTAAACGGATTTGCACGAGTTTTGATACGATTACTCAGCTTTCCACAACTTATGTATTTATTTTCAGAATTGGAAAATTTAAACTATTGTATATTAGTAAATATCCTAATTTAAAAAAAATAAACGTAGACATTTCGTTAGTATTGTTTTTTGGTCATGTAATCACAAGTTAACCAACAGGATTGCAATATTGCTGCAATTCTTCAAGAAAAGTGTATCTTTGCTTTGATAACAAGTTTTATCTCGCAGATTGTTCCCTGGTATCGTAACCGGGGCAACTATTTGTCTGATAAGGAACAGTTACGCCTCTTCATTAGGCTGCGAGCTCTGGGTAGACGATTAATAATAACGACAAATGAAGTACCGTTTAAGCTTACTTATTTAAGGAAATTAGGCTCCCTGATAACTTTTGATCCAGTGAATAGATCTTCGTGAAACGTAGAATGCATATTTACATACAATGGTAAATTTCTTCGTGTGAAGACAAAAACAAATTTTCTACAGAAAATCATTCTAAATGAAACATTCACTTTGTAGATGTCGATAGAGCGTCATTGACTCGCTTTCGGGGACGAGACCGGGATCGTTAACCTTTCGCACCTTCTGTGGAGTTTGGCTGGCTGACGAGTTCTAAAGAGAACGAAACGGCCGTCCCAGTCTCTCTCACCGATGACAGCTCGGATGCGAAATCCTTTTACTTTCCCTTGTGCCATCCTTGGTTCTCATTTGCTGTATTATTAGGCACGTTCAATAATGCTTGTATTCAGTTGATGTTACAAATAGTACACTCTTCCTTTCCGCTGTTTTTAGAATTTAAAAATAAAAAATAGAATACACAATGTTTTAAAGAGAATGCTTAAAATTATTTCAGAAACTTCTCGGTGAAGGTCTTGCAAACTTCATTCATTCTATACAAAATCTATACATAGCCGAGTACTATTGCTATTTATTATCAACTAACTTAATTTCTTCTTTAGAAAAGTAGTTTAATCTTCAAGAATAGAATGCTTCTGATCTTAGAAATTCAGAATTGTGTGAAATAAATAAAAAGTAAAGCTACAGATAAAAGTAAAAGTAAATTCACAAATCTTCTCTCCCGTGTTAGACGGGTTTGATTTGTAGGGGATTAAAGCGAACTGGAAAATATCCCTTCCCCCAGAACGCAAACAGATTTTAAACAAGTCTTAGTTCCTTCTAAGTTTAAATTCAAGAAGCGTTCGAAAATCCAAGAAGCTAAGCTTGGGTTTTTAATCAAACTGTTGAACGTGATCCAAATTCAAAGAGAAATGTAAAAAAAATAAATAAATGTACTTCAGTATCTTGTAGTTTTAAAAATGAAATGTTTCAAACAACTCCAAACAAATTATAAGGATTTTTCTTAGACCTTGGTTATCAAAGAAAAAGAAAAAAAAATAAAAAGAAATTATATTCTAAATAATATCAATCATAGCATAGTAGGGCATGCAATGATGGTGATCAATTACAGGTTCTTGGGGATAGCAGGGTGGAAACCAAAATAATCGTGGTCGTATTTAAAGTTGGACCTTAAATAAACAACGTATCAAACATTTTATGGAAACCTAAACAGCCATTGTGGGATGATCAGCATACAAACAAACAGATAAGAAGAAACAAACAGACAAGAAGAAAGATCAGTAAGACTTTGCAAGTGTAGTCACCGTTGCTGAATGACAGTGATATTTTACACTTACGAAAAACAATTCCTTTATTAACGAACAGATGTATGATTTTGAAAAAACAAAGGGGCCGTTCAAGTATTCAAGCGCCCTTGTTCAAGCATTCAAGGGCGGGGGAGGGTGAAGCTTTGCTTATTTTTGCTGACAATGGGAAAGGGGATGGGGGATCAGAGCAATTCTTACGTACGACAGACAAACATGCACACGTTAAAATTTTGATATAATATTGACTGTTTTAATTTATTGTTCAATGATATTTACTGTTAATGATTTGACAAAAGTTACATAAGACTTGGAAGAGGGGGATCTAAAATGACTAAAAATGTGCTTACTTGAATGGCCCCAAAGTGTCCAATTAATAAATTTGTAAACATGAAAAAAAAAAATATATTATGATTTATTGAGTGATAAAAGTTCCGTGATTTATCCATTAAGATTTTTACACTTTTTTGGCGGGCAATATTTACACACATTAAGTCTTGACTGGTAAACATTTAGAAAAAAAGGCGACAGGAAATTAAATTGTCAAATGCGGAGATTGTTATTGTCAAGTGATATTCGTAGTCATGCTTTGCAAATTGCCTTGTATTTATGAGCTCTTATTTTCAGTGAAATGAGGTAAAATCTTGACGCAACTCATCTTACAAAATATGTTTGTACCAAAATAATGGTGATCATTGAAGATGGATTAGAAAGAAGTATCGTATGAAATATGTTCGACAGAGTCTTATGGTCAAGACGACCGCCTGTTGTGTCTGAACGCGGGTTCGAATCCCGATGCTGGTGTGGATGTTTACTTCCTTTTCTGTATTTGGCTCTTTTTCTTTCCCTTCAGATGTGAAACTATTCTTAATGGTTTCCTGAGGAAGGCAATGGGAAACCACCTCAGTATCTATTCTCAGGATATTCTATAGATCATTCTGGGGGTTCACCGCAATGGGAAGATCCATTGGACGCGTATCCCTCTATAATGGAGATCGCACTTAGAAACAGAGAGATGAAAATTTTAAGGAAATCAGCCCAGTTATTTTAGCGAGGATTTCGGGATCAGTTTTAAGGGGTAGGAGGGGTGAAGACCAAAATAGATGTACCTATGTTTTAAGTTGGATCGTAAACATGCTACTTACCAAATTTTATAAAATCTGTCCATTCGTTTTAATGCGATTCACTTACAAACAGACAAATGGATGAACAGATGAAAAATTTTCAAGTGAATTAGTGAAGACTTAGGGCGACGTGCACCAAATCAGTTCTCAACGCTGATGAGCCGTTAATTTTAATCAGTCTTCAAAAAATTGATGTGCACCAAACACAATCTGACAAAACTTCACTGATTGCGTCCTTGATAGCGTATCGTGTTTCTAAAAGTGGTTGTGATTGGATAACAATATTTAACGTCATTTCAAAATGATAGCTTCCATGGAAAATAAAATAATAATAAAAAAAAAACACGGACAGAATTATTTTTATTGAAGACAAGAATCTTCAAATAAATTAATCATTATTTTCGGAGCTTTTAATAGAATAAAAACATCTAATTCATAGTCGCAGAAGTCGGTTTCAATCCGGGCCAATGTCAGCCATCTTGAAAAAGGTGATTGGCGTGGGGGCTGATGGGAATTGACGAATGCGCAAGCGCAGTAAAAAAAAAAAAAATAAATAAATAAAAAAATAAATTTAGAAATAGCTTTTTCGTTACAAACTTGCTCACAAGAGGTGATGCTATAAATTCTATTTTTCCCTTTTGATTACACTGAAGAAGTATGATAGTTTTATATGTTTATACTAAATGATACGATTCTTTTAATTGGGATTTTTTGATATAATACAAAAGCAAATTGATTTCACTAAGACCAAAATCCATAATAAATGGACTTCGACGGTTGAGATAGTTTATCCTTCAAACCGATGCATAATATTTCAATCGTTAACCTGTTTCGTTGTCTTTCTGCCAATATTTTTCTTTCGCTGTTGTGGTGGGCTGCCAACACCCAGTACCACGCAGATAAAGGCATCAGCGCCACAAGAAACGACGGAAAACATTTAGGAATAATTCATCGTTCGGGGAATTGGTCTATTTTTAATGTCGTTTTCGTTGGCTTCTCCTCTTAATGGATCGATTTGCTGAAAGTGACAGCGGCACAGGCAATAGCACAAGGTCAAGGCCTTCAAGAAAGCCAAAGCAAACAAGAGCTCTGTCTCTCCCATCCCCCACTCCCAACACTACTCGTTCAGTCTTCTCCCGCCTAAAGAGAGTTGTTGGGCTTCCCTGTCACGCTTTTTTTATATAACAAATCCTTATTTTTAGTCGATTCGACAAGTAAGAAGAGAAAGGCTAAAAATAAAAAGAAACAATAAAAAAAATCTTAATTAAAAATTTCCTAATTAAAAACTACAGAATTTATATGAAACATTTCCTGACATTTAGAATTAGAAACAATTTGAAACTGATATTAAGAAATCTAGATTTGGTTGGGGTTTTTTAATGCTTAGTGCGCCGTAAAAATCAGAAAAAAAAAACCCTCATTTTTGAATCACAACGTCTTGAAAACTGTTTATGAAACATATCTTTGGAATTTTATTATTATTAAAACATTTTACGTGTGTTAAAATAGTTTACTACAAGAAAAGGCATATACACAAATTCTAAATAAAATACATTTATAAACAAAAGGAGCATACATGTTTCGGAATGCCGAAATTACATTCCATTATCAATGCTAATAATTTTATTATTATTTTGCAAATTTTTACAAAAAATAGAGGAGTAGTCACTGTTACAATTTTACATGCACTGTTCTTGTTGTCATTAAAAAGATAAAGCCCACGTATCTGCTTAAACATTCTTTATATGCGATAAAAATAAAAACTATATACAGTCGGACCTCTATTTAACGAAGTCGCTAAATCCCGAAAAAAAGTTCGTTATATGGAAAATTCCTTAAATAGATTCACCTTTTATTATTCAATATCATTAAAAAAACTAATAATTTTAATGACATTACCACATGCGTACTTAAATTTTCCTAATAAAGTCTGTTAATTTTGTCTAAGGTTGGTTTTTTTTTTTTTTTTTTTTTTGAAAAAGTGTTTTCGCTCATAGTACGCTTCGCATCTTTGAAATGCACCCAAAACCCCTTCAGTATTCTTCAAGTTGTAATCCGCATCGGATTGTTTCAAATGATTTTAGCATTTCATCATACGAAGGTTTTTTGATTTCTACATCATGATCATTTCCATTTTCATCATCTTCATCGCAATTCATTGCTGTATTGTTTTTATTTTTCCACTGTCCAAAATATCCGATTCAGTTAGTGTTTCCGAGGTCTCAACTTCAAAATCAAGTGAAAGATAATCATCAATCAGCAACATCATCAACAATTTCTTCTTTTTCCCTCGGCTGTATCCACATTTCTTTCATTTCCTCTAAGGGAATATTAATAATAAAAACATTTCAAGGACAAATAAAAAACAGATACTACGAAAAAGTTCGTTAAATAGAAAATGCACTTCGCTATTTGGAGGTGATTTTACGAAGAAATTAGCAAAATGTTCTTGGTTCCAAAGAAAAGTTCGCAAAATAGAGGTTCGTTAAATAGAGGTCCGACTGTACAATAAAAACGACCGGTTTCCATCCCGAGAGGGACCTTTATCAAGCATTGTATATGCTTGATAATGCTTGATAAAGATCCCTCTCGGGACGGAAACCGGTCGTTTTTATTGTATAAGTTTTTAATAGTTTAATGTTTTAATAGCTTTTATTTTTATCGCATATAAAGAATGTTTAAGCAGATGCATGGGCGTTTTCTTTTTAATGACAATAGATGATTAGTGAAGGACACTTTCGACAACGGCAAAATAATTAAAAAATTTAGCTGCTTTAAATTAGGCTAAATTAAATTAGATTTAGGCCTCTCCCAGTATGTCTCTACGGAGAAAAAAAATAATTTCCATTCCCAAATTTCAGAATTCCTATCTTTTAAGAAGTTACTTCCGCCATTGAAAACAATGTCTCCAAATCATGGCAGTTATAATCAGTACTAGAAACTACGAACTTCAATTTTTTCAGTTTTGTAGTATATTTACATTATACAATAATGCATTACATCAATTTTAAAGATTGGCAGAGATCGTTAATGTTTTGTTTTTGTTTTTTAAATTTATTTATTTTTATTTAATATCTTTAGTTTTCAATTAAGGAAAGGGACACTTCTTCAAATAGGGGAGTTGAAATAGGAAGAAACAACTGCCTTCTTCATTCTTTAACTAGATCGGTCTTATTATAAATGCTATAATTTTCTCCATTTACTTTATTTAAAAGTATACGCAATTAATTATTTCTTCCTGAATAGTTAGTTTGGTTGGTGTTTTACAAAGGCTAGCAATAATTGTCTTCACTAATCACATTCCGATAGAACGCGATCAGATGTACAGAAAATTTTTAAGAATAACTAATAATGTCAGTGGGTTGTTTTGCTACACATTTTTTTAGATAGAAAACATCTTTACAGCACAAAAAAAAATTCATTTTTTACAAATGCTTATGAAAAATTACTTTCAATGAAATAAGTGCGACTGCTCTTTAGTAATTCTCGACACAAAAGGTACAGTTACATTACATTGGCTGGACGATTCAGTCTGATGCCGATACACGTCATGAATTTTTTTTTGGGGGGGGGGTCGTTTCTCTTTAGGTAAATCCTAGGGACTACCCATCTTCTGTAAATAAGCATGAATTTGCATCTATATATTTGTTTAATATGTTTTGTGTGTTTGGTCCTTTCTCTTAATGATATGAAAGCATGTATTCCTTTCCCTGAGTCAAGCAGGCGAGCATCGGTCTGGCCTTCGTACCTCAACTTTCTGCTGACAAGAGCACCACTGCATCTCCGTTTAACGAATTTCAACTGAGTTCATCTACCTTGTTCTTCATTTAAAACCCGAACTGTTTTACAAATTTTACAAAAACGAAGATGCGTAAGGACACTTTGCCTACATATTCCTTTTTTTAAATTTAATGTGTTAATGCGCCTATTTAAGTCAACAAATATCGGACGTAAGGCTGGTGAATTAATATCACTATTACACTGATTTGGTTTACATATTATTCTTGGCGAAACCACAATTAAATGATTTCAGCGAAAATTGAAAATGTTTTGTATGAATAAGAGCACAGACAGACAGTCACAACTGCATCGAAATGAATCAAACTAACTAAGTAATAACCACACTTCACTGAAATTGGTCGTAATTGAATAAAATCTTAAACCCTTAATTGAAAACAAATAACTTTTAAGTAATTCAGAAATACTAATAAATGATTGTCATTTACAAAAATCTTTTAGTTATAATTCTTAGTTGAGATAGGAAACCTCAGATATAGAAACTTAACCTATTTTTTAAGGATTTGTTTCATTTTGCTGTCAGTCAACTTGACGGGAAACATAATTATGAGGAAAGATCTGAAATTTGAAATGCACTTTTTTTCCATCCATTGTTTATAATGGCGGAGGCAGGGAGTCAGAAGTTAAAAGCTGACAGTACCTAATTACATGCTCTTGCAGTTTCAATCTGCGAAAAGCAATTTTTTGGCTGTCAATTTTTTTCCTTTCTTGTATCCTACTTTCATAGGGAAGTGAAGCTTACAAATCAGTCAGTCTGTGTATGTGTATGCCATTTGTGTGTGTGTGTGGATGACTCTTCATGAAACACGACATACACATTTAAGGCGAAGAGAAGATTAAAATTTTCTATTTTATTTTTTTAAAAAAACGAGTCGTTGTCGAAAAGCGCGAGGCGGTGATAATGACATTTTCATAGAATAGTACGTGTAACCGAAACTATTGATGTACACTACAACCTCGTTTATCCGGCCCTCGTTTGATCCGGATCTCCGGATAATCTGGATCAGATTTGTAGACATTTTTTTTTATTTAGTTAATAATGTTCACAGAGATAATAAATTTAACTATGATAACAAGAACATAACTATAAGTACGCCAAACATTCGTTTTTTATTTTGATTAATGTACAGTTCCTGCATAGATTGTACAATAAATTATGGTAATAAAATGTTTTTGTCAAGTTTAAGAAAGCTTTACTAGAGTAATTTCGTTACAAAACATTGTTTTTTTTTATCGTAATAAACGCTAAAGGTAAGTCTGCTTATTTAAGGATTTGTTTTGCTTATTACTCGGATTATCCGGATTTTTGATTTTCCGGATTGCCTTTGGTCCCAGTTAGTCCGGATAAACGAGGTTGTAGTGTATTTAATCGCTTATTAATCCTCTTAATGTCTGCGCGAGCTGAAATATGATTAAAATCGATTGATTCAGACAACTTAATATTTCTGGATTTACTATTTATGGTTTGTATTCAGCTGATATAAGATAAATAAAAAAAATAAATAATACATAAATTTTCTTGATTTAAAAAATAAAAATAAAAATAAGAATGTAAAAATTAATATGGTTTTAAAAGGAAAGCTAGCTTTATGTTTTTCAGGAAATTTCTTATCATATTATTGACGGAAAAATAAAAAGAATTCGTTGAGTAATATCATTTCAGTTCTCAAACAGCAGAGTCTACTTATGAACTAAATTTCAGCTATTGAATGTCTGCCGAACAGTGTCCCTTGCGTGCAGTGGAGTTCCCGACGGTCAAAGCACTGGTGGCCTCGGCAGATGACGCTAGCTGTTGCGTCACACCAGACTCTGCAGGATTTCAGATCGAAGTCGATTGCCAGAACAGTGGCGGGAAATCAATGAACGGATGTTAACAGCAGCGCCGCTAATAAAGGGGTGTCCCGGAGGGTGAAAAATTGCAGATGTCACCGTTGATTGGACAAAATAGGACAAATGATATTCCAACTGAGAATGTATGACGTCAAGAGAGACCGGAAGGGAACTGGACGGTTATTTTAGGTCAGAAACTCACGAAACAATCATATTTACTGCTGTGGGATCTCTGTTCGATTCCAATTTCCTATTTCTAGTTTGACTTCCAGCCATATAGGATGAGGAATTTGTTGATTCAAAGCTACTATTTTCGTGATTTTTCTAACTTTTTTTTTTAGTTAAGCTCAATGTTAGGCCATCTTCTGTTAATTTCAACATATATTTTAAAAAGTTTGTCTGTCAGCCCAATTGGTTTTTCAAAACTACGAAAACCATGACTGTAAAACAGCGTTAAGAAGATTAACGGAATAATAATGATTATTACTAATTACTAGGGTCGATCCGTTGTTCGACCTGATGATTAAGATCTAAGTTTAGTAATTGGAAAAGGCAATATTATGTTTTTTTCTTTATAGCACATCGAGACCTTTTTTTCAAGCTTCTCTTGAGAAAGTTACTGCTCGGCTTCGTTTCATTAACGGATAAGGTGGATAAGACTGTGGATAAGACAGAGGCTCCTCCGCTAATAACAGGATATGTTGTATATTGGGAGTGGCTATATACTATTTCTTTGTATATACTATTTCTTCTCGAAATCAACTTATACAGTAAACAAATGAACTTAGCCCTTGTGTAAGAATCCACTGGCTCATGAATTTGTACAAAGACCTTCCAAATACCACTGACTGTTTCCCAACTGTTCTAACGCCGAGTCTGGTTTAAACATTTCTAATATTTCTTTTACTGGAATTCTACTATTTTTTCGCTTCTTCCGTATCTTCGTTCCTTCAATGATTTTGGACATATGTTGCTATGGACTTTCTGAATTGTAATTGTCTTCACAATGTTGATTAAAGCTACGAGACGCTGCATTCTGAATCCTCCTATGGAATTATCGTTCATATAAAATAAAATGCAGGCAATTCTTTATTTAGGTTTTTGCCTTACATATTTAGCGAAAAGAACACTGACGACAGAAAGATAAAGATCTGTTGGGAGCAGAGTTCTTAAACTGGGATGTACAGTATGTTTTGACATACTTTCTTTCAGAATGAATTCAACTTTCTTCTATCAAATGCATTACTATCATGATTTTATTTTTACTACTATCTAAAAGTGAATGATATATAATTCTAAGATTCGGATTATATATTCATACATTCTTAATTTTCTTTGAAAGTAAAAAAATATAGCATTTAAGATTCAAGAATCGATCCACTTCTGCGATTTTTTTTTTTTAGTTTTTTGGTATGTTTGGTGATTTCTTATTCAATTAAATGCAATTTGACACACATTAAACATTTATTTAGTATAAAGAAAACATGCCAAATTAATGTCTGATATTCGCATTCCCAACGTAATTCGTTTTTTTTTTTAAAAAAAAAAGTCGAAAACCAAGGCTGGAATTATTGAAGAAATATTGCAAATATCTAGAATATATAAATAATTTAAATTCTAATACTTATTAAAAATAAATTACTTCGATCTGCAGACATCCTTGGAACTATCGTTAGCCAGAGAAGCTTATTTTAGGTGTTTGATATGAAACTTACTTTGGGCTATCTGCATGATGTCTGCAACTTGGTAGGCCGTTGGGGGACCAGATGGGGCAGGGGGTTCCAGTAAAGTCCCCATCCTTTCTTTTCATTGGTTAGTCCGCTTTCAGTCTAAAGAACCGGGAAAGAAAAAAAAAAAAAAATTAAATGACGTTCATTCTGTGTTGTTTTTAGATAAAAAACAAATTACACCAAGAAAACAAAGTATTTTCGAGTTCAGGACAGGTAATGACAACAAACATGTTAACCTAATACACCACAATTTCGGTAGAGTTACTTAATAAGTAAGCATTTAAAATTCATATGTATAACACTGTCCTTACTTATTTCTTAAATAGAAAATCAAGATACCTTATTTATGAGTTTCTGAAAGATGTTTATTTTCCAGCTGATGCCTAAAGATAAAATTCTGTTACTATTTTAAATTTACAAACTTCCACTTCAACTGAAAATACAGAATCTTTCATCGTTCTTTCAACAAATGACAAGAAAACGAAAACTATCACGTGATCGTTATTAAAGCAATACCGTGCAACAATAATTACTATTAAATGCACACAAAATAGCATTATAAAATAAAACAATGCAGTTTTAAATGCAACTATTACGACATATATTGCTATTATCCTTTGTAAACAACGAAGCAACGTGAAAGTTTTCAAAAAGGAGACCACATACAGGATCACTGGATTTTGAAATCAATAAATCATCAGTGCCTCGCAACTTTTGATTTTGATGAAATTTGGTTTATGAAATGAATATTTCGAAACTTTGACTCAAATCAATCGTTTTGTTTTAAACTAACGCGTACTCTGTCTTCGTATTTCAAATAATATAAATACAGTCCATAGTTCGAACATCATATAACTAAAAAACTCAACTTTTTCAGCCAAGCATATATTTTTTTTAGGCTTAAAATTAAACCCAATTTTTTTTTGCAACATTACGCGTAAAATCGTATTGAAAGACTTTGAATAATGAGTCAAATCTAAAACGACCTATAAACTTTTTGTAGATAAAAAAAAAATATATATATAATCCCTTGGTATCAGCGATTGGTGATTATGATACCAAGTGTTTACAATGTGATATCTCAGAACGGTTTGTATTGGCGATCATCAGCTGAGAGTTATCACAAGCAAACAGCCAGGTCTCAATAGAGGTCGTAATAATTACTGGTGAAGAAGAATGTTGTACTCCCACCAAAAACTAAAATAAAAACAATAAATACACATAACAATTTAAAGCATAAATGCTTTAGTAGTTGACAAGTCAACAGTTTCAAAGCACTTTAAAAGAATTGAATCACAATAAATACCCATTAAAAATAAAATAGGAAATTCCTGTGTCAGCCTCCGCTGGCCCCAAAAAAAGAGCATAAAAAGAAACATACCAAATGCCTAAAATTGTGTAATCATCAATAGTTGAGATCAAGTGTTTACAATGTGATATCTTTTTAGTTTTAATTTTTGAAGGTATCACATTCTTCACCTTGAAAAAGAAAATACTTTTAAATTTTAAAAAGTTCCTTTTTCAGATTAAACAAAATAATAATGTTGTTTTTTTTTTTCTCTTATGTTATAAAAATCTGAGAAAATAGTAGACTAAAAAGTCTTTCTTAATTCTTTTCAAACACGTAGACTAAAATCTTATTACTGGAAGAGGTTGAAGGCTTAATTTTGACAATAAAAACAAAACTTGATTCCAATACGATGTATACCAATACTTAAAATGTACTCGTACTTTCCAAATACTAAATTAAACAACAGGAAATCAAATCAAATTTTAGATCATGTCTGCGTAGTAAGGTAAGGTCTTAAGAGAGAAGTATTTTGGAGGAGTTACGAAGCGGAGCGAAATAAGAAAAAAACAAACAAAAAAAAACAAATGTAAAATTTATAATGTAAATTGCACACATTGAACGTTAGAACGTTTTGGGTTTGTTTGTTTTTTTTTTTTTTTTTTGAAATCCTACTCTTTCCAAAGCCCGCGAAACATTTCGAATTAAAAAGCGAACGTCCTCAGCACAGAAGTAATGAAAAATCAACTACGTTAATTAAGAATGTGTATGATATCGATTGAGGGAAATCCGTAAGAAAAACAGCGAAAGGGTTTAACACAAAATCATTAAGACTAAATGAAAAGCACTTCCATCTTCCTCTAAGACTTTTTTTTTTTTTTTTTTTAACTAAGTTCCATTTAAGAATCTAATTAATGACCACGATAATATCGTCAAGCTCCTCTCGGGAAGAAGGAGATTAAAAAAAGGAATCCAATATTTCAACTAACGCTGTTTACGTTTTAAGAGAGACGTAATGAAGTGTATCTTTGCAAAAACAGACTAAAGGGAAAGAAAGCATTTATAAATCGGATCTAATATGTCTTCAAACTCGCCTCTGGCCTCAGAGGACTGAATCGAAATCCTGAGACTATCACCTGGTGTAAGAAAATCTTTCAATAATTCCACACAATTTCATAACCCGATGAATAAATTTATTTATTTATTTTCAACTTAATGGATAGGGAATATATTTTTTTTTAGCAGATACTAAATTTTTCATTTTGTAATGTAAGAATATTAACTAATCAACATGTTATATCTAAATCTATGAGACGTCTTTGGAGGTGGTAGGTTGTAGGCACGATAACTCAAAAATTAAAGCATAAGTAATGTAGAACATTAAAGTCAATTTTAAGAATTCAAGTCTAAATTTAGATCCGATTAAATTTGAGGATTTTAAAGATCGTATTAGAATCAATTTACATAAGAAATAAAAGGCGAAACACTGTAGTTTATCTATATTTTTTTTTACTGTTTCATAATTTTCAATATTACTATTATAATAATATTATAATCTACAGTATAATAAGAAAAAACGAAACACCTACCAGTCCCTGTACTCGTTAGATAAAGTTTACAGATTTAATTTTAAAATTGACTGCCGGGAGAAGTTTTCCACATAATAGATATTGATATTTTTTACATACAGTTCTTAATAAAATGGATAACTGGTAAAATGCGCATAATTAATTATTGATAACATTAATTCACAATAACTTTTTTAAAATTGAGTAAAATATTAAATTGAAAGAATGGATTACAATCACAGACCCCTCCCTCGATACGACATTGGAATATTATAGTCCGTTCATTATATCTGTGGAGACACGTGATCACAGACAACCAACCATTATCATTTGCTTTCTTCACTACGGTTATTGCTTGGTCGCTTTAATGAATGTCGTTGTGGGTTGCTCCCCTTGTTTACATAATAACTTTTCCCTGTTTCTTCAGGCTACATTTTGAAAAAAATTAAAATCAAGAATAAATGAGTCTTTGTTTTAACCGCGTTGAATAAGAACTTGGCACGCTAGGAACCTTATTCTTTGTTGTAATTGTACAGGACTTATTCTTTGTTATAATTGCCTTGGTCTTAATTTTTTCAAACTGTAGCCTGAAAAAGCAGGGAAAAGGTTATTACCCTGCGAAATATCGTAGCAGTTTATTATGTTTTTGGATTTTGCAATAGTATATTTTTTTGTAATTTGTTTATTTTCGATTTCATAAAAAGTTTGTTTTTAGGCTCGTGCAATTTTATTTTTATCTCCGGAAATATTAAACGGAACTACCCAGAGTAACTAATGTTCAGTCGTGCACCGTGTACGGAGCTGTCACGTGCCTCCACAGATATTGTGAACGGACTATAATACCGTATTGTGCTCTCAGTGAATGATGGCCGCCCTGTTTTTGTGAGATCTGCGCATGTATCATCGATTACTCTGGTCAGGCACTTCCGTATGAGTTTATCACTGGTCGTCGCCATTACGGTAAAGGCTTGTTACTTTGCAAAAGAGCATTGTATTTATAAATAATATATATTTATTTATTTATATAAATACTTATTGTTAGCAACTGGTATTGAAATAACGGTAAATAGTCGAGAGAAGTTTTAATTTGGCGTTATCAACATGTCTTTCTCAGTGAAAACAGACTATGTCGTCCATTGTGACAGGAAAACATAATTGATCAGCTACCGGAAGGGCTGCGCAGTTCAAACTTCCGCCGGTCATCTTTCATTTTGAGGACAGTAGATATAGGCTGACAAAAGTTTTCGTTGGAAGTATTTATCGTTTTCAATAGCCTCCTTTTTATGATCCTTGAAATGTAAATTTCAATGTATAATAAAAAGCGGATAGTCTTTTTTTCTCTCGTTAATGTTTGATTATTCTTTTACACAAAATTCGAGGAGGGTTTTTAGACTGCCCTTTTGTCTCCTCTCACCCTCTCTCCATTTCCTTCTGGGCGAAGGACAATCTGAAATGTCCATATCGCGAAGAGAACCTTTCCAGAACAAAAGCGAAAGGCTTAAAGAGGCCTTCACTCTATGTCTGGCAGCCGAGGTTTAATCTTTTCGGAAATTGCTCGGATCGATGCAAGTGCAAGAGTTGGCAAGGTTACAGCAGCAGCAGCAGCAGCTCCATCATTCCGATTACCCGTTTCCATGTCTCCATTAGTTCTAATAAGTCACAAAGAACAAGTCTACCAGGAGCAACGAACTTCTATCGTTACTTTCTCTAGCGACGTCGTCGGCTCGTTTCGATTTTCGTAGCATTCTTTTTTTTATTTTATTTTCAATCACGGTGAAAGCCGAATGGGGCATTGAACTCTAGTAAGTAACTCTCTGAACTTATCGAAATTCGTGCATCTTATCAACAGACTCCAGTAGGCTTCCATCATCTGAGTCGAAGATTTAATATTCGTCATTTATCAGCGGATCAAACTGTCCTTCTTTCTCTTATTTTTTTCGTTTTCTGATTGAAAAAGGACTTCACGCAATCGTCAACATGAAATCATTTGCATCGTCTTTTTTTCTTTTTGTATCTACGATAACCTTGCAGCTTCTTGAAAGACGTAATGGAACTTAAACATAAATATTTTTACTTCAATTCAAAATCTCAATTTCTTAAATAATGTTTTTATTCTCTGTAACGAAGTACAGTAAAACCCCGCTAATCCGGCATCGGTCTAAGGTTTTTTTTTTTTTACACTGAATAAGCCTTCCGGGCGCGTTCGGCAGAGTTTGCGGGCAATCGGCTGACGGGCTGAGATCGGGCGTACTCGGCAGTGATAACAAATCTATAGTTACAGTATAGTAACTTTATTACTGTACCCTATGTACTGTATTAAAATATAATACTACAAAAAAATATATTTTGTTGTTTTGTTTTTAACATTTTCCATCACTACCGAAATCAGAGAAATCACAATAGAACACGGAAAATGGCCCGATACCTATTAATAGCCCTTTTGACTCTCTATTTTAACGGTATTTTCGCTATCCTCGCAATAAAGGCTATTTTTAGACGGCGCTCAGTAATCCGGCACTGCCGAAGTCCCGAACGTGCCGGATTAGCGAGTGTCTACTGTAATTCGTAGGATGAAGTATTTATTACTTCAGAACGATGTTTCAGGGTTACTGAAGGAATTCAATTTTTAGCTATTTTCCTCGGAAGTAGCAAGTGTGTGTGCGCGTCTATTAACTTAAGAACCGCTGGATAAATCTTCTTGAAATTTCGCAAGAACATTTCAGGACAAGAGACGATCTGAGTTTGATGTTTCGAATTTTTTCCGTGTTGGTCCTGAACGAAAAATTAGTGCGTGAAGTAGACAGCAAAATTTCCCGAGAAAAATTATCGATGTCTTAAAACAAGGATATTAATCCATTAAATGTCTGCGTAAGGTTTAACGGGATCAAAATCAATTGGATTCAAATTACTTTGTGTTTGCGAATTTAATTAATTAATTTTACTTGGATAATAACCACCATAGGATGTTATAGGTTTAGTCAAACGCCCACAGAAAGAGGAAAAGAATAAAGAAAAGAATAAAAAAAAGTTAAAACAAAAATCTTTGCAATTTGAGGTCCTCTCGTAGATTGGTGGTCAAGATAACTTAAAAAAAAAACCAACTATTTTTCCTAGAAAGATGAAATATTCATTGGAAAATTTATAATCTTGTAAACATATTTACATATTTATCTTGTAAACATATTTATTTTTGATACATATCTGATGAAAGGTAAGACAAAAATCTGAACAAAAACTGAGAATTCGCTTCCCCGTAAAGTTGTTCGTAATCTTCTCCTCAGTTGATCGTTGAAATGTTTATCTTTTATTTTTTCTCAATTATCAGTAGCCTCCAAAGGATGACTACTTCATATTTAAATGTTCTCGTTTTAGCCATTGAACAAATACGTTTTTATTATTATTAAGTTTTCCCTGATATGAGACTATTTGAACGTTGGTATGGCAACCACATCAATGTGAATTTTTATTTCCCCAACGACATTCGTAGAAGTGTCAGACAATTCAAAAATGTCTAATGAATGCTTTTCTTTTTTCTTGTCGTCCTGACAATCAACCGAGTCTACAAAGAAATAGAAAAATACCTAAAAATCTTCTCATTCTTATTTTAATCTCAAATCCGAAAACATTTAAAACACGCTGACAATCAGCATTGTTTTTCATTAATGTACGCCTGAAACCTTTTTTTCTTTTTCTACCTCGAGGGAGAAATTTGCGGTTGCTTGATTTTGCGCAACCACAAATGCAGAGGAACTAAAGTCCGCCAAACCAAAGAACGACCGTGGCCACCAGATGTCGCAATAGTAGAATTTGAATCGATTGTATATGTTTATGGCGGGAAAGTGAACATTTAGGGAGTTTGAAGTTTACGGAAAAAAGACAATATTTATTTTCTTGAACTATTCTGATTTCTCATCAAATATAATTTCAAAAATTAATTTTTATTCATTCGTTCGTTTCAATCGTTCAAAATCAGTCTCCTACCTTTTCCATTTGGTTTTTTGACGACATTGCATTCCTGAGATCGTCAACACGAAGAAACACTATGGGATTCGTTTACTCACGTCTCGTCTAAAAAAAACGGCACTGCGATCGAAAACAATTTCTCTGATGTGCCATAAGTAAGCATGTCATAAGGCCTTTTCGAAATAAGAAGTAACGTTAGCAATAATTTCCTTTTTGTTTGGCTTCAACGGTTTTCACTGTGCGAGAGTCGCCATTTTGAATCTTCTCTCTCGAATCCTGGAATGATTCTTATCCTCGGAAAAAAGAATTCACTTGATCCTTTTACCTATCTACACTTTACATTAAGAGATCATGGCTGTTTTTCAAGGTCAGAGTCGATCTCTCGTTTGGCTATATATAGTTCTGTAATTCCTCTACAACATCCTCAAAGGACATCAGCAAGCCTGCTTAGGCTACGTTTGTACGTTAGCTGTGACTGACTCCACACGCTTATTTTCAGATTGCCTACAAAGAAAAAAAAATTATCTTCTTGAATCCAACTTACAAGAGGGAGTGGAAATTTAGGAACAATCTAGATGCTTAGCTTGTTTGCAATACAGGATAGTCAAAAGTAAATCTCAATTTTTGTTTTTTTGTTTTTATACTTTTGCGGTTGTGTGATGGGCAAATACATTTGAAATCCTTTCTGGTAAAAGGGCTCTTCCTTAAAAAAAAAGAAAATCTATATTTATTTTAATTATATATATATATATATATATATATATATATATA
>JAFIDM010014012.1:69909776-69924300 GCA_023159025.1 Thereuonema tuberculata
CGCAAAATTTTGAATCGAAGTATATCCCGCAAAATTTTGAATCGAAGACTCCCGCAAAATATTTCGAAAACGGCTAGTGCTGGCCCTGCAAAATAACAGAAGTCATTTTATTGATATGTGTGTGTGGTGAGAATGTCACCCAACGATACCCGAACGGCTACATTAGAAATCAATCCTTCAGTTGAATCCTTCAGTTGAATTGCTATGTTTTTTCCTGCTTTTTTAAAGGGTCATTACTTTTTACAAGATTTGACGAAATTTTTCTGTATAAAGGTTTCATGAAAATAGACAGTATACTTTTTTTCTGTTTTGTTTACGAACTGTTTTGGACAAAAAAGAAATGGGACCCAGTAGTTCTGTAACAGCTTACGTGACACTGTTCACAAAGAAGAATAGTAATCACAATTTTAATTTCCCTTCATTATAGTTATAATTATGGTAACGGATAAACACAAAAGCAATAATTAACAATTTACTGAATTACAAAAAAAAAAAATGCGGTAACTCTTATTAGACACATTTTTTTGATGCCTTTGGCAGTTGAAGGTATTGGAAGGAAGGTGTGGTTGTGCTACAAGGTCGAAGGCACGCCTTTGCAATGCAAATCAGAAATTTTGTTCTAATAATTCTTTTACGCATAGAAAATAAGAGATATCAACACTTCGAATAATTGAAAAGCTGAAAAACGTAACATCCTAAGAACACGAAGGGGCTACCCATTTTCTAAAAATATTAAAGAACAGGTTTCTTTAATTAAAGGGAATTTTTAAGTACTGGATCTTTATTTAATTAGATACTACGCAACTATCTTTTCAAAATGGAAACTGACATCTCCGAAGATAACTGACATCTCCGAAGTACTTATTCTCAAAAGACTCTTTATTTAAAATTTTTTTGGGGGATCATTCTACAACTGTGGGGTGGTGTCTGTGAATGACATCTAAAAATTCAAAATGAGTTTGTCATCTTATTAGTTGCTATTAATTTACATTTAATTTCAACATCTTGATATGACTACAATCTTACAATTATTTGTAAAAATATATCAATATTTTTAAGAAGTTTTTAAGTTTAAGAAGTTATATAATTTGTGCTCATTTGTAATTTACGATTCAAATTTCTGTATATTCAAAATGAAGCCAGTTGATAGAACAAACAATTTTTTATTTATTTATTCAATTCGAATTGTACAGTCCTACTAGGGAAATTCCCCTGTCAGTAGGTTCTGGAGTTTAATGTTTACAGTCTGATTAATTTATGATTGCTAATGTAACGCAATATACATGTAATCTACATATCTACATAGTCCAATCAATAAAAATTTAAAGCACGTATTTTAAGGAACATTCAATCTAATGTGAAGATGCAGGCATGCGTATATGTCTCTGTGTATATGTATAGTATATACATATAGGAGCGTAAATATAAGTATGTGCATGTTCAAATTTACATATATTACAGAAATACATTAATTATAAAAGTTAAAGAATAAGAGGATATGTACTTAAATATTTCTACTCGCTACAATTTCCTGTTTATTATTTTTTTTTTGTAACTAATAATATAGTTGATTAAGTAGGTGTTTTTAAGGAAGTTTAGAAATCAAAATTACAAATTATTTTTTTCTGTGCAGATCTTTTGTCCATAAATAGTATCCCACGACAGCTGTTTCGCGCTGAATCATCATCAGTGGAATCATGCAGATCTTCTCTTCAATAAGAGATATCCCGAGACAGCTGTTTCGCGCTGATTCATCATCAGCCAGGATCAGTCCGGTACTTATTCTAAATATAGTAACTGACAATCCTAACTACCATTGTATTTAAAGATTTACTAATTTCGCGCCTTTTTTTATGTCTTTTGTTCTCTGGATTCCACTGTCTGGGCACTGGGATGACCTGTTTCTTGGTGAAAAAGTGGTTTCCATTCACCACCTTCTCGTCTTCCAGGATCTTCTTTTCTTTTTTTCTTTATTTCTACTGTAGGATGAATCGAGAATTACTAGCAAACTAAACCACTACAAAAGCTGCTTCATCGCTTCGCCGGCGTGGAATTTTTAATTGTAATATCAACGAGAGCAGAACGATACTTGCCAGTGTAAATGTTAACATGGTTATGAAGAGCTCCTCTTGTTTTGATTATTAAATTTCCAGTTTTTATTGTAGTTAATTACTTGTCAAGGCTCTGCGAGGCGGAGCGAAACGTTGAATTTTTTTATTTATTTTAATACATTTTTAATGTATTTTTAGTCTATTATGTGCTGGTCTTTAATCTTTAAATTTATATGTTATTAAGTTTGCGAAGATTTTCATATGCTTAAAATTAATTGAACTTAAAGAGATTTAAAATAGTATTTGTGGATTTGATCAATTTTTAGCCAAAAGTATAGGTATGTGGGTATTATTGTTATTCAGCAGATAGTATTGATTCACAGGAAAATAAAAGGAAAAAAAAATAATAAGAAAATAGACGTTTAGATACTTTACATACTTTACATTCAACTAACGCATCTTTGAAATGCTGTAATTTTAATATTTTTATTTGTAGTTCTCCTTTTACACGTCCTCCTTAGAATTTTAATTCTGTTTACTACATTTCCACACAATGCTATATCAGGAGACAGACTGCTACGAATACGGCAGGACACATTGACAGCTTCGTATCAGAAGGAACATAAATATATAAACCCCGATTCTTTTTACCTAAATATTTATGGCGTTCAATAAAGATACTTTAAGAATTTCGGTATTTTTTATAATTAAAAAAAATACTTAATTAATTTTGTAACTAAATTTAGTTCCTATCATGTTCCATCCCATACTATACAGTATATTTCCATACATAATATATTCCAGGCTGTTCCATTTTATTTATTTCTGCCGATGAGTGACTTAAATCATCTCACCTGTCCTTCCACCTGCTAAGTTTTACCTGTTCTAAAAGTTTTCTGTTCTGTGACTGGCGTACAACAATTTCAAAATTTCATATTAAATCTCCCGACCCAGACTTTTCTAGTGCATGTTTTCTCAGAATTGTTTGAATTTGGAGTGGATTGTTTGTTTAGATGCAAATTAAACAACGTTTTTTGCAACTTTATTTATCTTCAAAGTGAGTCCGGTAACCACGTGGTAGAACGCTTGACTGCGGATTGGAGGAGCCGGATTCGATCCGTCGGAAGTCGGGGATTTTTTTCACGCTGAATTCTCCTCCAGACGGGTCCTAATGTCACCCAAACCTCTGTTAAATGGGTTCTTTCCCGGGATGAAAGGCGAGCAGGAATTGGACGACCATCCGACCTCAACTTAGTACCATAGGTCACGAAACGCCGGGAGTATTACCTCCCGCAATCCAAAGGGCCTACTTAGGCCTACAGTGGGACTTTTTTATTTATCTGCATAATTTCTTTTGATTTTATACAAATGATAAGTTTTGTCATGTTTTAATGTCCATTTTAAACCACAGTAAGGTCCGGACCGAAGTCGTTATTAAATTCAAATTATTATATTTTCTGCGTTTAATAAATAATCTAACAATTGGGTCACAAAAATATCTATAATAAATTTTAATTCTGCGATCGTCAGTTTGAATTTGTCAGTCGCGTGCCTATGTACAGTTGCACGCGACTGATCCCAATGTTGTCTTTTACAAACATGATTGCATTACTATTTACTTAAAATATATTTTAAACAATGAATCTATTTTTGAATTTAAAGAAGGTCCTTGGGTGCGCGAGATATTTATGCTCCCAGCGATTCCAAACCAACTGGACTAATTGAGGTCGGATGGTCAGCCCCACGCTCACCCGCCTTTAACACCGAGTATGAAACCCAGTAAATTGATAGAAGACTGGCTGAACCCTAGGGTCCGTCTGGAGGAGAAATAACGGTGGAAAACCACCTCCAACCCAGACTTCTCCAATCCGCAATCCAGCGCCGAAACCACTGGACTACAAGACCCCCATTTTATAATTTTATGAGTATAATTTTCTTTCTATTGAATTATTTTACTTGCCTTAATTAGTGCTTTGGATTTAACAAATATTTAAATTATTAAGAAAAATATTGTTAGAAAAGAATTTAAGAAAAAGAAAGAAAAAAAGAAAAACGTGGATTGGATACATTTATAAGTTACAGTACCGTACTTCTTCTTTAAATCCCATCTGCCTCTTAACATATTTGTAAAATAAATACCGATACTTCTTCAACTCTTCTTACTGTAGTAAAACATATATTTAATACATATAGTAGTATAATACATGTAGGAAGAAGAGATTGGATACATTTCCAATTCGATTGATTAAAAAAGCATTTTTTTTTATCTTTTTGAGTTTTTAGACTTTATTTAGAGATATTTTCCGTGTAGATTTTTAGGGATTGGATATTTTGTTACAACTGGATTTCACAGGATTTAAAATCTTTTTTTTTTTTTTTTTGAAAGGTCATATTTTGAATTATTATTTAAGTTGTAAATAAATGCCTACATCTAAGATTTATACGTAATAAAGTCCTTGCTCTAAACATAAACAGTCCAAAAACTGATGGCGTGATTCTAAATCCATCCCCAACTGCGTGAGAATTTTATTTATTTATTTTTTTTCCTTCGTTTGGCTAAGGGCGTGTACAGCTTCCTAACCTTATCTTTCCGCCTCAGGTCTACGCGGCTTCAACATAAAGACTCAATATATAATTCACATTTGTTAAACCCAAAGCCACTTTCTTACGTAATGACAAATAAATAAATAAATAAATAAATAAAATAAAACTTAATAAAAAAATAAATATTACCGCTTCATTTAGAAAACTTCAAATGCAATTATCGTACTTTTTTAAAATCATTTTAATATTTAATGAAAAAAAAATAAAAAATAAACAACAACGGATGAGACCAAATTGTTTACCAAGTGACATCCTGAAACATCTGTTTCACGCTCTTCGGCGATCATCAGCCAGAAGCAGTCACCAGTAAACAATGAAGTCTCAGTCCTGAGGCTAAAAGGATTAATCGTCGGAATAAACAATAACAAGGTAAGGATAGCGATTATAAACCAAACACAATGCTTCGCAACGGCTTCTGATGTTATTGCTTTAATTTCCTTATTGTTATAAATGTGATTGTTGCGAATGCAAAGGGCGCAATTGTTGTGATTGTTGCTGAGCTGTATTATATAAGTGATTGTTGCGAATGCAAAAGGCGCAATTGTTGTGATTGTTGCTGAGCTGTATTATACAAGTGATTGTTGCGAATGCAAAAGGCGCAATTGTTGCGATTGTTGTGCTTTGCATTGTGGGATACTTGTCCACAGACAGACGAACAAAGCGGGATTATAAGGCTGACTGAAACACACTAATGAAATATTAGTGAGAAAATTCATGTGCCAGCTGTCCGCCGGTCGCGATGAATTTTTTTTTTAATGCATAAAAAAATTCAATGAGGTCGGCGGACTGCTGGCACATGAATTTTTTCATTAATATTTCATTAGTGAGCTTTTTTTTTTATTGTTTATTTTTGCTTTAGAGGCATCAGTATGATTCCGACAAAAAAAATAATACTTTGAAAATACAAAAAGATATAGCGAATTTGTTTCCATCTATCAAAGGACAAAAATATATATTATAACCATTGTTAGAAGAACGAGCTTAACTAAAAAACACCACAAAGCTGTTAGGCTGTCAATAGATTCAATAACAATACACGGTTCCGCTTGAAACATTGCTTGAGCCTTGATGCAACCTGGGTAAAAACAAAAAAAAAAAATTGTTGTCAATATTGTTTTTTCTGCAAAGAATGTCACGAACTTTCTTGCATCGTATCCAAAACTTTACTTGCTTCAGTTTAGAAGTAAAATCAAATCTGAGTTTTTTTTTGGTTGGACAACGCTAATGTTTCGTTTCCTTATAATACTGTGGAGATGGAGATACTAAATCTACTGAAGGTGACAAAAATTTCTCATAGAAAAGCATTTGAACGGAAACGGATGATTTCTATTGATGTTTTAAACAGTGAAGGTTTTGCTGTTTGGTTAAGTTGCTTTTTTAAAAACTGTTAACTGTTCATTTCCTGTGTGTTTTATTCCGAAGATGGATACCGTTTTAAAGGGTATCTGAAACATGTCAATACTTTTTTAATTTTTTAATGTCTAATGAAGACTGCATTATTGGTCTTCATTATATGTTACTATTAAATTTCAATTAAATAAAAGCTACTGAAGTTTATATAACATAAAATTATTGTAAATAATTTTACAGGTTTACCTCATAACAATCCAGTAACTAATAATTTCACAATAGATTTAAGTAAAAAAAAAATTTCAATTCCAATCCAATATTTTCTCTTAATCTGCCGTTAATTTCGTTGACCCAAAATCAAACTGACTGATTTATTTTCGGGTTTCTGCTTCGACGCCATTTAATAGCTTATTGTCAAAGAAGTTCTATTTTTCTTTCTTTAAGATTCTTCTGTAAGAAAGGAATTAGAAGCGTGATTCAGCTTTGAATTAATCCCACCCCAACAGAACAAAAGCCAACCACGACCCACTCTCCTTGAATATGTATTCTCTGACATTAAGCACAAGTTGAATTCCACTTTCACGCAGACACGCCCCCGCGACCCTAATAACACCCGATTAACAAAACTGAATTTGATTCCTACATGAAATCCACCACATTCGACATCTTTTTTTTTTTTTTTTCTGTGTCTTAATAGTCAATAATAGACCACTTTGCTCACTGCAACAACAAGACCTATTTTCTTCTGTGAAACCTCAAATGTAGCGATTAATAATTGGCGAAATAAAAGTGTGATTCAATCAATTGCGTGGAAAATCGTTCTGTATCTCTTTTTTTCTTTCTTCGCTGCCAGCTAAGTAATTATTCGATTGAGGCAAGTAAGAAGATAATAAATAAAAAAAAGATGAAAGCAATTGGACTTCAACCTGAAGTCGTCTCATTTGCTGAAAAGAAAAACTAATTACATTTGGAATTATTTTTTAATAATAGAATTGCTTCGGGATATTTCGTATTCTACTTTGCAATGAAGAAAAAAAAAAAAACTAGAAAACAATTAATAATTTGATTACAAATTTACCCTTCGTTTGTCCTGAATATTCAGTAAGTAACAACAGCAGTTTCACAATGTTAACACTTGGGCAGATTTATTTGGTTACCATGAGCTGCACGAATTGTTCATGTTTTCCTTGAGACATCTGCAACTTACAATTCACTTCGTTTGCAGAATTTAAATTTCCGTTTAATTTTCTGTAATTTCTATGAGACATTGGTAAGATGTTACTGAGAAGATTCGGGTTGTCTGCGATAACTTTGTTGATGTCGTCATCTTCGCTGGTACTTCATTTTTCAATGTGTGTAAATTTTTTTTATGTATAGTTTTATTTTAAAAGTAAGCTTATTGGATTATATATTATACATTATTTCATCATCAATATTGTGTAGTAACCAACTAAAAACTATTTAGTATGGAAAGTGAAATAAAAACATAGAAGAAGCTCCAGTAAGACATTAAGGCCTACTTAATGAAGGGCGTGCCACCCCCGCCAACTTTTTTTTTTTTTTTTTAAATCAGAGGATCGTACACAGAAAAAGTATAGATTATAATTCCTACATTAAAAATTTTTATAGGTTAAATTATTTAAATAATATAAATATAAATTATATAAATTAAATTAAATTATATAAGTAATATTATTTATGAGTATTTCTAGACTTATATGTATCACAGATGAAGCAAGCACACCTGTTAATAACTGAAATAAAATTTAATTACAATTTTATTACACGATCATGGTTCTAGATTTTAATTTATAAATTATACAATCTAACAATCTGCCTTACTATTTTCCGTTTGATGAAAATTCATCTAAATCCTAACTTCGCCCAAAACTTACTAATTTTAAACAAATTGAAAATGAACTGCAAAATGGATGACTTGTTAAACGAATTCATTTTTGTCATCTTTGGGAGTTAATTTTTCGATTACAATTCTATTCTTCAGGATTTTTCTAATTTTTCAAAAGGGATCCAAATGCAACTGCTTTCAAGAAGACCGATTTACTAATTCAAAAGCTGCAAAGTAATCCAGTAAGATTATAATAGTAAAGAAGATGTAGTTTCCGATTTACATAAAAAATAAAAATATGAATTAAGATAACCACGTTTGTTAAAATAACATCATCATTAAAATGTTTTTATGTTTCTTCTTTCGAATTCTTAAGATCTTGATCAAGTAAAATAAGAATTAGAATAATAAAAAAAAAAAAGAATTATTGTATAGATACTATCAATTTTTAAAAATAAATGTTATACATATTATAAAGACATTATTTGTTCTTTCAATAATTATGCTTGAAACAATTTCACTCGTTTCAATTTCGCATTACATACAAAAAAGTTTATGTACAGGGTGATTACAATTAAAGGTCAACTTTTAACATGCTGTAAAAAAAAAGAACCACTGCTCAGAGTGACCTGGAATTTGAACTGAATATACTCGAAGAAAGGGGAAATGGTATGGCATAAGAAAAATAATAGTTCCAAATGTTAGCAATAGATGGCGCTTTAAGGGTCATAAATATGCAAAATACAAGACCTGTCATGAGCACGACACATTGCATTTGTTATAAAAACGAGGGATACATGGCGTTTTCCTCATATTGCTTCTGAGAAGCTCACCATGACTCTCTCAATGAAGGATCGCGCTCTGCTTGTGAAGCTGTACTTTCCATTAAAGTATCGTATAAATAAAGTATCGTATAGTGATTATTACAGTGATCTAATAAAAGAAACGCTCATTTCTATTACGATCGATTTCTCCAAATAGCATTAGTAGAAGCTCATGTAACAATTTAATTGGATTCAATTGAACTTAATCCAGAAGCAGCTTAGGACAATTTGGAGAAACCTGTTGTTTCCGGTCGTTACTGTTGTTACCCAGCAATAGGGATCAAGATATTTTAAATGGATTAAGATCATTAAATTTATTTAATTGCTTTTGATCTATCTACATCCTTTTGAATGTTATAAAAAGTTGAACATGGATTTAAAGTATTTTTAACGATTTTTTTTTTTTAATAAGAATGAAAAACGGAAAAACGATGAAATTGCACATTCTTATGCTTTCACGACTTCAGCGATCATCGACGGCAATCTGCGACAGCTGTTTCGTCTTTATTAGGACTAATCAGCCAGATTTACCCTCGATGATGAAACTCAGAACTCGCCTATGGATCCTTCTCCAGCTCTCCCCCAAATGGACCCCCCCAAAAGCAAACCACAATAAAAAAAAAAAAAAAAGATTAAACCAAAAGCAAAGGCGAAAAATTATTATTCTCATGTTACATTTAAGGCACGTTCAATCTTCTTAATAATTATAGGAATAAAATAAAAATCTCATAACCTCCCGAATCATAAGATTCACAAGACAGTCATGAGGATGGATTATAAATCATGACAATCGTCATAATAAGACGAATTAAACGATTTGTGTTTTGGGGGCGTCCACAAAAGACGTCTGCAGCGAAAGAGACAGGAGCAGGTTGATAAATTGTGATAAACTGGAACAAAGCCACCGCGAGTCTTCTGAGTGTCCGCTTTTTTTAGTGCGGAAGGAGACGGGAGGGAAAAAAAAGAACATTACATTTTTAGCGACCAAAATTGGTGGCTATTGCGTTTGTCTTGTCCTTTCGTCCGTGTCTGTTCCTCCCTAACAACTCCCGAACGGAAGATCGGATCGACAAACGGATTTAACCATCTTTTTCACAGGCCCAAACCCTGTGGGGGTTTTTTCAGGGGTCACCCCCCCCCCCCCCCCCCCCAAGTTCGAGATATTTGACATTGTTTTCATTGCATGCCCGCTATTAGCTTAAATGTTAAAAATGCAACAATCTCATTTCAGTTGTCAGTTTTAGCTTGATTCTTAAGATCTCTGACTCATATACTCAAGGTTGTTGGTTCAAACCTGTACATCTTCTTTCTTTTCTCGTTTTTCTCAATGTTCACGCTTTTTTTTTTTTTTCTTATTTTTCTAATTTTTTTTTTCCCTAACTTTTTTTTCATTTTTCCTTAAGCTGTTGTACTTCCTTTTTTTAATTATTATTTTTAAATTTTGTTATTTATAGGAATCCTTACTATTAGAAATATCATAAAGAAGGCATGCTAGAGAATTAATACGAAAACAACGATGTAATATGAAAAATATTTTTTTTTCCTATCGAAACTGCATTAACTTAGCTTATAGTGAGAATTCGTTTCTGTGATATATTATCGAATCTTATATCTAAAGACATGCATTGGCATTACAGCAAGTGAAATTATCTGAGCAGGTCTGAGATAAAAAGGTCTTACACCATTAAGAATTCAGACACAAATTTTAGCTCTGTTAGATTAATTGAAAGTGGGTGGCATGACTGCCGAGCACGTCGACCTTAAAGATCTTTTATACTATCCCACGGAAAGAAGGACAGACGGAGAGAAAGACTGAGAAAGGATAGTGTGAGAAATGCAGGGGAAACGGGAGAACCCCGGGAAAACCAGCCCAGCGCGGATCGCCACCTTCAACGAAACCCACATGATAACCGAACCCGGGACTTAGAGGTGAGTAGCTCTGCTAACTAACGTTTAAAGAGCTTTTTAGATACACGACGATAAATGCAGTTGATGATCCACCATTTTTATATTTCTATCAGTCCTGATTGATTAGGCACCGGTAACTATCACTATATGGAAATATTTCGTAATGTTGATCTTCTAAATTTTACTAAGAATAAAACGTAAATTTTGATTTTAAACGTAATAAGTAAATTGATATCCAATTCGTTGATTTTGTTTATTCCAGTGAAACATTATAAATAAAGTAATTTTTTAATTGGACATAATAATAAACAGTATTAGCATAAACACTGTTAAAAAAGGACTTTTTCTTTAATCCGATATAGACGTAAAAGAAATTAACAGCAAAGGATTACATTCAGAAATCCAGTTAAGTTATCTCTAGAGAAGAGATAATAGTAATTTGATGAAATAAGTACGGACAAAATAATGGGGTTCAATTATTATTTCCCCTTCCTCGCCTGTCTCTATAAGAATCAATGACTGGAGGTGAACCTAAGGAATTACGCTAGTTAGATGAACCAAAAGTCGTATTTAAATCTGATAATAAAAATCTCTCAATTGAGCGTACAATGTTTTCAAAAAAAGCGCTCCATTTAGCAAAGTTTCTTTCACACATCATTGGTCAACGTATTTTAATATTTCACTTAATAAACATGGTAAAACGTTTTCTAGTAATGAGTTATGATTATGAATTAAAAGAAAAAAAAAGCAAGATATAACAGATAATAACTTAAGTTCCTTCAAAAATGTCAGTTGAAGCACAAAATCGCAATAAGTTCCCGGGAAGGTTTAAATTCGAAAATGTTGATACTAGCTTCTTGTATGATGTTCAAAATATACCGAAAACAATAAGATCAATCGAACATTCTGGGCTCGATGGGTGAATAACGCACGCAATTCGTAATATCTCTTTTTATTCCCTTCTCTTTTTATTGAATGTCACCCTGCTTGAGAAAAATAGACCCTTCTCTGGGTTCGATATCACTGCGAAACTTGATACAAAAACTGCTGTGCAGATGCTGACTGCAATCAGTGCGTTAGATTCCTTGGCAGAGGTTATGTGGGTGGTCGATCATCATTACTCACTGACATACATTGAAGGCAACTCGCAAACAAACATTTCCTATCCTACATTGGCGAATGAGGGATGTTTGCGTTGCCAAATCAAGATATACAGAAGCTATCAAGAACGAAATAACTTCTCTATCAACTTCCATTTTAGAAATATTACTCTTCTAAAAGCAATTACTATCCCTGTACTTCAAATATATATATATATATACCAATTCTATAGTAATATTTTTGGTAGTTGATGAAAATTTCACCGATTTTAATTTATTTTATTTTGTAAAAACTACAGAGAATAAAAGATGAAAACCAAGTTTAAAGAAATTTTCTTAACAAAGTTCTGTACTGACATTTTATTCCAAGCACTTTCATTTAGTATAATAAAATCTGAGGAGTTAATACATTTCTTATCTCCTTTAACTAAATTAAGCAGAGAGATTTACTTATACTATACATTCTTATTCATTTGAAGATAAATCGACGAATTGCATAAATAATTACCAATGCTTCTTCGTGGTTATTCCATAATTTATCACAGGTTTTGCAAAATACTTCTGCTTACCAATTGCGTATCACTACCACAACACAGTTCTGTAATATTAGATGACAGTTCAACATTCAGCAAAAAGGGATAAGTTTCAAGCACAAATTCTTGTAAAAATTGGACGAGTAATGGGATAACGTCAACACTTCCTCAGTGCTGAAACAATTTCCTTTAACCGGGAAAATATTCTATTACTTTGCTGTTAGAAGTGATTTACAGAAAGCAAACTAATCAGGCTTACGCAATAACAAGGTAGGGATAGCGATTAGTAAACCAATCACAATGCTTCGCAACGTCTTCTGATAAGACAATATCATTGATATTGCTTTGATTTCCTTATTATTATAAATGTGATTGCTGCGAATGCAAAAGACGCAATTGTTGCGATTGTTGTACTTAATGATAATTTAATGAGATTTTAATGATACTTGTCCTCAAAAACGGGAATAAAATAAACGAAATGATTATATGGGGACCAGCCAGAGAATGACTTTGACCTTCATAGAGGACAATGATCTCTTAATCATTCCAGGACTTAAGAGAATTATTGACAAAGGTTTGCCTCGCTTGAGAGTCGCCAATCAGAAGCCATAAACTTTCCCGCCATAAACACTGACATTAACAATCGATTCAAATTCTACCATCGCGCCATCTGGTGCCCACGGTCGTTCTCTGATTTGCTCCACTATAGGCTATATCTGCTGAATGCAAGCGCATTAGTTTTATTCACTTTTAATTAAATCCTCATTACTTTAATCCAATTACTTTTTAATTACGAATGCACGCGTTAATTAGTGGATGATATGCATTGTTAAGAAATTAATAGAAGCCCATTGTTTGGATTCTAATTCTATTCTGTGGAATTTTGGTTGTTTTCACGAGCTAATTTCTGGAGATCACGAGGCACACGGAAAAAATTTCAAGTACAGAATGCAGATCATTATTTATCCTTAAATATGCCTACCAATTTACAAGACGATCCGTCCAGCGGTCCAAAAGTTGTTTGGGAAACACACGCATTCAGACTGATAGATTTTGTGAACCTAGGAAAGTAGGCTAATAAGACTTCAATATAGAATTTGGTAGATATCGATTTCGAATTACGTAATGTCTCATTATGAAAAGTGGTCCTATAAACAAGTCTACGAATTTTCTCAGCTGTAGGCTAAGTCTTAACTAAGTAACTTGATATCAGTGCGTTGTTATTTAGGTTATTGTGTTCATAAGATTCTGCTACACAACTACCATTCTACAATAGTCAAGACGCGATCATCAAAATACGAATCAAAATACAAATTCAATCATCAAAATTGAAAATAGTAATGTTTACATCATTATTCTGTTGTCTGAAGCAGCGAAATGAAAATAAAATGAAAGTAAATAATGGCAAAACGTCAGAACCACTGTGGAGCCCGCAAAGTTCCTCAAATCCACTACTTAAATATAATAAGCATTTTTTTTTTCTCTTTATTTTTTGTTCTCACTGTTTGTAAATAATAATATCTACAATTTTTTTTTCTCCTGAAAAGTAATTAAATACTTATTATTTAATTTAAAAAAAAATCAATTACTTTTAATTATATTAATTAATTATATAAAAACGTGCGGAAATTAGCTGATTACTAAAAGGATTAGTAACCACTGTTTAATATATCAATAGAAATCTATTTGTTACGAATCTTTTAGGTAGGACTTTTTTTTTTTGGTCATCTCCACGCGCGAATTTCTTACTAAGTGACCACGCGGGAAAATTTTCAAATGGATCGTCGTCCATAATTGTGCATACTAAATTTCAAGAAATCAGTTCGCCAGTTCAAACGTTATTACAGGGGATCACAAAAAACAAAACAAAATAAAAAACAAAAAAAACTGATGTCTGGGTATCAAAGGCTAATAAAAAATTGCTTGTATCTGTATTTGTCTGTTTGATTGTTGTGTAAAAATCGGTACTTTTACCGGTCTCGAAGAAAATCAACGTCACCGTGACTAATTCTGCAGGAAGTACATCTCTGAGGGGAAAAAAAAGGAATTTCAGAAAATTCAATTAACTTCAAAGAAAACTCGTCGGGAAATCTTAATGATTTTTTAGATTGGGATTTTCCCAGGGAAGCATTTGGCGTACACCGAATTCTCCTGTGGTAATTTGTTCCATCGTGTAGACGGACACGTGTTGTATGAACTGATGAAATCACAGCAGACTCAAGTCACGTTTCTTCCATCTTGGCAAAATGAGACTTTGCAATGGGGTCAGATGGAATCTCAGCAAAAATACTGTATTTTTAGGTTATTA
>JAFIDM010014012.1:69949300-69970767 GCA_023159025.1 Thereuonema tuberculata
GATATTAACATAGAAAGTACATGATGATTATCAAACCCTATTATCAATGTTTATAGAAATACAATAATGTTGTATAAAACTAACTTTCAAACCAAAAGACAAGTTCAACTAATACAATTTATTCGCTAAATTATTCTTCAAAAAAAAATCGAAAGCTATTTGACCAAACAACGAACATTTGAAATTTATCAAAACCAAATAATGTAAATAAATATATACTTCCCCCATAAGCATACCCAAGATTTTGGAATAAGAGGGGTTATGATTATCTTAGTCGTTCAATCCCTCCCTCAAAATACAATAAATAAATAAATAAATAAATAAATAAAAGATGAAGGGATGGGGGGGGTTACAAACAAACCAACTTTCCAACCAAAAAAAAAAAATGACAAGTAAAAAAACTTAAATTTCTTCCATTTTCTAAATAAACCCCTATTCCTATGTTTTTTAGGCCTCTGAATACGATGGTGAAGTCCGTTTGTGGATTCGACTTTCCGTTCGGGAGTTGTTAGGGGTGGACAGACACTGACGGACGGACAGGACAAACGCAATAGCTGCCGATTTTGATAGCTATAACAATAGCTCCCAAATAGGTCGCTAATAAAATAAAATGGCTAAATGTAGTGTCACTTAGCACCAGCAATTGGATACATTATAACAGTGCTTCGGCAACATTTTCTGACGAAGCATTTTTCTCTCTCTTTAGGCTACGCTTGTTTGAAAGAAGATTTAGGCTACGCTTGTTTGAAAGAAAAAAAAGCAGTCAACATGTCTTTATTAACTCAATTTTTGCTTTAATATTGCATTTATTTTTATGCTCACACAGGATATTCACGGATGTTTATCCGTGATTAAGCACATACATTCATTCGTACAATTTGTAGGCCTATTTAAATAAATTTCAGCCCTTGCACCAATGTCATTCATATCTCCAAAAGATAGAAAGGATGCGTGATACACACTCGATTAAAGCGAATGAGGGTCAGAAGCCAATAAATTCGAAACTAAGCACAATTTATTTGCATTCAGTTTGCTAAAGAAAAAGCTACAGGTACTCCTCACTTTACGACCGAGTTCCGTTTCGACGATTACGTCGTTAAGCGAATTGGTCGATATGCACCGGAAATGTAGGATCGTTGTAAAATTATAAAATTATGCAACAAACGTCCAATTTATTCATAAAAAGACATGCATATGTACATATTATCAGTTGTTTATTTGGTTATCTGGAGCTGTAGAGGGTCCAGATAAGGGAGTGACGACGATGAAATAGAAGTTATACCTTCAAGGGCGGAAGTCGTAAGTGTGAGAGGTCGTTAAGCAGATAGGTCGTAAAGTGAGGAATACGTCTATTTAAAAGGAAGCAAATTTTCTTACTTTTTCTGTTTGAAAAGTTGTTCCGTTTACATCATCTTTAAATAAATATTAATTTAATTTATTTAAATTAATCTAAACAGAAAAAGAACGCCGGAACTGTAACTACGCTAAAAACACATTTATTTTCTTTGAAAAATAGGCCTATCCCAAAGCGACAGAAATACATTTGAAATTTCCTTTACTGGACGGAAAAATCTGTGACGTTAGCATTCAGGAAGGAAGGATGTCTTGGAAGGTTAATGAGATTTCAAAATATTTTTAAATTGCGCAAAATATAATTGTGTAAAAAATGATATGATAGATAAATAAAAATAAATCTTTCTATATTTGACTAATTAAAATAGAATCAATAATAATAATAAAAAACGAATGATATAGAAAGGGCAATTACGGAAACAAAAGATAACCATATTATTCTAGCTGATTTAAAATGAAATTAACAAAAATTACAGTTTTGTACCGACATTCGAATATCCGCATTCAAAAACATAGGAATAACTTATATCGGACATCAGGAGGATAGAGATCTGATTTTCAATATTTACAAAATAAATCACAAATAGCTCCTTCTTCTTTTTTTTTTTTTTTTATTTTTAATTGGAAATTTGTTCTAAGTCAATGACAACTGATTGATTTTTTTTTAGCGACGCATTTGGGAGCTATTGTGACAGCGACCAAAATGGGTAGCTATTGCGTTTGTCTTGTCCGTCCGTGTCTGTCCACCCCTAACAACTCCCGAACGGAAAGATCGGATCGACAATCGTGTTCATCATGTTCAGAGGCCCAAAAACTGTAGAAATGGGGTACTTTCAGGGGCCAACGCTGTTTCCGCTGTTAGCTTAAATATTAGAAATTCAGTGGCGTTATTTCAGTTGTTAGATTTATTGTTAAGGTTTCGGACTCATAAACTGAGGGTTGTCGGTTTTTTTTTTGTTTTCTCTTAATCTTTTTTTCTCAATGTTCGGGTGTTTTTTTTTTGTTTTTGTTTTTCTATTTTCCATAAAAAAATTTTGTATATTTTTTCTTAATTTTTTTTTAGGCTATTGTACTTTCTCTTTTTATTATTATTTTTTATTATTATTATTATTATGGGTGCCCTTAAATTTACGCTTTAGCACAAAATTATATTCACTTGTTTTTGTTTTTTTTATATTCAAAAAATTATTAAATTCGTAATCTTTAATTACAGAAATATTCGAAGTTTTTCCCTGTTTATGTACAGTAGAACCTCATTATAACGGACCCTATTATAATGGACGTCGCTTATAACGGACAGTTTTAAATAAAATTATCAGCCTACAATTAAGATAAGCGAAGTGAAAGACCATTTAAATTTTATTATTCAATAAGTTGAATAATCGGCAAATGAAAATGTGTTTGCTTATTATGAACACCTCCGTCAGTTATTAACTGAAGAAATAAGCAGCAAACAAACCTAGCAGAAAATAAATTATTTTTTCAAACCAATGAATGTAAGCAATCAACATGAATCAGGACCTTCTTGTTCTAAAGATTAATGCAGTGTTTACATCTTTTTCAAATCAACCTACTATGCTGAAGGCTGTTTTTTATTTGATATATAATAAACACTTTTTATAGCTAACTATTGTACTTTCATTGATGTACACCCTGCTGCATTACACCGCTGTAAGAATTATTTGTTATAAACCGGACTTTCATTAATACGGACAACCTTCAGCCCCTATTAGTCCGTTGAAATGAGGTTCCACTATACTTATTGCTTCTTTCCTTGTTTTGCTCTAACTGATATCATATTTCAGTTGCAGAAAAAATAAAACCAAAAAAAAAATAAAATCTTTTAAATGTGAAAATTTCTTTGTTAACTATTAATGGGTCATAAATCACAAGTTCTTATCTTTTCATTTGTTGCGTATTATACATTAAGTTGTATATTAAGTTTAATTTACATTATCGTGCATTAAGCTTAGTTAGTTTATTTTCATGGCTAAACATGATTTTATTTTTCGTTGTTCAGTTTACTGTCCATCATTTTCGAATGTATATCAATATATTTCCATTAAAAGACAGGTGAATTTCAGATTACGGCGAATATCTTCAATTAATGTCGTAAAATTTCTTCATTTTTTGCGACCCCATAGGAAGGGGCTACTAGGATTTTCCGTGTCGGTGTGAGAATGTAACACAGTCCACACCGACGTCGGAGCTCCGTGAGTCATATCTCCTCGCTCCCATAGGGTGAAGGTTTGGGGAAAACATTTCATTTCTGGTCCAGATCATTTCCCGTCTTAGGTGGTCATTGAACGATTCAGACAAAGTTGGTGACTAGCTATATGTTATCGACTACGGTGAGAACATATATACGTACACCATCCCCTCAACCTAATGTGACCGCTGGCCGCTTCACGCAAGAGTTGCCCGAATGCAAAATGCATATCTAGAAATACTAATGAACTCAATGAGAGCATCACTTAAAATTTTACTTGATCCTTGAATTGCAACAGCTTGAATAAATAAGTTCTGCGCGCCAATTAATAGTAATATCTCTTCTAACAATGAAACATGAACTGTATTTTTTTTTTATAGGAAAAACATTTAAAACCTTTTAAGAAGAACTGAAGTGAAATTAATTAACATAGGTATAATTTCCTTCATTCTATTAAGAACTTATTTTTCAGAAGTTGTTATTGTGACTCTTCAATTAATACGCCACTAACGACGTACAGTTATAACAATGCCATCTTCAGTTTTTTTCCTTTCTCTACTTTGAGACGTAAATTTGTAAGCCGTACGCTAAATAAATATATAAAAAAAATCAATACCGTGCAATCAGACAATTTAATGGGTCAGAGGTAACTTGGGATGGATTGAAAAACTGAGTCTAATGGTTTGCCAATGATAACGCCACAGCATTAGCTTAGAACGATATTACAGCAATACTCTATTCAAATACAGGATTAAACGACCGCAGTTCCAAGTATTACAGGAGACTATATTTGTAAGCATTTTCATTTGAAAGTAAAGAAAATATCACTGAAATAGTTAGTTGTTTAGGCTATATTTATTCTTAAACTTCATTTAGAGAACGAGAAAACTGGAAATTCCCGAAGGAAGTTAGTAAACTTAAAATCTTGCCTTTTAAATTGTTCAAGTCGAGAAATTAACACAAACGAAAAGTAATCGTATTATAAAATTGTTTGGTTGGATATCAAGGCGCAAAAGCGACTGCGGACAAGAATCCTCGAATACAACCAGTTTACCTAATATTTTTCAGTTACTGATACGATTAAATCTGCAAACACCGTTAGATCTTCTACGTAGAGTTATTTTAGTCGCATGCTTAAAACAAAATAAAAACTGGATTATCATGTAGGCCTATTGTTCGAAGTCGAAAAAAAATTGGCTAGTTAATTGTTTGGGAGTTGTTTGGAATGAAAATTTTTATCATCATGCGCAAGTTTTCTTCGAAGAAAATGTTGTCCCAGAGATCCATATATGTAAAGTAAGTTTTAACTACTAAATCTGTTTGTTACTTACTGATAGTTTATTGTTAGTAAATATTGCATGCCGAGTTTCAGGAAAATCTATTCACTGATTCAAAAGGTATTAGAGGTGGCGCAAGGACAGAAGGATAAACACATATACACATTAATTTTATGAGTATAACCTTTCTTGGAAAAATAAATAGCCTCACAATGCCATTTTATGCATGTATCAGCGATAAGTTAACAAAAGAGCATCTCTAAAGGCAATGTATGTTTCTTGTTTAAAAATTTTAGGTATTAAAGAATGTATTGTGACTTTATTCAATTACTTCCGCTACAAAAAACTCAATTGGTATCAACTGCTATCACCTGATTCGTAGCCTAACTCTAACGATTGACGATAAATTTGTTTGATTTGAGATAACAAAAACCAAACTTCAGATTGGAGAACATGCTATCTGGAATCTTAATAGAAATTATTTGATTACTATTTTTTTTCTAATTTAACATCAACGATGTCTGATTAATTTTTTTAAGGGTTAGTTGTGTATGCTAAAAAACAAATAGAAATGCAAGATATGGGAACAGCGGGGCAGAGAATGGGGCAGAGCAGAAGCAAGTTGGCACGAACTAATTCGATGACGAGTAAAAATTAGTAAAACACTACTAAATGGTTACGATTACACAAACGAAAATAAACAGCCATGAAATAATTGATAAAACTGATTAAATACATAATTTAAGAAACAGGGTTTCCGAATCTTTTAGTCTGCTTTTTTTTCTTATAGTTTTTCTACCAAAGACATTAATATTCGTCGGAAGCGCAGTGATGTCTCAAAAGAAAAAATAAACAATAAAAAACTCATATTGAACTTCTTTCATCATAACAACGTTAATATTCCATAATATTTCGTTCTTTTTGTATCAAAAGAACTACCTCAGATGGATAGGGATAGATATTTAACCTATTCCTTAACATTGTGGAATATTAAAGTTTTTATGATGAAAAGAGTTCAATATGAATATCATTTATTTATTTATGAAGAAGTTTATTATTAATAAAAAACTCACTAATGAAAAATTAGTGAGAAAATTCATGTGCAAGCAGTCCGCCGGCCGCGATGAATTTTTGAAAGCATAAAAAAAAATCAATCTGTGAATTATTATTGTTTGTTAAATACATTAATATTCTATTAAATTTAAGTATATAATTCACTGAAGTTATGGCAGTTAGAAGACCATTTTCTCAAAGATGTTTGTTCACAAATAACTACTGTAAATTAATAAATTGATATTTATTATTATTAAACTATCAATTATGTAGTACTTAACATGAATTAATTAAATTTTTGATAATTTTTAATAATTTAACTTTTAAAAATTAATTAAATTTTTGATAATTTTTAATAATTTAACTTTTAAAAATTAATTAAATTTTTGATAATTTCTAATAATTTAACTTTTCTCGTAAAGTGCTTAATAAATTTTTATAGGATCCTTTTTCAACTGTATTTCAAAACACTCTTTACATACTGTAGTTAGTGTGACTACAATTAGATGGTGTTAAGCATCATTTCCCAAGCGCCAAAATTTGATTTGAGTTATTCGCATAAACGCAAAAGCTTATGCATTACTTCACAATTTTTTATGGAATGAAGAGTGTTATATATCAAAATGAAGATACTTTCACAGGATAATTCTGATCATTATCAAAATTAGTTATATCCATCAAAGGTCGTTAGTCACGTGATGCAAATTTTATTGGTTATGATTAGTGGATTGGCGTTTATTCAAAATTAATTTCCCGCAGAATTATGTTGAGATAGCAAGAAGGAACAATTTTTTTTATAAAGAATTTACAACGTTCGCTAATAGATAAAGCAATAATAGGAAAAATCTATTTTAGCGCTTGGTCAAATGATGCACAACACCTTCCAATTGACATTCCTCTATCCTAATGCATTTTTGGCTTTAAATTTATTCTTGACTGTAAAAAAAATTAAAAAAAAAAAAAAAAAACCCTACATAAACACAGAAGCAGACGTTTTACAAAGATAAGAATTTAAACCTTTTCAGCCTGCGGACCTATTCGAGTAACATGAAATAGAAAATCTCTTTAAATTAATTGAGAAATAATTTTATTACGTAGTTAAGCATTAGAAGTACGGAGCCCTCAAAGGTAAATATGTCTGACTGTATATAAATTGACTCAATAAAAAGTTTTATTGTAAAAATAAATTTTAGTTCCCATCTTTAGAACGTACAGCTTTTAGAAATGCTTCCCTTTGTAAACGGCGACAGTTCAAAGAGAGGAAAATATTCAATTGGCTAATAGGCAAAGTATGTTACAGATAAAACTGATAAAGATCTATTATAATTATTCTTTCATGTCCTTTTCTTTTTTGTTTCTCGATCGTTCTAGAAACAGTAAGTGAAGTTCATGCAGCAAAAGTTCGAGTTTACAGTAACCTTTCTACTAAAGAAAATTAGCTTCAACTTGCATTTTTTTAGAGAAAACAACCTAATAAACTTTGTGGTATTTTTGTTTTTGTAAAGTTTAGCACCAAAAATTTCAAGGAAATACATATTTTTATTTAATATTAAAAATTATGCTTCTGTATTTGGAATGCCAGTTAGGGTCATTTAATGAAGATTGTTACCTTTTGTATTTCGTGAACTGATAGTCATGCTTTCTATTTTTTTATATATAGAGGTGTTTTTGAACTTATGTTACACAAGAATATGGTAGATCAAGGGTACGAAAACAGACAGTTTTCCTTAAGTAATGTGTCTCCGGTCTTGCACCGATACGGCGCTAGAGTCATTTTAGTATCCCATGGCCTGCACGATCGCCGGATCTTAATCCGATTGACTTCTTCTGTTGGGACCATGTAAAGAGCCTTGTGTACGCCACACCTGTCGATACAGTCGATTAACTGCGTCAACAAATTGTCAAAGCCTGCAACCATCCTTACTATATCTGGCATTTTTGAATGAGTGTGACACTCAATGCTCCGATAATGTCACTATTGTGTAGAACAAGAGGGGCTTCACTTTGAACATCTTTTGTAATCCAATACACTCCAAATAGACAAAGGCCCTTCCATGAACGATTGTCTACAAGCAACAACACTAAAGCGACTGTAGCGCCGTATCGGTGCAAGACCGGAAACATTACTTATTGAAAACTGTTTGTTTTTATACCCTCTATCCATAATATTCTTCTGTAACGTAAGTTCGGAAACACCCTACATACAGTGCTCACGACGAGAGTTGAAACTCCCAGAATGCAAAGCCGATTATAGATTTTCCTTTCCTGGCCGTTCGCTAACATTCAAATAGAAGAGATCGCATTCTGGGAGTTTCAACTCTCGTCGTGAGCACCGTAGTAACCAAATATTACTCAAAATCTTTCAAGGCCATTGCCTACTTTACTTGTTTTCAAAATTTCTAAAGAAAAAGTTGCCACAAGTTTTGAAATAACAATTTGTTACTGTTTATTAGAAGAAAAAAAAAATGTTACATATTTGGTCTAAACTGATATTAATGGCACACATTTGGACTATACATTTTAAAAACGTCAAAAGATTCTTTGAAAATTACTATAGTGTAAACTAAATAAAAAGGCATTTACGATCATTATATGCTAAATAATAATGCGCGAAATCGTAAGAATTCAGTTTTTTTTTCCCCCTAGCATATTTTCAGAGATTGGCGATCTTTTCGCAATTGTTACAGAAGCGATAAGGTTGACACTTGTTCGTGTTACGGAATTCCCATGAGCCCATTCGCACATAGAACATTAAAGCGAAAAACGATACTAAGAACGAATAAGAATGCTGATTCGATTGAACTACATGTGTCGAACGAAGAGTCTGTTTTTCCAACCACATACATGGTATAGATTCTTGTTGGATGCTTCAAAATGGCGGTGGTTCGCGTTTGGCTTTCTTTCGCAACCTGTTTATTTGAATGTGATCAATGCATGCTCGCAGGCCATTGGCAACAGTTCATAATCAGTTAATTACAAACAGCTGGCAAAAATCGATAATGATGATCGCAGTTACCATGACAACTAATGATAGATGAAATCGATAAGAAGGAGCCCATGATTTCTTATAACCAGATAATGATATCTCCCATTGAACTCTTTTGCCTTCAAAATAAAAATTTATCAACTTTCTAATATGTTTTTCAAGAGCAGCTCAGAAATGTACTGAAGATTATAGAGAGATCTGGAAACTATTTTAAAAGCTTATATATAAAAGGGTAAAGAACCAAATTTACATTATGTAATTAATTAGTTGTTGTTTCAATGGCGGGCAGGGATCTCTATGAGGAAAAAATAAATTTTTATAATTCTGCTTGCAATATCTTTCAAAAACTTACTTCAAAAGCTTTATTATTACTAATTCAATATATTTTTTTATTTACGGTTATAAAATTACTATAGTATACGAAGAAACGAGAGATCCTGCTGTATCGACAGTGCTTTTGTATTCCATCACTATACCTTAAGAGTCTAACAGCGGTGTCAATTTAAAACTATTTTGACTGGATTGAGACTAAATTGTCTTAATTTCAGAAAAAAAAAACAGTTTGTCGATCTTTCAAATATAATTTATAATAATTTCGTTAATGTATGGAAAGAAACACGAAACCGTAGATTCTTATGTTGATGTGGTGAAGGGAAGCCAATCACTGCGACTGGAGGTCTATTGTACTAACCCACGAAGTAACGATAGAGATAGATAGAAAGTATGGTGGGAGCAGTGCAGGGGAAACGGGAGAACTCCGAGAAAACCTGCCCAGCGCTGAACATCCACCACCACAAAAACCTACAATAAATAGAAACGAACGCCGGTACTCAGGTGAGAGACCGATGTCGTAGAGACAACGCCAACCGCGCGGCTACCACAGATACTTGAACGTAAACGCTGACTAATTAGCAACTGTCCTAAATTGTTAACTGGCTAATTGCCGGTTTTCCATAAAAGACAATCCTGCTTCTTGATTTTCTTTCTCCTTTTTATTTTTCCGTTCCCTTTACTCCTGAGAAGGACTAAGGTACGTATCAGAGATGGAACAGAAAAAAATCTCAACTCGGGGATTAGAGTTGAGATTTTTTATTTTCCTTCTCTGTCCTGGAATTAGTAAAAGCGACTCCAATTCCGATTCTACCCAAAAGAAAAAAACAAACAAAATTATTCACTTTACACAGTCCGATTTAGACATGAATGTTCATGTTTAGTGCGATTAGATGTGGCACACTTGCTCACATTTTGGATAATCTGTTGTAATCCTTCAGAAATACGAATCATACTGAAAATAAGCAGTAATTTGATTTCTTAATACTATCTAAACTGATTTTCATAATTTAATTTTAATTCATAGTTTAATTTTGAAACAAATAAAATATTTTCCTAATAGTTTCACTAAAGAATTTCTGTAAAATAACATATATAAATAAATTAATGCATACAGTAAATAAAAACAGCCTTCACCTTTAGTTTGAAGCAAGAAAATATGTCGAAATAAGCTTAGTTTCGATGATATTATTTGCTAAATTGACCAAAAATTTCGTTAAAGTAAACGTACATTAGAAAAGTGCTTTTTAATTGATGTTCTGCGAAAAACTGATGGATTTAGGGAAACTGCAGTTACAGTACTCTAGGATTAAGTATTACAAGAATTTAAGTTGTCTTTTTTTTTAGGTTAATCTCAATTTAAGAAATATAGAAAAAAACGATGTTGGTCCATATATGAAACAACGATATTCATGAAATGTGATATAGGGGAGATAAATGAACTTATCAACCGACGTCAAAATTAATCGCAATTGGGTGAAAATTAAGGGTCTTTCGATCCGACACATCAAGTAATTGAGGTGGAGGTTGCTAAAAGTATTTTATTTTTTTATTTATGTTTTTACTATATTTATGGCTGGTTTGGGTGGAAATTTTGAGTAAGAGCTAAAAAAAGATTATTGCTTTATCAACTTTAAGACAGTTGGGTTTAATAATATTTGTTTTATCAATAGGGTATAGTTTATTAGATTTTTTTTTCATTTATTACCGAATATTAGGGTTATTATTGATAAGCAGAAATAATAAACGCAATCAAAAACAGTTAAAATGTTTTTGAAGAAGCAAAAAGAATATCAAATTAGTTATTTCAATCAATTTCTAACTTATTTAAAACAGGCTTCAATTCTAAATTTTAACTTTTCTGGCACGCTACGCCCACATAAAATTTGAAAAACTTCTTTTTTTTTTTTTACTTTCTTGGACAGCACACAGGTAAACAAAGCATCTAATAATTTCTGTTTTATTTTTATTTGCTTCTTGTTTATTTTAAGAAAAGCATTCTATGTAAGTTTTGTTTTTGCAAATTTCAAAATGGCAAAAATTAATCTACAGGGTAGGCCAAAAGTTTCCAAACATAAAAGAAATTAATATTTTACTTTTAGCGACCCTTAGATTTCAGCTTGCCTGTAAAACATAGGTGACCGCTCTTGCTTTTATGCTTGCTGGATGTCACACTCTGCAGTGGCCAATCGGTTAGAGATATTGTAATGAAACTTCACCATTGTGTTCAGCATCATCAAAAAGTAGGTGACTATGTCCAAAAAAATAGACCTCTAGGACCACTCCCTGACCGGATGTGAGGGGGTTAAAAGTCGGTGCTTCAGTACGTTTTTTTTTTATCATATCTCAGCAACCGTTTGTCTGGCAAAAACGTGACCACCACCAATGTGTTCAGAAGGGTTGATACTGGGGGGACGTCTATCGCCGTTTTCCTCTTTATCGGAAGCGACCACTTTTGACCCTCCAACTTCCGGTTTGCTGTAAGCGTCCATTAGGTTCATTGTAAACGCTGGTTAGGCTCACTCTACATATAAAATTTTTACATAATTTATTTAAAATTGTGCATATTATGGGGCCGCTTTACTTTTGACACTGTCTAAAAGCATTAAATATCTTTTTTTTTTTTTTTTTTTTTTTATTTAACCTAGAATGCGAAAGAATTGAAATCGTACTAATGGCCGGATCAGGCGTATTCGATTCTGTTCTCAAAGTAGGCCTAATCATACAGAGCATATTTTATGAATAAAATCATTTTGTCAGACAAGTTTTTATTTGCCCCTATGTATAGAAACTTTTGACCCACCGTGCATTTATGCTTATTTCAAAAAAATGTTGTTCCTTTAATAGTTGTGATGAAAAAATACTAGATAAATAAATGTATATAAAAGAAAACATTGGGTTTTTCTGTCCGCTACTTTCCCGAAACCACAAGACCACAGAAATACAAATAAAATAAAATATTGAGGATGTTATTGAGGTCAAATTTTATGTATAATATTGAGGATGACTAAGTTTCATTTTTCATCGACATAGGTCAACCGTAAGTCACGTGAAGTAAGGTCGTTCATTTTTGATCGGCTTCCCTAACTCATACTCTTACCACATACACACGACGGGCACGTGACCTTGGATTCCGAGATCATTTTCTCAGTCAGCAGGGAAACCATTAAAAATTGTGCTGCTTGCTATATATATATAAAGAAAACATGGGTTTTACTTCACATGTTGCTAGTAAATTTTATTTATTATATAAATAAAAAGTATCATGAAAAAGTATGGCAGGTTTATAGTATGCTGCGAGTTGTACAAAATTGATAAGCATTTAATTTTACAATATTGAGGTTTGCGACACACGAATTTTTAAAACTGATTTCAGAAGTTAACGAATTTGACCAGAGTTAACACAACTTCCTTACAGTCATAATAATCTGAAACCGCACTTTTAATAGATAATGTATTCTTAGAGTTTCTCATATTGCAAATAATTAGCCTTCCTAGCTTTATTTTTATATTAATATTATTATTATTAATAGCAATAAAGCTCAAAATATGGGATCTGACCTGATTTGGCCAAGTGTTTGAATCTATTTTCTAAAGCCGCGCGTAATAAGTGCATTAGATTCGAGGTCAAAATACTTTCGAATCCAATATAATTACTTAAAAAAAAAATTGAAAAAAATAATAATTAAGCACTAATGTATAATTTAATTTTAAAGTTTTCTTATGAATACTGCAAAGAAAAGAAAATTGAGCAACCCCATTGTTCTGATTACTTATATTACTATTATTATTTTCAATCAGTTCTTACCAAATAGCTTCATCCATTGACTATTAACATTTTTAATGCGAAGACAGAATTTTTTTTTTTTTTTAAGTAAATTTCCTTTTTATTATAGAACAGGATGGTCAGTCCACATATCCAAATTAAAAATAAAGTAATATATATTTGTGTGTGTGTGGAATAATTTCTTTCTTAATTTTAGTTAAAATGTTGAGTGTTCTAACGAGAAACAGTGAAGAGAAAACTGAGGGGCACAAATTTTCCCATAATTTCTTTCTCAATGGCTAAAAGTGATACGAAAATTTCTAGTGGTTTGGCCCATTTTTGATTAAAATGCTTGGAGTTGCACTCTAACGTTTTATCCCAGGCTCTAATTTATAACAAATAACAACCAAAAATTGCATTGTCGAACCCAGGGTCGACAAACTTTGAAGATATATTTTTTTCTCAAAGTTTCAACAGAAATCTTAAGTACAAAGAGTCACAAAAGTCTTCAAACATTAAAATCACTCTTTCTTTTAACCTTCCCAAAAGAAAAACGGGATCTCTGATGTTATTGTAATCAATCCAGTCTTCGGAGTGACATCTAATACCGAATACCGGAAATGCTTGATGTACATCGCTTTTTTATGTAATTCATTTTAACGTCATATAACTTCGAAAAAAATCTAAAATCACACCCTATGGCAGTCGACGATCGAAATAATTTATTCACGTGTACAGTTGAACTCCATGCGTAACTGATCGATCACGTCAGACCCAAATATGATAAATTAACATTCCTGGCGCCGTGTAAAAAGCAATAACTATAAAAGTAATAACTGATTTATAGATCTGCAAAACAAAAGAAACTCCTTAAAAGTAGTAAAATTTCTAATGTTATTTTACTATCTATAGATACAAAAGAAAATAACTTTAGAAATTTTACTATCTAAAGACACGAGACAAAATTAACTTCAGAAATTTTACTATCTACAGATACGAAATAAAAATAACTTTAGAAATTTTACTATCTATAGATGTGAAAGAAGATAACTTTAGGATGTTTCAAAAATTTTAGCTTTGAACATTTACAACAGTATTTCAATTTTCAAATTCTTTTTTATTGTGCCACGGCGCTTTCTTATAAAAGAAAATAAAATCGAAATTCACTTTGCAAATGCAAGTTCGCAATTGTTTGAGTAATGTAATGTAATGTAATGTAATGTTGGGCGTGGGTGGCTTGACAGCCGAGCACCGCGACCTCAAAGATCTATTGTGCTATCCCACGGAAATAAGGACAGACGGAGAGAAAGACTGAGAAAGGATGGTGTGAGAAATGCAGGGGAAACGGGAGAACCCCGGGAAAACCTGCCCAGCGCGGATCGCCAACATCAACGAAACCCACATGAGAACCGAACCTCGGTACTCAGAGGTGAGAGGCCAGTGTCTTAGCGACATCGCCAACCGCGCGGCAATTGTTTGAGTAAATCGAGAGGCTTATAGCCTATTTGACAAAATAAGGAAAATTCTGCGAATGTAACGTCTTTCGTATCGTATTAAAACTATCGTCCCATTATACATTTTTTGGTATAAAAACTTCGTAGATCTCCTCTGACTTTTCAAATATCTGATGTATATTTTGGAATACAATTACCATGATAATTCAGTATAGTTAACAACAGTCAATTCAAATAATGAAAAAATTACATACGGGAAAAAATATATTTTTTTTTTCGAAACTCCAATTACTATCAGGCCTTTCTTTACTCTCAAACAACAGATCGAGCTCAGGGATTAAGAAAAAAAGTCTTTGTTATTAAGCTCATCCATTTTGTATATGTTTTTTGGTGCATAGTTTTTGTAGTTTTGAAATAAATCATGCCAAAAAATAGCCTACACACGTTTTCAATTTCGAATGTTTTCAGTTTTGTATTAAATAATTAGATATAAAAGGAGTCCGATAACAGGTCCTAAAAATCCACTGGCTCAACTTACTTTAATTATGAAAATAATCCACAATGCTCGAATTTGTAGATAAATAAAAGATTTTTCATTTTTTTTTTTTTTTTAAATCATACAATCTTGATTCTCCGAACTAACTGACACTAACTGCTACTTAGGTACAAAAGAAATTCGGAAAATTGAGGCTTTCTCAAAAAAACACCGTAATTTACTGATTTAGTGTGAAATGGATCAATCATCTATCAATATAAGTTGTTGTTTTTTTTTCTGGCCCTATCTCCTCCGAAACCATAAGACAGAAATACAAGTAAGGTATAAAACGTTAGGCATAGTATTGAGGATGCCTACATTTTATTTTTCATCGACGTGGGTCAGCAGAAGCCACTTGACGCAAGGTCAACTTCTAAACTGTTCATTTTACATGACGAAAATGTAAAGACTTCTCATTAAGATGAACTTTTTCAGTTCGTCCGTCATGATCAAAGGTCATGTGACTGAGAAAATGATATCAGAATCCAAGGTCACGTGATCACAAAAAAATTTACATGTGAGGTTTGCTTCTTATTATCAAACAAAAACAAAAACAACTAAAAATTAGATTAACAATAGAAAAAATAAGAGAATATGAATATGAAACAGTGTAACTACAAAGATGTACAGGAAGTATAAGAGTAATAATGGAAGTGTATATTAAGAACAGTAGTACAGTCTAAACTCGAATGCAATCTGGTTTTGTGGTTCATTCTATTACAATTGTAACTATTAAAAGGTTTACACATTGTGATTATTGCTGAAATTTAAAGATTGTAGGAAAGGATGATGTTTGCTGTCAAGACAGCGTAATCAACATTTCAAATCTGCTAGCATACACAAATACGCAAGAAGTGTATTTATAGCTCTTAATAACTGACGAAGAGCAACCAAAAAGAACATCAATACAGCTAATCGAGGTTTAAGGTTTAACTGGTAGGACCAAATTATTGAAATTCTTAAATATAGCCAACACACAAGTCTAAATAAAATTAGTTAAAAGTAGACTTGTGTGTTGGCTATATTTAAGAATTTCAAAAAATTTTAACACACATAAAAAACTTTTTTTGGACCAAATTATTAAAGACTATAAAGTAATGCTTAAATTTCAATTAAATTTACTGGTGCTTAAATAAACAAACATCTTTCAGTTTGCAAAGGAAATGGGAAAAGTGGATAATCCAAATTTTAGAACTGGTGTAAATAGGGATTTCTTTGACAGATGGGAGAAAATATGCACAAACTGGCATTGGCGGACAGTCTTCAGATACTATGTTGGTCAAGACCACGTAGATCTACTTCATTTCACTTTTATCTAATTTTGGTTTTTTAATTTATGGGGAATGCGCAAGCGCAGCTCCCCGCTGCCATAAATTATACGCTCGAAATTACTCACGTTAGGAGTAACCGCAGGATTCAGCAAGCCCAAAGTGCAATGGACAAGCCTCGTCCTGGGGGTCCACCTCCATGATCGTGGAGTCTCCCAGCGCCAGGTAAGTATAGAAGCAAACTGAACAGAAAAGACGTCAATACGAGCAATTGTCATAACTATTGTGGCCCCGAATATAGTTTTTTTATCTCTGCTAATTCCATACCTAATTCCGAATATAAATAATGATAGTTTCTAATCACCAATGAAATATTATTAATTATTATTTTTGCTGAAATAGCTTTAAAGCAATGAATTTTTCAAAATTACAGTTAATTAAATATACAAGCTTTTTTTTTTTTAAATCGCTGCTGAAAAGTATGACGTAATAAGCATTTGCAGATAAAAACACTGAATGCAGCAAACAATGCAGAAATAAAATTTGATGTTCTGTTATCAATAATCGTTTTCATCTTCAAGATTATAATAAAATAATTATCATTAATAATATTACTGAGAAAAATAATACCATTCTTCTTTATCATAATTTTGCAAGTAACATAAATTTCTTAGAATTATAGCAATTTCAATATAAATAGCAATAATGACTTGAAGCAATAGAATTACTAGGAACGGATGGAATAAATAAATTTGTGGACTAACGGACTAGAAAAATTACCTTTAAAAATAGTTTTAATTCAATAATTATATTGAAAATACGATAATCTAAATGAGATAAAAATTGTTCGGTTTTTCTTTTATTTGTTAGAGTTGCGGAAGGAACATACTTTATTTCCCCCTTTAACCATGTGAACCTCTAAGTTTGCAACTTAGTTCTATATTACTCCTAGAAATCCTATGAAATATAACAACACTCTTTTTTAATACCCACAATGTTTCATCCTTCTTTGCGAAGGACTTCTTCAGGTGGTATCAGAGGACAAGAAACTATTCTTCTTCAACATTTCATACAAGGGTTATAAATAAGAATGAAAAATAAAACATTTTCTTATACAAGTTAACCATTGAAAACTATCGTATTCAAATATTGCGGGTATTAAAAAAAGACTGTTATTATATTTAATAGGATTTTCTAGGAGTAAATTATTTACAAGATATATGATAGTTCTATATTACATCGGTAATTTATGGCATTTTTCTTTGAGAACTGTTAATGTCGCAGGTCTTTGCAATTAAATAACAATAATAATAATAATAACAATATTCGCCCTTAAATTTACGCTTTAGCACAAAATTATATTCATTTGTAATTCAAGATGAGTCTATATAGTATCACAAATTCATTCACCGTTTTCTTGCGATTTCTTGCTTTCACCATTTTTTTTAATTAGAATAGCTTATAAATTGTAACTGAACTTTATTGAAACTGAAGAGGAATTAAATTTTAATGGTATAACATAGTTAAAAAAAAAAAAAAAGAAAGAAAGAAAAAAAAATGAGATCTAATTCTTGTATCACATTAATATTATAATTTAAATTATACAATTTGTAATAAATGAAGTAAGAAACATTTCTTTTTCAGTTTAACTTGTTTTGTTATGCTTTATTTAGACGTACATAAGAACACCCGTTCTATTAAGATCATCTTTTCTTGAAAGATAATATTTTTTTCCTGCTAACAATTTACTATTTTTATTCCTGCTTTTTCCTCAACGATTTCGAAGGATGCTTCAGAAAAATAAAATTCACTTCCTTCTCATAAATTGAAAGTATTTGCTCTTTAGTATTTTTTTTTGGGGGGGGGGGGGGTACATTTTTCTTGGGTAAATATATCTTCTTCTTTTGGTTCAAAGCGTTTGTCTGAACCCTCGAAATTTTAACACTGCCTTTTTTGGGACAACTGTCCCGACTTACATTGCCACGCTTAATGTTGTTGGTCTTGGATCTACTTAAGACGTAACATCGGGATGGCTTTATTTCTTTTTCAGAAAACGTCATACACTGATATATGGAATCCTTGCTTTAAGATTCTCTTCGGTAAACAAGAAACAATTTACGTATCACTGGGAAAAGACACTGAAGAATTCGTTTCACAAATTGCTGAAATGCTGAAGAATTTGTTTCTCTTACGATGAAGAATCTTACAGCAAAAAGTAATGTATCATGCTTTCCGAAATAGAAATGTGTCATGGATGACAGTTGTGGACCATTTTTTTAAACAAACTTATCTGATTTTTCAACTTAAATAGATTTCTAGTTGAAGCTTTAGTAATCAATTGTTTCCCATGCATTAACCAAGACTAGAAGTAAACAATACACTATAAGTTTGTTTGGTCCGCAACAAACATATTTTCATGATACATCATATGTCAACTTGCTGTTTTTCTATTATACATTGTTCATGTTCTGTATTGCTATTAACACCAATGTTTAATATGAAGGTTTGGATTTGAATAAAAATTCGTTCTCGATTAACCTGAGGAAGATCCAAAATCCTTTTGGATTGAAATATTGTATAAGAAAGGGAATCACAGGCAGTTTATCGAAAGTAATATAATTAAAGAAAGTAACATAATTTCTCAGTCTACATCAATAAATAAGATATTGTATTTACAAGTGAATCTTAATTAAAAGATGTTTCTTAAGAAGCCTTGTCCCAAAATGTTATCACACAGTAAAGATGATGGTTCGGTACCGGAGAGGATTTCTATGGGGACGAGTGAGACGGGGTTACCAAGAAAAGTTCAGTTTTTACAGACATTTTTTTCTCGCTTTGATTGGAAGATTTTTTTTATAAATAACCCATTTTTTATTATTATTTTTTTAGTTGGAGTATAAGACCTGGGATTTAGAGGAAGCACTTTGATCACTCGTCTCAGCCTAGTTACGTCTTTATTGTCATAGCTATTCTTTTCTGTAGTAGTTTGATACAGGAGCCACAAGTGAAAAGTGCCATCGATATGTTGGCTAACTTATTAACTAAAGTCAGGAACTGGGTTAGTTCCAAACATTCCATCCAGTCTACGAAATCAAACTCCTACAACAAGCAAATAATGTTGGTTTTTTTTTCCACTTTTTAATTAATAATACGATATTACATGTGTAATCTTAGCAAGGCCGAGTAAGACGCTGCCCTGACCTACATTCAGCCCACACTTGGTTTCAATATCAATCAGCGATACCTGCATTGGGTTCCTCTGATTACCACCTGACTCAATAAATTCAGCTACGAGAAACCTTGAGCAAACACTTCAAAAAAAAAACAATAAGTAGAGGATATGTTTTTAATACAATCTTAGCAAAACCAACAACATCAAAGACGCCATTTTAGTTAACGGAAATTATGTACACAATTTAATATGTACTCTTATATGCTTTGTTAACTGGTTTTAATTGGTAATTTTAGGCTGTTATTTAAAAAAAATATGAAAAGGGCAACAGAGATGATTTGTTTTATGTATATAAATATGTAAACAATCAAAGAATAATGAGAAGGATGGTATATATTAAAATATGGAATTCCATAAATACAACAAATTGAAATATTTCTCAGGTGTCAGAATAAAACCACAAAAAAAAAAAAAAAAAGAAAAGAAATCACACCTACATAAATGCAGTGTTTCTCAAATAGTGGTTCCATCTGGAAAAAAGTGATTTTTATCAGATCTGATATAAAAAGATATTTTGTTATTTCTTTTATTACTTACTTTTACTAATTCTTTCATTTTCTTTTTCAAATGTCAGTAAAATATAAAATTAGGGCTAAAAATATCAAACTAGAGACTTACGAAAAGAGCTCAAAAGATTTAGAAACACTCAACTAATTAAAAGGCTTTTTTTAATAAACAGTTCTGATTTTTGTGAATGATTATATTTTAATATATTTTTGACTTTACAACTAACAAATAAAAAATAAAATGAATAAAAGAAGTCGACCTATCAAAAAATGAACATTGATTTCTATAACATGTGCTACAGCTGTAAAAACATCAAAATTTTAGATAGTTCAAATAACTTAAAAAAGTAATTAATCTATTTTTAAGAAATTCCATATTTTTGAATACTATAAATAAAGAGATAAAAAGAAGAAGGCCGTTCAACTTGGGAACAGATATTTTTTCCTACGAGATTCTTCCCACAGCTGAGACTAACATTTGAATTTCTACGTTCTTTCTAATACAATCTCACTGTCACCATTCTTAGTCTACCCCTGAATCACTTAAGAATCGTTAAACAAAAATATTTTTTAATTTAAAAATTCCTTTTTTTTTATTGGTTAACGTGAGATTCCTCCCCTCCCAGATGCTTTACTTGGCAGGTAAATCGAAATAAAATACATATTTGATGATATTAAATCAAATAAAAAATAAACACTATCCTCTGCAGAACTGCTTTTATTTTTATTCGAAGAGTAGACTCTATAATAGTTAAAAAAAAAAAAAACCAAACAAACAAACAGTCGACTCTGTCCGCATTTTTCCGGATAGGCAGAAATAAATATCCCATTCCTACGTTGTTTGGACCTCTGAACACGATGGCGAAGTCCGTTTGCCGATCCGACTCTTCCGTTCAGGAGTTGTTAAGGGGGAGACAAACACGGACGGACATACAGGACAAATTTTAGCTCCCAAATGGATCGCTAAAAAAATTATATACTATATTCATCTAATTTATGGAATCAACAGCTTATTAATGTATATATGGATGGGCGACTGTGGCAACGTCTCTTCGCTTGAAAGGTAGCGGCAAAATTGGGTCTTTTCCTTTTAGAAAGTACAGCTTTCTGTAGTGATTAGATGACAAGAATCTCGGGCGTTAAGACGATACTTGTCATCGTGCGCAGGTGCCCAAAAACTCTACGGGAAAGCCATTTTATAATTGATGCTTACTAAAGAAATGAGTATTGTAATTAGGAACAATGAAGCAAAATTTGAAGCTTTCCAACTATAAAAAAATAAAAAAAAGAAGATGAGTCTATAAAGGAAAAGTTAAATTATGTATTTTAATTTTTATCCAATTTCGATAAAAAATTTGGGATTTTTAATGAAATTTCATTGCTACTGCTCTCGCTAAAGTGCCTAAACACTACAACCTTTAACTAATATTTAATATTTGTTTTCCTGTGAATCATGGTCTTTAGCTAATATTTCACAGCTCAATTTCTATGTCTTGAG
>JAFIDM010014012.1:69982915-70017241 GCA_023159025.1 Thereuonema tuberculata
TAGAGGCCAGCGGAGACAAGCACATGAATTTCTATTCTTTTATTTTTATTGTGTATTTCTTGTTTTTTAGTTTATATTTGGAGATTTCATTCTTTTCCCTTCCTATCTTTATATTAACCTCCGTAATTGGCCCTAGGGTTTTATGGTGACTATTCTCCACTGATGATCGGCAACTGACCGAGAAATAGCTGTTTGGAGATGTCACGTTGCACTGATAAACACTAGGTCCACCTTTTAATGTGTTTAATTAATTTATTTAACTTACAACATTTTATTTCTTTAAACATTTTTTTTTTATTTTATTTCTTATTTTATTTTATTTCTTTCTTCTTCGTAATATATAAAATTATGAGCGAAAGATTTATTTTTAAATAAAACCTTATTGTTCCATTTAACATGTTTACATTTCTTTAAAACGATTTGCGTAATCGTTAGACAATAACGGATGATTGTAATCGGAAAAAGATGACGAATAAGAATTGACTGTTTCATCTCACAGACTTAAAGTCTATTTCCAATGAAATACAGACAAGTACATTTTAGATGATAAGTTCATAGGAGTCATCTCCGCACATTTCAAATTTCAAATACTACATCACGTAAAATCCAAATGTCATCAAGTGATGCGAAAAGAATATGACAGTATTTTTCGGCATCATTGAACCGAATCTTGCTTAAACTTGATGAGGAAAGTTCAAAGGAAGAATCAAACTGAAATCAACTGTTTACAACCTAGAAAGTATTTGTTTTACTTCTTATAATGGACTTTTCATTTCAACCTTACTCCTTTCAACTGACAAGGCGGTTTTTTTATCTCATTTCCAATGAATTACTACTTACATCATATGTTATGCTTTAAAAACACACTAAAGCATGGTTAAAATGCATATGTACTTATTGTTAATTTATTATTTATTTATCATTTTCTTATTAATAAAATTAATTTCTAATGTTGTTCTTATCGTTTCTTAATTTCTTTAAAAAAAAATAAACTATACAAAAAATAAACAATGGTTCTCGCACCCTGAGCTATCATGTCGGGAATCTGGGACAGCTGTTTCAGCCTTATTTGGCTTCATCAACCATATTTCCCTTGATGGTAGCTCAGAGTGCGTGACAAAGTGGAAGCTTTGTTTATTTTATTTGCATTTGTAATTTTTTTCTCACAAATTATTAACATGCATGTTCATATATTTTCTTAAGATTTAAAAAGTTAGTCATTTTAAGTATTTCAAATACAGTGGAACCCCGCCATTCGTCCGCCTCTCTATTCGTACAACTTTTTTCAAGTAAAATTGAACTCGCCATTCGTACGCTTGCTCGCGATTCGGACAGCGTGACCTCGGTACTGGCCACGCGGTCGCTTCAGTTCAGTATCGTGCTAGCTTCCGTACGCTACGCATCATCCACGCAAGCTTCTTGAAACTTTATGATATTTTATTATTATTTTTTGTTATTTTTATTAAAAATAGAGCAGCCATGGGTCTAAAAAATATTACTGATTCAACTAAGCCTAAAAGAAAAGCAGTGAGAACGACAATTGAATTGAAAAAAAAAAAAAGAAATCGTTGCGAAGTTTGAAAGTGGAACTCGTATCTCTGACGTGGCAACTCAGTATGGCATGGCGAAATCAACCATATCGCTTATACTGAAAAAGAAAGAAATAATAATAGCGGCCTATATATTTATTGTTTTCATAGTTTTTATGTATTTTAGGCTTAACATATTATTACAAAGATTTATATAAGCAATCATCTGTGGGTCTGGAACGGATTAATCCAATTTATCTTATGTGAAAAAATGATTCGCCATTCGTACAAATCGCCATTCGAACTGCCTCCTGGAACAGATTGTGTACGAATAGCGAGGTTCCACTGTAATAGTTATGTGTAGTACGAATTAACAAGAATTTATGTAAATCAATTTTTAACGTTTCATGTTTAATTATTTAAAAAAACCACTATTCAGACACCTATTTACAACTAAAAATTAAAATTACAAGATCCCAATTAAACAACTACGAAACCTCGACTTGTACGGTTTCTTCTTCAAGTTTTAATCCCCCTACCTTCAAAGCGATCCACTTTAACAGGGTTCGTCGTCACAAATAAAATTAATTAAAAAAAATTTTCTAGGCAAAGGCTTCCCTCCAAATACTTTGAAAAGGTACATTAAAGATTTTTTTTAAAAACCAGACATTTTAAACAAAGGCAAAAGATACAGCCTTTAGATGAACCATGTCATCCCGATTTTAAAAAAGAAAAACATATTGAGATAATCCGATATGCATCTATTACGGATAATGAAACCTTATTAAAAAAACTAAAACCCGCACTCAGAAAAGCAGGTATTGGAATAGCATGCAAACCAAGGAATACAATCGGGGCCGTACTTAATTAAAAAAAATTTCCTTATCGCAAAGATCACAATTTAAAAAAAACAATTTATGGATTTCGTTGCCAGGATAGCAACTCATGTAATAATGCGTGCTTATACATTGGTCAGTCAAAAAGAGAGTTAGAAACCGATATTAAGGAACATGTGTATGCCATAAAAAAGGCAATAGGCTATATAATACAGTGGTACTGCCACACGAAGGGACATAGATACTAACAATACTTTAGAAAGGACAAATACCTGCGTGAATTTTTTGAATCAGGCATGATTAAAATCCTTCATAGTTACAATCAGGATTTATCGACTAACAATATCTTGGAATATGGCTTGTAAAAAGTTAATAAAAAAAAAGTGGGAAAAAAAAACCCCGCATTATAAACAATAGAATTTTGTTACCAAAAAAATTTAAATAATTAAAGGTATAAAACGCTCCACAATTTTCAATAGCAGAAAACAACTTCCGATTCGGAAGTTAAAATTGCTGACACCAGGGGGAGACGAAACTCTTCTAACTTATATCTCACGGTGTTAATTTTATTTGTGACGACGAACCCTGTTAAAGGAGAATCGCTTTTAAGGTAGGGGGATTAAAACTTGAAAAAGAAACCGTACAAGTCGAGGTTTCGAAACGTAGTTGTTTATTGGGATCTTGTAATTTTAATTTTTAATTATAATAGGTGTCTAAATAGTGATTTTTTTAAAAAAATTTATGTCTTTGTTTTTCGAGTATTTTCTTCCAATATTATTTTCATTCATTAGAATTTCAGAATCTTCAATTATTTAACAACAAATTTAACGTACAGAAATCGTAACATCACAATAAAAAGCATGCACTTATATAAGTAAGGATTCACTGAGCTGTTTTTAGTATTATTGATACCAGGAATCCAGGACAGTTGTTTCTGGTTTCCTAAACATCATCAGCTGGATTTGCCCAGTATCTTATAGCTCAGTGATCTCAAGAAACATATAAAGAAAATAAAAGTCAACAAGATAACGGCCCTCCATATTAAAAACAACAATTGACAAATTAAGAAGCAGTAGATATTGGGCGAATCCAGCTGATGATAGTTAGGAAACCAGAAACAGCTGTCCTGGATTCCCGGTATCCAAAATAATAAAAAACGGTTGAGTGAACCCTTACTTATGTCCGCGGTGTGTTTTTTATTGTTATGTCTTCAATTATTTCTTCACACTTTCTTTTAAAGCTAAATTCGCTTAAACTTAACGTTTTGAACATTGAGTTTGTAACATAGAAAGATACTAATTGCAATTGTACATTAAATTTTATATCACACGGGTTTTAAGAACAACCTATATTTTGTGAAAAACTTTTTTTTTTCACAAAAGAAAAAAAAATCATTTAGTTCAACAGAAACGTTGGTGACACATGAGACAAAACAGCAACCAATAATTAATTGCCATTATTACGTAAAATTCCACGAAGCAAATCAAATCACTTGCACAACAAGAAAAATAGGTTTCATTAAAGACATGATTAGATCTGTTTTTCTTTTGATAAATGACATTTCAACCAATTTTTTTTTTATTTTGCAAGTCGCTCAAAATTTAAAAATTTCCATTTCTTTTATTTATTTATTATTATTTATTTATTTATTTATTTTTTTTTTTTGACTAGAACAAAAGTTTAAGTCGAGAATGACCGGAAACGAAAATAACAAAATAAATAAATAAAATAAAGTCAGTCTGTTTAGTCATCCTTCTAAAGTAGGAGCTATAGAGAGAAATAATAAGTATGCTTTAATAAGATATGGGTACTCGTAAACATTAATTGGTGAGACCTTAGTGTTTACTAAGTGACATCTAAGAACAGCTGTTTCACGCTCTTTGGCGATCGTCAGCTAGGAGTAAACAGCGAGGTCTCAGTGCGGAGGCTAAAAGGAACAATTGTGGGAATCAAAATGGAACCTCCAAAAACGAAATAAACAATAAAAATTTCACAATTAAAAAAATAAATAAAAAATTCATGTACCAACATTCCGCCGCTCCCATTGAATTTCCGTAGACTACTCCTAGCTGATGATCGCCAGAGCGTGAAACCGCTGTTCTAGGGTGTCACTTAGTTAACACTTGGTCTCACCCATTAATGTTTATGAAGACTTTTTATGCGCTTTTTATTGTTTTAACGCGCTACGAATATTCATTGAGGCCGGCTAAACGCTAGCCTATGAATTTTTTACATTTATTTTTTATTGTGAGTTTCTTGTTGTTTATTTTGTTTTTAGAGGCTCCTCTTTGATTCCAAGATATGGATACTGTTCCAAATGAAGCTTAAGTGCTGGCCTTTTAACACGAGCGAAATCCTTTGGAAAGTGAAAGCGATTTCAACGCCGAGAAGGCCTTAGGCTTGGGTTACACGAGAAATGAAAACGCCCAAAAATGTCCTGGTCTACACGAGAGTGTTGGCAACCCTAGATTGGTCTACACGAGAGTGTTGGCAACCCTAGATTGGTCTACACGAGAGTTACTAACTCCGCATTAGTTTAGCCCCCAGATATTCTTATAGGTGTAAAACAAAGGACAGTGCACGCAAACGCCCCGTATAGACCAGATTAGTGTTGCTAAGGCTGGCGTCGGTAACGCAGAGACGATCGGCGTTGAATACATTCGTGTAGACCGAATCTTTCACTTTCCGTAGAAATACATGGATTTCTCTCGGTTCTATAAGAATGTTAGCCGCGTTTTCAAAGCTCGTGTAGACCAGCAGTTAGAGTAGACTTAAGCCGTGAGGATGCTTCGACGTTCGCGATTTTACGCTAAATTTATAAGCTTCAAGCTTTTAAAACGATATCACCGATATCGTGTCGGGAAAAAAAAAATTGTTTTTGACTCCGACTCTAACTCCACCAAAAAATTACTGATCCAACGACTCCTACTTCACAGCCCTGATACACATCATTACCATAATTTTCAACCATTTTCAATTCTCTGCAGGATGAAAGTGTCCAAAATTTTGGGGAAGGTTTCCAAAGGGAGGAAAATAAGACTATTCACAAACTATTTAAAACAAAGCCTCAAATTTCACAAGATTTATTCTGGTTGATTTCTTCCCTGTAGCAAAGAAGAAGATAAACCTCGGTGCGTGCGGTTCAGGGAAATTTGAAACTTATTATACCGAAAAAAATAACAATAACATATTCTATTTTATTTTTACTTAAGTAAAACTCACTTCTGAAATAACTGAGAAAGAGCTGAAATACGAATTATTATCTTGTTGTTGCTAACTCTTTAATACTATGTAAAGAAAACCCTGTTCGTAGCTGTCTTCGTGTTGCAATGCCTCGCGAAGAGATAAAAAGATGAACTTTCTTAAATACGTTTTCCTGGCAATGATTTATCAATGCCTAATATCTTACACTGATGAAATCTTTTTTTTTGCAACGTACACAAACTCAGTTTTTGCTTCTTTAAGAAGACCATCTGAAACAAAAGAACCAGAGATTGAGAATCCCCTGCTAAGACTCCTAAGATTCTCCTTATCTCTTCTGCGAGAATCTAAATCAATATTTGCATTGAATTCTTTTGTTTATTTTTTTTCCCCCATAGTTTATCTTCACGAATCAATAATTCCATTCCAAATTCTGAATTTTAGACTGTCCTAGAAAACTTTTTTTTAACATGTACGGCTTTATGTGTGTAAATACAGAAAGGAAATAAATACAACAGTATTATTAGAAGAAAGCAGTTTAATTACCAAAATAAAACTAATTTTGCAGTACATATATAATTTGTGGTTGATAATTGCTGGCGGGGATGGAGAGTGGGAGGAGGAAGATTCGACAGAGAGGCAGTTGGTAATTGCATAAGATATCAATCCAGAGAAATTTGCCTTTTTCTTTGCTGGAGAATTTTTCGAAAAAATGGTCCATTTCGCTCCATGTACTCCGTGCGTGCGTGTTCGTGACCCGAAGCATCGTTCGTGAGGCGAAGCAAAATTTGTTCGCAAATGGTGTTCGTAGACCGAGACGTTCGTGATACGAGGTATCACTGTACATATTTACAATATTAAAAGATTATTACAGGATTAATAATATGAATTATTAATAATATTGAATAATAAAAACGACACACATACTTTTGGAAAGAAATGATACATTAAAACTTTATAAAATATAGAAAGAATACATTACAAAACAGCACAGTTTCGTCCGGCAGTGGATAGCTCAGGCCTTTGTCAGCGAAGTTATAAGTGACAAGGAAAGGGACTTACACACATAAACTAATGTGGTAGGATTAGGAGACAGCCAATCGTATGTAATTTGTATTTATAGTTATACAATGTGTCGTTGTTGTTGGTTGGGTTTTTTAATGGCGCAAAAGCAGCTGTGGCTAACCTGTGCCAAATACAATGTATCTCAAATTGAAGTATACATTCTTTGAAACGTTATATCTCAGCCAACTCAGCAACGAAATGAGATAAAAATATAAGGTGTGTTGTGTATGATCAGATGGCGCTGGAAACGCATAGTAACACGTTCATTGTTGTTCATTTGTTTAGAAACCAAAATGGCAGTGAGACTTTCATTCGATGTACGTAAATGGATACTGAAGTGTTATTGGAAAGTGGAGAATGTTGTTGAGGTTCAACGACGTTGGAGGGTTGAATTTGTTACACCACCGCCAACAAGGGTAACAATAACAAAACTCCGAGACAAGTTTGAAGCCGAAAGAACGGTGAAAGATGTGTTGAAAGATCGGTGCGGGAGAAAGAGAAGTTTCACTGATAACGAGAGTGTTGATGCCGTCATGGAGGCTTTCGCACGATCCTCAAAAAAGTCAATGAGGCAATGCTCTCTTGAAATTGCTATCGCCAAATCCAGTGTTCATCGAATTTTGCGAGGTCAAAAATGGGAGTCTTCCCATTCCGCGACTTCTTGACGCACTAAATGAGGACGACCCAGGTAGGCGACTGCAATTTTGTGAGTGGTTCCAGCACAAGAAAGAGAGGATTTTCAAGACTTAATTGTTTGCTCAGATGAAGCATCATTCAAACTTAATGGCACAATAGTACTGGGCTAATGAAAACCCAAACATCATTGAAGAAAAAGGTCCTCAATCTTCCAGGGATAACGGTATGGTGTGATCTGACCTCCAGAGGATTACTTGGGCTGTACATTTTCGAACGTACTGTCACGGGACAGACTTACCTGCAGATGTTGGAACTCGTGATTCCACGTCTTAATGATCTCTTCGAGAATGGAAATGAGGTTTACTTCCAACAAGACGGGCTCCACCTCACTTTCATATCGATGTGAGAACTTTCCTCGATCACACATTCAATCACAGATGGATAGGAAGAAGAGGAAGTGAGACGGAGTTCCCGCCTCGATCTCCCGCTTTAACCGCCTCGACTTCGATCTTTGGGGAACTTTAAAGAACACGGTGCACGGCACAAACCCACAAACACTGACGGAATTGAGAGATCAGATTGAACATTCATTAATGACATTCCAATGGCTACAATCCAGTCGGTATGTCGCTCTGTTCGACGTCGGCGGTCGGAGTGTACTATGGCAGAAGGTGGACATTTTGAACATGTAAGGGCTTAAGGAAGTTTACGGAATATACAACACACCTTAAATTTCTATCTCATTTCGTTGCTGAGTTAAAGCGTTTCAAAGTGTATACTTCAATTTGGAACACCCTGTATTCACGTTAAATCTCGTATAATAGGTGGTAATATGTAATATAAGATTAATATGCATTAATTAAAAATACAAAATTATTTTCTCATCAATTACGTCACATATTAACCGATTTTTTAATATTTTTTATATTTTTTTTTTAATTTTTTCCAAATTTTAATTTTTTTTAATTTAATCGACTAATAATTTGTAATTTATTTGATTTTCCAATTTTTGACCGAAATTGTTATTTAATTTTTTTAATTTGAAAAATTCTTAACCAAATTTATCTAGTTGTTTTAACCGTCATTATAATTGTATTTCAACTGGTTGACATAGAAAATATTTTTGAAAATTATTTTGTAAATAAATTTTTCTTTAATAGTTTTACTAAACTTAGTTCCAAAACTAGAACTTAGTTCCATTCAGCCGATGCTCGCGGGATCCTCTACTTCATATTTACTTTAAAACCGGGATACTTGACTTTTTGCTTTGACATTAAACTGTATTTCACTTTTAAGCAATCTCATCTCATTATTATAAGATAGGATAAGTAGGTAGGTATTTCTCCTACGAGCCTTCGTGGCTCTGGAAGCGTCGAAAACGGTAAAGGCAGCAAAGTTTGAAGGACCAGTGGAACTAGCTGACATTGCCCAGGACTCGACCGCTGATACTCTAGAGACAGAAACTCGGTTTTGTAGTTGGCAAGGTGAACCTAAGGGCCGATAAGGTGGAAAAAAATTGTAGTCACTGTACTACTGGACTAACTTAAAATAAGACTGAAGTTATCACTAAATAAGTTAAGTGATGTCAGATGCTTTAAACAAAAGACTGCCATCGAAACATTTTAAAGTTACCAGAAAAACGTTTCAATAATTCGACAAGTACCATAACGAAGCACAGTTAAAATACTGAAACATATTGGTTAGATGTGATAATGTTGTATCTTCTTTTTTCCCTTCAGGAATGTAATCAACGACGTTGCTACGATTAAAATTCAGTACTCTCGTTTTCCTGCAGGTTTCAATAGAACAGAAGTAATTCCTCGGGAAAAATCAATCCGAAGGTCAATGGCATCTTGCAGCACGTGGAGACACTGAATTTCCTCATATCCTGAATGAGAAGTTCTTTCAAGTCACTCGAACTGTTGATTTCGAAAACTCACTTCCACACAAAATCAATTTAAAATCTGTAATTAGGATGCAAGTATTCCCAATTTGAACAAGAAGTTCGAAAGAACTTAGATCCTAGTTTCCTTCAAATGTTATCTCTTAAGATTTCTTTATTTTACTTCTTTTTTTTTTCTTAAAATAAGTCAATGTTTATTTTGAAATTATAATAGCTACTGATTTTTCCATGTTGAATTCTTCTTCAGACGGTCCTAAGGTCCACCCAGCCTTCTGTTCAATGGGTACCAGGTTTCTTTCCCGGGGATTAAATTTGAATTATCTAACGGTAAACAAAATTTTCAGCTCTACATGCAATTTAAAAAGTTCATATATCATATTTAAATTGCATATACAGAGTGCACGGGAAAATCCCAAGTCACCCAAACAACTTTTGAACGAAGCTAGCTAGTTATGTGAGTAGGTACTGGTACAGGAAAGCTACCATGAGCTGTCAGAAGAGACTGACGGCAGGGCCCCTAGCGGAAAAATGTGGAAGTTAGTAACCCTATCTCCGTTAGTAGATACGGAAAAATATAAAATGAGAAAGTTGTAGAGCATCATCGAATTAGTAGGAAATGCCAATTTTCATAAAAGAATCGTGCAAATAGAAGGCGGGAGACGTTAAGTTTTCGGAATGTCATTTAACGCAAAAGCGATATTGCCGATCAGCTTCCCTAGAAGCTTGTGGCCGACTTCGCAGTACAGCACTATTCACAATATTTTTCATTCGAATAACCTATCATGATCTTTTGTTTACAAGATACTACGTAGTCATTAACGGAATATTAGATAGTCGACGATTATTTGCAGATCAGTTTTATCTGCAGGAGTGGCGTCACGTCACAGCCATCATTTGCCTACGACACACAAAAGCGTATGCTCGCGACGTCTACTGCCTTCCATTTGCACGATTCTTTTCTGTAAAATGTCATTTCCTATTAATTCGGTGATGCTCTACAACTTTCTCATTTAAATTTTTCATAATTTCTGAGATATGGTTATTAACTTCCATGTTTTGCCGCTAGGAGCGATGCCGTCACTTTCCTACACCAATACCTATTTCCCTAACTCTAGCTATCTGCGTTCCAAAGTTATTTGGATGACTTAGGACTTTCCCGTATGTCCTGTATATATTGTTGGCTTATAAAGTCCTAACCGTCTTTTTTTTTTCCAGTCAACAGTCTTTTTCTGAAGTTGACGTTTTCTTTTCTTACTTCTTACTTGAAGTAAGAAAATCCTTCATCGAAGCTTACGTTATTCGCATCTTTAAAAGAAATAATAACGTTCAGAAATGTTTTTTTTATTTCTTTTTTTTTTTTATTCTTTACAGAGCCATGGATACAACCCACTATTATGCAGTCTTTTACAAAGCTATTGTACAAACCTACATCTCAAAGTTAACACTCTATAGACGGTGGCAGGGAAAAAGAGAAGAAGAAGCAGACAATCACAGGAAAGAAAGGAAACATTCATCCAGTCCTGGGGTTCGAACCCATGTTCAGACAAATCAACCTAATGGCAGACCGCCGCCTTGACAACAAGGCTATGCCTGAACACAAATGGCTTGGAATACAGAAGTTTATGAAAGTTATGATTTGTTACAATAACAACAACTTTATTTTCAATACCGTTTTTCTTTTTCTGTTTGAAATGATTCATTTTTACTTGGCAAAGAAAAGTTAACTCAGTGTTACTTCTACTAAACTAAATAATGATTCTTTAATAACTTCATGAAACTCCTAAACTCCAATCTTACGATGACTGACGATATTTCGAGTTTAGGAGTTTTATGAAGTTATTAAAGATATTATTTATGATGTATTAAGAAGAGTTTATTTAAATAATGATTCTGTTGATTACTTAACTTTTATTTGTTATATTATGTTATGTAGTGAATGTGGGTGGCAGAGAAGCCAAGCACTGCGACCGGAGGTCTATTGTACTATCCAATGGAAATAAGGACAGATGGAGAGAAAGACTGAGAAAGTATGGTGGGAGAAGTGCAGGGAAAATGGGAGAACCCCGAGAAAACCTGCCCAGCGCGGATCGCCGACCATCACGAAACCCACATGAGACAACTATTATTTACTTGTGACAGAAGCTAGTTAATAATTTTTAAAATAGAATAGTAAGTTACTACAGCTTTCGTCCTAGTTGGCTATAAGAAGGTAAAATCCTTGAAAAGATTCTACAGACGAAGAATTATGTCTCTAAATAGTCAGGAAGTATTGGGTGTTTTCGGGCTGCTGAGTTTAATTAAAATTTACTACAATTTAAAGTCTTCGGGGAAATATAAATAGAACAACCATAAGTATTTTTATACTTGGAGTGTTTCTACGAGAGATATTTTCAATGACAATACTAATTCAGAAACACGCACCAAAGTTTGTTCTTGGGCAGACATGAGCTTGGGGGACCATTATCGTGCCTTGTGTGGGTGATGTATGTACTTTCGTTTTCTCGAAAAGCTCGAATCCTTGAAAATTTCCACTTTAATTACGAATGCGGCTGCCATTACCAGTCGGCTTATCGCGCTCCTGGTGGAGAAAAGAGCAAAAGTAGGTCAAGCCAATGAGCTGCTCCTGCCCCGAGATCCTTTTGCAGTCTTCAAAGTCATTAGGTCGAAGGTAATTTACATGAGAATTGAGACGGATTCAACTGTGGTAAAATGAACAAAAATCAGGGAATTGAGGACACGCTTCTTTGGCAACAATAACAAAATTTAAAAAGAAAGAAAGAAAAAAAATAAAGTATTCCTTTCAAGAAGTTAGATGAGCCTGTTTTGGCTGAAGAACAGGCTGGAAACCTCGATTTTCGGTTGTTAAGCAAGGCCAGTTATTTCCAAACGATAAAACGAAATTGAAGCCAAAGAGAAAGTAAGATACAAACAAAGTTTGCTTGTAACTAACTTCAGGAAAGAAGAAACAACAAGTGAATGTAATTTTGTGCTAAAGCTTAAATTTAAGGCGACCAATAATAATAATAAAATAATAATAATAAGAAGAAAAAGTACAATAACGTAAGGAAAAAGTAAAAAAAAAGTTAGGAAAAATACGAAGAAAAAAAAACATGCGGACAATGAGAAAACAAAATTAAGAGAAGAAACAAAAACAAAAAAGTTTGTTTATACACGAATTCGAACCGACAACCTTCAGTATATGGAGAACTTCATGAAAAACGGGTTTAATAAAAATATTTAATTATGCATAGGGGACGTCCATTTATTACGTGAGGTTAAAAGGGGGAGCGGGGGGTCCGGCAAAATCTCACCAAATCTCACCAAGGGAGAGGGGGGGTCAACGAAAATCTTACGTAAACTTTTTCATTCAGAGAAAATATATATTATAGCAAGATTTCCGTTTTGTTTTTTTTTTGGTTGTTAAAATTTTTGAAATCTCACCAAGGGGGAGGGGGGGGGGTCCAAATTTTTTAAAAAACACCTCACGTAATTAATGGACGTCCCCATACTATATGTTTCAAGGTACCGAACTGCATTTTCAAGTGAATAACTTCAGTCAATAACTTAATAATTTATTATTCACTTGAAAAATGCAGTTCGTTACTGCGAAATATGGTATGCATAATGAAATATTTTTATTAAACCTTTTTTTCATGTAGTTTTCTATATAATATTAATGGGTTTCTTTACAGTATCACTTCAGTCTATTAGTCCGAAACCGTAACCATCAAACTATAGCTGACAACTGAAATGAGATGAGGTTGCATTTCTAACATTTAAGCTAATAGCGGAAATCCAATGAAAACAATGCCCCATACCTCGAACACGGGGGGCGTTGGCCCCTGAAAGTATTCTATTCCTATATTGTTTGGGCGTCTGAAGACGATGATGAAATCCGTTTGTCGATCCGACCTTCCGTTCGGGAGATGTTAGGGGTGGACAGACACGGACGGACGGACAGGACAAATGCAGTAGCTATCGATTTTGGTCGCTATCACAATAGCTACCAAATGGGTCGCTAAAAATAGACTTCAAAACGAAAATGGGAAAAACAGCTATGCTTGTAACTTAGTTTGTGGGTTATATTTATATAATGAAACCATATATTTTTTATTAAAAGCACACGAGCAAAATTTAGATTTAAAAAAAAAATAATATCATGAAATGCGCAAAAAAGGCGAAGGAACATAGAACTAGAAAAAGTGATTGAAAGCGCGGATGTGGTTATAAACTTAAAAAAAAAAACTAGTCTCTGTTGCCTTCTGTTCACTGTAAATATTTACTTCTGTGGAGTTAACAAACACGTGATTTGTCTTGTTGTTCAGAATTGAGGATATCCTGAAGTTTTTCAATTTAAAAGTTGTTTCAAAAGCAGTCTGACTCCACAAGAGCATCAATTCACACAACATAAAGTTGAACTTGTGCAATTCTTTCAACTTGTTTAATGTATATGCATCTATTTGCATTATGAGCTCTTTTAAAAAAACACAATTACTAGGTTTTGATCATTACTGAAATTATAAATCTCCCATTTGCTTCTTTCGGATTAGTTTTTCCGCTTTTCATGTTATATTTAATGCATGTTAAACCTTCTTAATTTTTCGCCTATGCGATTGGCTTATCCTGTTATTAAATGCCTTTTGTGCCCAGCGCTTATTTATACGTTCTTTGGCTGTAGTCATCACGGCGATTTTTCTATTGTTGTTAGCTTTTGCGGGATCCCACTTCCGTGTGCAGGGGAAGGATCCATAGGCTTTCACGGCGTTCTGAGCTTGATCATCGAGGCTAAATCTGGATGATAAGCCCTAATAAGGACGAAACAGCTGTCCCGGATTGCTGTCGATTATGGCATCGTTTTTATCGTTTTTCCGTTCATAATGCACATTAAACCTTCTTACACAGTAAGTAAACCTTCTTACTTAAAATTTAAAATAAAAATAGTAGATGCATATAACACGCAGATGGAATTTCAGCCATAAGTTTTAGGAAAAAAAAAAAAAATGCGTGTTATATGCCGATAAATACGTTACTTCATCTTTTAATTTGTTTTGCATCCTGTGCTTGTCTTCAAAACGTTCGTTTTCATCCTTGGATTATTTTTTCTTTCGTTATTTAAGCCTTTAGCATCTTACCATATCAGGAATACAACTATCATTAAAAAAAGTAAATAACCAAACTAAAATCATTCTTTAAATGAATTCTGACTTAAAATTTTTAGTTTTAGAGTAAGTCTGGAGAGTCTGTAAGCCTAAGAATTGATATCTCACGACCACTAACAAAAAAAAAAACGTATCTTATTAGTCATAATTCATTGTTGAAATTTTTTATCATGCAATGACATGTTTTTTAAAAAAAAATTAAGGACAAGAAATATTTATTATTAGTTGTTCCTACTTAATAACATAACAAATTAGTCTTATCCTTTCAAAGAATTCCATTCGACAAACTATAGCCAAATTAATTCTTTTCTTGGCGCAAATTCCAACAGAACCTGAAAGTAAAGTATGAAATTTTGGGTTCCAATACAGGTCTATCACTACAGCAATGTACAAATGTTATGTATAAACAGTCGTGATCTCAGCTTCTTTCGAAATAGAATCTTTTTAAGTTGGAATATAAGCCATTCTGGAATCTTGTAAATTAATATTTCTTTTTAAAAAAAAGTATCAAAAGAAGTTCCTGGGAATCGAACACTTTAAGTTGATCATGTGATCATTGTTACAGAAGTCTTCAGTAATAGGCCATAATGAAAGCTAAAAGCAAATACAAGTTCACTTTGTTTTAGGTCACTACAGATACCTAAAAGAAGATCTATGGTGAAATTCAATGGTTTTAAATAAATCACCATATATAATTATACAAAAAAAAAAAAAATACTATTTATGAAATATCATCTGCAACCGCCTGATGAAGAGGAGAAATTTGAACTCCGCGAAACCGGTTTAAATCTAGTTTTAAACATTATTATTATTTATTTAATATTATTAATATTATTTTAATATTAATAAAATAATATTATTTTATTTTAAATAATTTTGTTCGGTGGCTTAATTAAAACCACTAAAAGTACTTCTTTCATAAACCCATTTGCAGACAGTTTATAATGCCTCATATCGCTTTTCAATATTTACTTATTTGCTATAACAGTTCTTTCTGCTAGTTTCTGGTTCTCGTTGCTTTCCTAAGATCTTCGCTCGACAATTTCTCTTCTTTATTTCTATAATCCATTTTGGCAATTTTTCATTCTTAATTAATCAAAATAGTTGTCCTTTTTTTTTTCAATATCTTCTACGATTGTTTCGTTTATATTCGTAAAATCGCGCCAATGTCCTCTTATTCATTAACCTTTCTCTTCTAAAAAAGCCTCATCATCTTTAGATAACATTAAATTAGGTAACTTTTTTTCATCTTCTTTAGTTTTTCTTTTTCCGTATTTCAGCTTCATACAATGCAATGTTATTCACTGTTGTCTTGATAATGTTCCTTTTTCCATTTCATTGCTTTTAGACTTTCATTTGATATTTAGACTTTATAATAAAAATTTTACACTGATTTTATTGCTTTTTCTAATTTTGATGAATCTCTGTTTAAATAAACTTCAAAATAGTTAACCAGGTAATCACAAAACGGGCATTTAAGTAAACTGGTTTTCGAAACTAATGTATCAATGGTCATCAAATTAAATATGTTTACTTGTGCAAGAGCCGTGCTGGTGTGATCGTGCGGTCTCGGCGGCGGCCAGCCGTGGCGACCAATGCGCCAGTACCTGGGTTCGAATCCCGGCAGTGGCATAGCTGTTTCAATTTCCTTTCCTGTGTTGTCCAGCCTCTTCTTCACTTTCTCTTCGGTCTGACGTCATTCCTTAATGGCGTCCTAGGGGCAGGCAACGGGAAACCACCCCCAGTATCTTTCCTCAGGTGTTTCTAGGAGATCCATGTGAGACCTCCATAGAACTGGACCTGTCTTCGGACAGAAAACTATGGATGGATGGACTGTACAAGAACTATTAAATAGAAAAAATTAATGAAACAAAGTAATTAAACTCTCGAATTTCGGAGTTAACAAGTAAAGAAAAAAATGTGTTAAAGCATAAAAAATGTGTTAACTGCGACCCTTTAAAACCCAAGCGAACATTGTATGTGTGGAGCAAATAATTTCCCAAATTTGACCTAAGGAGCGTTGGAGGTTGATCCTTCCCGCAACGACAGCCGAAAAACGGTGTTGTCTACTGGAAACGGAGAAGCTTGGGGATATTTTCCTGGACTGACTCGATAGGCTTGAAATTTGGATATGCTGTAGTTTGGAGTGTCTACTATGCAATTGATATGTTTATTCGATCATATCTATGACATTTTGTCTGTTTATTTGTGGAAACAATAGTCGACTCTGTCCCCTTTTTTCCTGATAGGCAGAAATAAATACCCCATTCGTATGTTATTTGGGCCTCTGACCGCGATGGTGAAATCCGTTTGCCGACTCGACCTTCCGTTCGGGAGTTGGAGGGGAGGGGAGAAGGACAGGCACGGACAGACGGACGGAACGCAATAAAATCTGTGGGTTCGCTAAAAATTTCAGTGCATAAATTGTTGGAGTTGTCATACCACTAATTTAAAGCCTTTAGCAAAAGGATTTGACTCATCCAGATGCTTGAATGAAGGGCAGTGTGACTAACAACTGCTTAGAAGACTAATCTTTTTTCTTTTTCTTTTTCTTTTTTTTTCAGTAATACATCATTTAATCTTTCTAAAAATTGATCGATAATCCCGGGATATGTTTCTTTGTCGATGTCTATCATGATAGCACGAAGTCACTGCTACAAAAGAAGATTGCATCTTTTTAAAAGTAATGTTTTAAAAAAATTTGAAAAATCGGAACCTTTTTCTTTTCAAGAGTGATTTGAGGGTTTAATTTTTTTTTTCAAATTGTCAATAGTTAATTCAAGAAAAATCCCATCGAAAACAAGTTATTTGTTTATCTGTGTCATTGAGTTTGAATGTAAGTGAACCCTTGTGACAAACAGAAAACACATAGAAATAGCTGCTTTTTCCACTGCTTTTGTACCTATAAAGCAAGGTCAAATAAAATTGAACGCATTTCTTTTTATTCTTTATTATCGATTATGAGAAAAACAACGTTCTTTATCTGAATACACAATGGTAAGAACCTTTTTAGTTTTCAATATTTCGTGAAGGCTGTTCTGGTGATCAATACCTTTAATTCTTCTGTCTGGCGGCGGTGGGTGAAAAGCCGCCTTCTGCCAGCAACTGGAAGGGTCATTAACATGAGATTTACTGGCAAAGCAACAGCAAAATAGGTTAAGGAAATGAGCTTACTGATAGCAAAACATGTGGCGGATGTGGTATTTACAAAAATATAAAGGCTTTGAACGCTTAGACGTCATTCCATTTTCTAAAATAATCGAGAATAATCTTGCCGCTCCTTTGTAAGTACTACTTAGGTTATAAATTAGTTTAATCATTAAGAGAAAAGCGCCTTTTTAATTTTTAAGCAATTATAAAATGTTATAACAATTTTAAGTGCCTAATAATTAACAAAATGATAACTAAGTAGACATAAAGGAACCATAAAGATTTCGCACCTCGAGCTGTCACTGGGGAGAGTCTAGGACGGTCGTTTCGTCCTCTTAGGACTCATCAGCCAGACAAACTCCATCGATGAGAGGCTCAGAAGGTGCGAACAAATACGAATCCACTCTCGCTTCCAGAAGCGCAAAAGCAAAAACACGATCAATAATACACAATAAAACGGCCATCCCAGACTCACCTCGGTGGCACTTTTCCCCAAACAGACTACCTCCACCGACACAATCAGGTAGCGTCGATCGTTCATCAATAGCTAGCACACAAACACTCACTTATTAAGAACACTGTCCCATAGTACAAGTACACACCACAAAGCGTACTAGAGTCACCCTCACATAAGCTGTACTGGGACCGTCCCATTCACACAGACAAAACTATACATCACAACAGACCTGACATTACACTTGTTGATAAGGTCAACAAACAGACCTATCTCATTGATATTGCAGTGCCTATCAGCAAGAACATGCAGAAAACTCACACAGATAAGATCCCACCATATTGTTTTTGCTGGGGAAACCCAAGGTTTGAAACATACAACTATAATAATAATAATAATAATAATAATAACAATAATAATAATAATAAAAACTAAATTTCTTCTTATTGCCATCGGTCAATCTTTGGTATATGTGATTTTCAATCATTTTTATTATTTCATACCATGCATACGCGAAGAACTCTATGAGAAGATGTAAATATTTTGTGTTACGAAGATACCGTTATAGAAGTATTAAAACTTTTTGATTTTTATCTACTCAATGTTCAACCGTCGTTTTGAATTTCTTAATTTCGATACATTAAAACAACAATTTCTTTCTAATATTTTATAAAAATCATTACAAAAAAAAAAAAAAAATTTTTTTTTCTTGAAATAAAAAATTTAAAATTTTTTTTTTCCAGCTAATTATTTTTTTTTATCCAGAAAAATACACTTAAAAATAAATCAGAATAGATTTTTATTAAACTTCTATAGCAAGGTTGGAGTTGACTCAAAAAAAAGTTCTTCCTTTCCAAAGCAGTCTTTTTATTTTTAATTTTTTTTTCATAAATAACTTAGCTGCTAATAACTGTATTTTCTCGGAATTTAATATTTTATATTCTCACAAAAGAAAAAATTTAATAGCTTTAAATAAATTCTTCTTATTCAATATGCTCCTCACACATATTTAATTCTTTTAATAATTTTTAGATTAGATTAGATTAATTGAAAGTGGGTGGCATGACTGCCGAGCACGTCGACCTGAAAGATCTTTTGTACTATCTCACGGAAAGAAGGACAGACGGAGAGAAAGACTGAGAAAGGATGGTGTGAGGGGAAACGGGAGAACCCCGTGCAAACCTCCCCAGCGCGGATCGCCACCATAAACGAAACCCACATGATGAGAACCGAACCCGGGACTCAGAGGTGAGAGGCCAGTGTCTTAGCGACATCGCCATAATAATTTCTAAGTAAAAGTTTAACGTATGTTTAAAATTGCTTTAAATTGAATAAGAAATCACCATCACACCAAAAGAATATAACAAAATCATTACAATAAAAGATCTAAAAATACATTACGGACACAAAGAGAGCTTTCGGAATCTTATGCGATTCCCTTATCAATTCTTGTCAAAAAAAGAGAATGACAAGGGATTCGCATAAGATTCCGAAAGCTCTCCTTGTTTCCGATGTGTTTTTAGAGTTTTCATTACAATGATTTTTAACAAATTTTGGTGTGATGATGATTTCTTATTCAATTTAATGATTCCTGAGTGAAACAGTCTCGCCGGCAGCAGACGACCTATCACATTTCTTCAGTTATGGGGAATTAGGAAGATTTGAATGGATGATAGAAAGCCGAAGAAGGGAATCTATGAATTTAAGGGAAAACTGGTGAAAACTTCTCCAGATGAATCCACTGCCTTCAGGCAGAGAGAAGGAATGAATGAAACATTCATACCTGGAAGTGAACCTACGTAGCTCACAGCCAATTGATATTCGTAATTGCAGACTGGCTTCAAATACACGAGAATTATCGACTCGTAAGTATTTGCTACGAAATACGACTGAACCAACTGAGTAAGATTTTCTGTAAGAAGAAACAGAAACATTAGTTTGAATGAATATTAAATAGTGTCAATAGTGCAATTTTCAGACCTCAACTTTTAAATTCACAGACTACTGATTAAAAAAAAAAATTAATATTAAACATGTTACTTATTTACTGTTTATAAAGGATGTATTTAGTGTTTATCTATTAAATATATATATTACAGTTAAACTACTCAAATTTTGATATCCATGATCTTTTCGCGTATGTATATCTGTGTAGGCTTCTTGTAAATTTCTGAATTTAAAGCTCATGCAGATAATAAAAGGATTAATAAGCAGACTAATATTCTTTGTTTAAATCATAGACATCCATTCTGTTTCAACGCATTTCTAAGGGAGGTTTTTTTTTTTTTTGGTTTTTTTTTTTTTTTTTTTTTGTCTTCTTCTAGTGCTAATTTCTTGACAAAGACTTAAAAAGTAAGATCATCGGTTGTCGTTAAAGATCATCGGTTGCACGAAAATTTTCAGGAAGATTCATCCACTTCAAAAATTATTAGGAGGCAACATAGGCTTATAAACAGATTGACTGAGAAACTAAGCTAACAATTAATAAAACTAAATAAACAATTCAGATGCTAATCTTAGCGTATTTTGAAGATCTGGAATAAGAAAAGAAAAAAGTATAGTTTGAAATAAGTCTGACAAACATAGAAGAATACTCTTTAAAAACATGTATATATAATTTTGAAAAAAATTTAAAAATACATTACAGAAATGGCAAAAGTTTTCGAAGTTCTTGAACGGTTTCCTCATCAATCTCGTTTAATAATTGACAAGGACTTCGAAAGCTTTTGCCATTTTGTAATGTATTTTTAAAGTTTTTTAACGTTTTATTAGATTTTTTAAAAAACATTCTTGTATGTTTGTCAGGCTTATTTTAAACTACATAGTAACTATTTTTAAGCACAATTTCTTAAGAAAAAAAATTAAAATACATGAATAATTGGATAGAACTGTTTCGAATTGTTTTCGTTTCTTCTTTCTGAGATCAAAAATTGCAATTTCAAATCAACTTCATATTTCGAACGGAGAGAGAGCGAGACGTTGCTTGAGGAAACGATATTAAATGATTTCCTCTGATTCCTGGGGGTTCTTTTCTAAATGCTAATAGGAAACAAAGCAAGCTGGCGTCCCTTAAATAACTGTGATCAATCCCTTCTCTCCAAGTTCAACCAATTCCAAGGATAATGACAGTGATTGGGACGAGAAAACTTTCTTTCTAAAAAGAAATTACATAGGAAGAGAAAATGTCTTCCTTTAAACAAGTGCCGCTAATGGACGACTCCGGTGGACATCCATGGATCTGCTCCGAACTATGGAAACATCTAAATATACGGCAATCCATGGAGAACCCACGACTGAGAAATGTCCTGTAGGTTTAATAGCAACAAAAAAATGAAGTAAAAGGTTTTTCCATTTAGCAGTGCGGGCAGACCAACATTTTCAAAACAAAAATTTAGATTTCCACATTAATTCAATATTATGTGAAGTAAGAACGAACAAACAAAAATTAAAACACAAAAACAAGAGAATATAGTTTTATGCTAAACCCTAAATTTAAGGGCGACCCATAATAATATTGATAACCAAATTTAAAAATAATAATAAAAAAACGTAAGGAAAATTAATGTAAGGAAAAATAAAAAAAGTTAGAAAAATTAGAAGAAAAAAAGACAATTGCGGATATTGAGGAAAAAAACGCAGTAGATATACGGATTTGACAACCTCCAGTATACGATTCCGAATCCGAGACTCATCAAGCTATAGCTGACAAGTGAAATGAGATTGTTGCATTTCTAACATTTAAGGTAATAAGAGGAAATCCAATGAAAACAATCGAACATGGGGATGGGGGGCTTGGCCCTTGAAAATACCCCGTTCCTACAGTGTTTGGGCCTCTGTACACGACAGTGAAGTTCGTTTATCGATCCGATCTTCCGTTCGGAGCTATTAGGGAGGAACAGACATGGACGGATAGGACAAAAGCAATACCTACCGATTTTGGTCGCCAAATATACTTATAATTACGCTCACTTCTTTTTTATGACTGAAAAATCTTTTAGCATAAGCTTAGTAGTTTAAAAAATTCAAAAATCTGACTCAGCAATTAAAAATGTGACGCTAGACATTCATTATTCGAAGACAGAAAAAAGTCTTCTAATAAATATAAAAAATAATATTTACATTCGCGAACCAGTGTTCATCAGATTCCCTACAACTACAATACGTGAAATATTCCACAATAAGAGCAAATATACCATTATTTTGCCGAAATATATTTGCTCCAGAATTCAATAAAGTCAAAAATATTCATTAATATAAACTGTTTTTTTTTTTTTGAACATCGTTGTTTTCAAATAATTTGTATTAACCTTAAAAATGGAAAAAAAATGCGATGTCATGAAAATTGGCAGAATATCCTGAAATTCAAAAAAAGATGATCTTATTCCAACTAATAATTTTGAAGAACAGGTCCACGCCCATTCACTTAATTGGCTTGTCTTCGGACATCCAGTCTCCTAAGTAAATATTACAGACATCATTAGATTTCAGTTTTCCTTCATCATTTTATTATATATGTTATAATATACATATTGATATATACATATGTTATATATACATATTGCCTTTTTTATATGAGAATACTTTAGCTAATATAGTAGAAGCTCATTATAACGGACTAATAGGGGCTGAAGGTTGTCCGTTTTAATGAAAGTCCGGTTTATAACAAATAATTCTTATAGGAGTGTAATGCAGCAGGATGTACATCAATGAAAGTACAATAGTTAGCTATAAAAAGTGTTTATTATATAACAAATAAAAAAACAGCCTTCAATATAGGTTGAACCGAAAAAGATGTGTACGTATACACTGCATTAATCTTTAGAATAAGAAGGTCGTGGTTCATGTTGATTGCTTACATTCATTGGTTTGAAAAAAATAATTTATTTTCTGCTGGGTTTGTTTGCTGCTTATTTCTTCAGTTAATAACTGACGGAGGTGCCGTAAGTGTTCATAATACGCAAACACATTTTCAAACATATGGTTGGAAATGTAAAACTCATCAGATAAAAATAATCATCCTATTACAAATTTTTTTAAAACTGTCCGTTATAAGCGACGTCCGTTATAATAGGATCCGTTATAATGAGGTTCTACTGTACTTCTAAATCACTTGAGCGTTTGTAGCGTACGGCTGACAACTCTTCCTAATGCTTAAAATCTCTTTCGAGACTCACCAACACAGCGGCTGTGAAGATAAGAAAATGAAAACGCATATAAGAGACAGATCGGCAAAAAGAAAACACGTTTGTTCGTCTTCACTTACCTAAGTTAGAACAGTTAATTTAGAAAAACAACATTTAGCTAATTTAGAACAGTTTTCAATTAGATAACTTTTTTTTTTTACTTTTTTCAGATAGTCAGTGGGAATCCACCATTTCCGAATATATATATATATAAATTATTATTAGACTATATATTATTTTATTTGCTTGATTTGGGCGATGTTTTCTAGATTTTTGTCTGCGAGGGAACGTCAACTGGCTGCCCCGTCAGCAAACAGCGAACAATTTGACACACATAGAAGATAAATGATAAATTTTCTACAGAAAAAAAAAAAATAAAAATAAAGAAAGAAATCCCATTAGTGAAAAACGTAGTTTTTATTTTGTTTTCATCCTCTAAGAAAACATAAAGATGCAGTGCTGTTCTAAGATAAACTAGGCTACGTCCATCAACTGCTGCGCAATGTTCGTTTGGGAGGAGAAGAACGACTCCGTAACGAAAGGTCATCACCGATAGAAAAGTAGGCTGCAATTATACAACGAAAATTCCACATTCACATTTACTCCTACGCTGGTGTAGGTGTGGGTCACTATTCCCAGAACCAGATTTTCAATTGCTTTGTGTCTTTGTCTTAAAAACTACTTACAAATCACTTGCAGACAAATTTGCCTTACGTACTCCCTCCAGCTGCCTAAGAAGTTTTTTTAAGAATTCGGAATTCTCAACTGAGCCTGATTTCTAAATAAATCCTTATTCTTTCGAAAAGAAGAAGAAATGAAAATCAATGAACAAAGACTGTACTACATTACTATACTACATCTGTAGGTTCGTATCCTTCAATAAGCACACAAAGTTTCAAAATGATCTGTCAAAACTCGTCTCAAGAAGATTCAATTCAAACATTAGGAAGAGAAGACGTACACCGTCCGGCCACTTTATTAGGTACACCCCTGCTGTGCGCACAAATGCTGTGTCTCACAACAACTCTTCAAGTCATGAATTAAAAATTATCAGGAAATACAGAAAATGAAAATACCTCAATGCTACATTAAAAAAAAAAAAAAAAAAGTTGCAAACTCCAAGAACGAAAAATATCTGATAAACTGAGAAGCAAAATGACATTACATCAAAATAAAATTACAAGCCAAGCAAATAACAGCACTTACATGTGTAGTAAAATGTAAGATGTTTAAAATTTACAACATAATTTTCTTTACCAATCAGATGAAGAATTTTAAAAAAGAAACTCACTCAAGTTGTATTGTATGAAATTTATAAACAAAATAAAATATTTTTTTTTTCTTACATATAAACTGTTCGGACACTTTATTAGGTACACCTCGCTGTACGGATGAATGTCTGGACCCGTCGTGTCTCACAACAACTCTTCAAGCCGGTGGGAGCAGTGTCATGGTGTGGGGGATGTTTTCCCTGCACACGTTGGATCCATTGATACCTCAGATGCTACAGCGTACCTAAACATCGTAGCTGACCAAGAGCAACCTCACATATTAACAGTTTATCCTAATGCAGATGGCTACTTCCAGCAGGATAATGCACAAAACCCGCATCACTATGGGATGGTTTGAGGAACATGACGATGACTATTCCTTGCTGAAGTCCCCGGATCTCAGCCCGATTGAAACTTTGTGGGATGAGCTGGAACGGGCTGTTCGCTCCCAAACCTACACCTCCATCAAATCTTCAGGAACTGCGTGACACACTCATGTCTGCACGGTACACAATACCTCAATAACGCTTTCAGCATGTTGTGGAATCCATGCCTCGACGAATTCAGGCTGTTTTGAGAGCTAAAGGAGGCCCATCACGCTACTAGGTATCTAATAAAGTGGCCGGACAGTGTATATGTTGCATAAAAACTATAATAAATTTACAATAAATTGAACAAAACATGTAGCTCGTTCATTTTATCTTAATATAGTTTTTTTTTATGCAGCATCTGTGTGTAATGTATTTATTCAACTTTTTCTATTCAACCTCTTTAACAGCAATTCTCATTGCAACACTCTTTCTGCCATACTTTTTTTGGTTCTATTTATTTTTTTTGTTTTGTTTAAATTCATAGTTTTTCCGTTTTAGGAGAAAATAAATATAATGCACTATAATTTATTTTTTTTTTTTTTAAGTAAATCAATCCTTAGACTGGTGAATTTTATTTTAATTTTATGAAACTCGCGAGAATTTCCATATTCATCCTGGGGAAAGATACCGAGGTGGGTTCCCGTGGCCTTCCTCAGGAAGTCATCACGGAATGAATTCAGACAGAAGAGAAAGTGAAGAAGAGGCTGACAAACATAGGAAAGGAAATGGAAACGACCAAGACGCATCCGGGATTCGAACCCAGGTTCCGACACATCTGCCTCGTGAGAGGCCACCGTCTTGCGCACGAGACCACGCCGGAACGGCGCATTATAAGCACTTTTAGTAATTTGTTAGTTATGTCAAAACAAACAGGGAAATCATTTTTTTTTTTTTTAATGATTTTCATTAAATCACCAACCTTATATTTTGTATTTAGAATATCATTTTCCAAGGTTCTAAAACAATTCTCTACTAATAAGAAATACTGAAATATCTTATTTTACACAAAAATTAAAGTATTAGAATTTCTTCGATAGATTTGATTTTGATAAAAAGTGGCAAAGAAACATAATCACTAGTTGTGTCTGATGATAGTGATCTAAGAAGTAATTTAAAATCTTTATAAATACTATATTTACTACAGACTTTATTTATAGTACAGCCACTCAGATAATATAAAGATTGCATTTCGTCTAGAACTAGAACATTTTTTATTTATGCAACATATTTTCTCACTAATTTTTCATTAGTGAGTTTTTATTGTTCATTTTTTCTTTTGAGGCACCACTGTACTTCCGATGGATATTGCTATTTATTTATATTAAACAAATGTTCAAGACTGTATAATAACTTCAGTAGTATGTATCACTGAAGCTGAGAATTAATTTGGGACAATTGATATTTGAGGGTGTCAGTTTCCTCCGCTTTGGCGGTATACTCTGCTAACTTTTATTCTAAATCTGAAACTTAAAATTTCAAAAGGAGATGAAGAGTAATTCAGAAAAACTTGCTATCCTATATGATAAAGACAGCAAGTTTTTCTGAATTGCTCTTCATGTCCTTTTGAAATTTTAAGTTTCTTATAATTAGAACAAAATGAAAATAAATCATTGAACGAAAACGTTAAAAATCTGAAAGAAACAGTTGCTGAATTAAATGAAAAGTGAGAGGAAATTCTAAGGCATAATCTTCACAATGCAATTATGGAACTCAAAGAAACATCCGTGTTTTCTGTCGAGTTGGACCACCATTGCAATGTCAAGGTTCAAAAGAAGTTTAAACGATGCATCACCAGAAGGCAATAAAATATTATTAATGAAAAGCTCATATAAATATACAATCGATCTCATTGCATTGAGTTTTCTTTTGATAAAGTTTTAATCATTCTTGAAGTTGAATAAAAAATCCGACAGAAACAATTTCGAAACAACCCAAGTGTTTTATTTTTAGATATTGTTTGTAAAATTCGAAATTCGAAGTTTGTTGCATAATTTTTATAATTTTATAATTTTATAACTATTCTATATTCCCGGCGCAAGCTCCACGCTTATCGATCAATTCGCTTAACGACTTAGTCGTCAGAACGGAACTCGGTCGTAAAATGAGGAGTACCTGTAGACGAATGGTAAGATTAAAAAAAAAGGAAAAGAAAAGAAAAAAGCAAAATACAAACTGATCTGATAAGGCTTTCTTTCCTACGAAAATAGGCAAAAGAAAATGTAATTCAAAAAATATTCTTTTGAAATATTAAATTCATTAATTGAAAGAAAATAAATACAGCAGACTCTCGATATGTCGAAGTTGAAGGGACGCTCAAAAAAATTCGAGATAGCGAGTTTTCGAGATAACAAGGTGTCATAACCAAAACATAAAATTTCACGTAAAAATACAAGATACGGAATAATATTCTAAAAATTAGAGTCTTGATAGAGGAGAATAAGTATAAATATGTAATGTTACTTGACAATAAGTCTAAATATGTAATGATAGTTGACAATAACTCTAAATACAGCAATGATAATTTTAATTTTTAAAAGTAATCGAAAATAATTACATTAAATTGAAAAGAATTAGTAAAATATAATGAATTGACATTGCTAGAATTTCTTAAAAAGACAAGTTTCTCAATTTTGTTTCTGTTTTTCAATATTGTTGATAAAGTCGAAGCTGGAATTTTGAAATCCTTTGCGATTTGTCCCTTTTTTTCCACCTTTATCTACACCTCTAAAATATCTACTTTTTTCCGATTGTCAACGCGTTCAACTTTCGCTTAACGCTCACTGTTTTCTTTTCTTTGGAACTTTCCATTTTTGAGACAACTGGCGATTCACTGACGTTTTATAACTTCCCTAACGTTTTTCGCCGACTAACTTAACCATAGGCAGTAAATTCTGAACAATTTAGAACAACACGCCTAAGCAACAATGTAACAAATGACTGGCGAGACATAGTAGCGCACACTCGCACCCTCCTTTCCCTAAATGGAGTTATCGACCAGATGGATTTATCGGAATCGTCCTTGACCCCTCAGAGAGATAATGAAGGGTGTGAGAGATTCTTGAAAAAATACCTCTATTTGCTTCGACACAACTGAACGGCGATTTTTCCTGAAAAATTCATTTTTTACTTCCTCGACATAACAAGGTTTTGAGTGAAAACTCTTCGACATAAGAATTAAAATTAACATTAGATGAATATGTAATATCAAGGGGAAAAATAATTTTTCCACATATCAAGGTTTTCAAGATATCGAAGTTCGACATATCGAGAGTGTACTGTACTTTTTCTTTCTGTCCGTGTATTTATTTTTATTTCTATTAAATTTAATAATATTTTTTGAATTAATTAAATGAGAAAGAATATCAAAAAGAAGTGAGGTCTAAATTCTAATTAAGAACTAATTCAATTGATAACTAATATACTAATTATGAATTCATTTTTTTTTAATGAAATGATACACTAAAAATCTTTTATCCGAATTTGATGGGACTGCACCGTTTCGGATAAACCAAATTTTGGATAAACCGGAATATACTGTATTAAACATGTGCTCTATAGTAAAGTATCACAGTGAATATGACACAGTAAATAAGTGAATGACACAGTGAATAAGACACACTATAATAATAAGTCATCGCACTGTAAATTATAGGTTGTACATTTCTGGAACAGTCCTATTGCTTATTAAAGTAATCAATCGGAGTTTTGAAACTCGTTTGCTGGTTGCCCGATCTCGATTTTGTAACTGTAACTCTTCACTCTATTAATATTAACATTTCAAATAGCCTGTGTAGGCTGTTAAATATTGATTACAGCGACGGAAAAATGTTTTTGTGTATTTTCACAATATGCTAAAAATCGTTTCGGATAAACGCGATTCCGATAAACGAGTTTCTAATTTATAAAGAGTTTTTAATTTATCTATATACACGTATAAAGAAATATAAGCAACACAAAATAAAATAAAATAAAATTAAAGATATTGTAGATTTAGCCTACACTTTGTTCTAAATAGGAAGTACAAAAAATAGATTAATAATCCATCTTAAAGGGAAAGTGAGTTACTTTGGACTGTCACCAATATTAGGTAAATGAATTCATCAGTAAGAATGTCAATAAGCTAATCATGGATAATTATCTTGTCCTACTGCTGTGTACGTGGGCCCGGTAGCTAAAGTGGTAATGCAATTGACTGCGGATTGAAGGACCTGGGTTCGTTCCGGACGGTGCGGTGGAAAGACATTTCTCCTTTTTTTCTCCTCCAAACGGGTTCTATAGATTCACCCCACCTTTGTCAAATGGGTATTCGTGCTTCTTTCCTGGGGTTTAAAGGTCTGGATGTTCGGCTGATCTCACCTTAGTCGCGTTAGTCCAACGCCATCTTGAAAACAGGTGTTTTCAAAATGGCGTTGGTTAGTCATGGGGACCTTATCTTCCTCGATTCTCAGGACCATATAGATCTGTAGTGGAGGATATTGGAACTTTAAAATGTTCTGCAAATGTTGAGTCAAGCTTTACAACTAGGAGAACTAGGATAATCACTTCGAATTAAAAATAACTTACATCACTAATTAAATTATTACAAAATGAGGTAGCATACATTTTTACTTTTTTAAAAACAAACAATTTAATTTTGTGGCGGTAATGACTTTCTCTTGAATAGAAAAATGGGGACATCTATTCTATTTACGTCATCGAAATAATAATAGGGAGTTTGCTATTCTATACGGTAGCGCTAAAGTCACATGACTGTATTCTGCGCATGCGTTACTGTCCCGTAGAGGAAATACCATTAACGTGATACGTTATCTTTTCTCGAATAGCGTATCCCTTCACGGTAAGAAATATGCGTTCCGATAAACCTGAGAGAATTAGATTTAACATGAATGACGACTTGATACTCTTGCGCGAAGTAATTGGGACAAATCCACATGACGATAAGAGTGTGTGGAATGAGATTCACCATACAATACAATCGACAATCCTCATCATTCATTTCATTTAAACTCAACCTTGGATTTTCCTCTTCTCGAACCTGAATGTTTCTTTCTCTCAGATATTTTCACATAGATTCACTAGATTCTCAAACTAGATTGACACTAGATTCTCAAACAAATCATCGTCAATGCCTCCAAATGCAGCGATCTGAAATATGTCTTCCATCTTGTTTATCAGCTTACCGTGTCCATTGACACGTTATGGCAAAAACTTCTTCATGACGGAGCCCGCTATTGTGGTTACCGTATTCGTTCACGTGACATTTGCGTTTCCCGTATATAAATCACGTTATGGCAAAAACTCTCTAATAAGTAAACACTGTAACTCTTTTAAACCAAAGGAGTTTTAGCCTATTTAATAAGCAAACTTTCGCAATGAACTTTCCACGATCCGTCACTGTTATCCTTGAACAGCTATGACTTATTAGGAAATCAGCTGTTATCTTTATTTTTTTTTGCTGAAATTGTAGCCAGATGTAGTAACTAAGGATGAGAAACATACGAACAGGGCTTCTACGGATTTCTAAACGGAAATATATAGTTCTTGATGTTCTGATGCAATTCACTTTGTCAAAAATATTCAAGTCTTTTACTAAAAAATACACTGACTAAGTTACATACATACACAGTAATACAATCCGAAGATTGGTTGAAAGTCCACGGAACCCTAGTGACCCCCGAAGGGCGACCCCTAGAGAATCCGTAACTTATTCTTGGGAACAGATACTGGAGTGGTTTACCGTTGCCTTCTCCAGGACGCCATTACGGAATGACGTCAGACCGAAGAGAAAGTGAAGAAGAGGCTTACAACACAGGAAAGGAAATTGAAATATCCATGCTCACAACCGGGGTTTGAACCCGGGCGCCAGCACACTGGCCTCACGGCAGACCGACGCCTGAGACCGCACGACCACGCCGGCGCGGCACTGACTAAGTTACAATGTAATTAAACAGCATACGTATTTTGCTCACTATTACATTTGGAATAAAATGAATAGGGTAAATACCTTTCGAGCTAATGAGACACCGTAATCTCGAAACAGTTCAGTTTTGGAGACTTATTAAATAATATTAAAGATAGAAAACGCATTTCTTCATTATTTATGTTATTTCTCAGGGTATGAAAAATTACTTTACATTAAAAGTGGCTGCTTTTTTTTTTTTTTAAATTTAAAATTGCTCAAATGTTACTGTTAAACGTCAATCCCTTACTTGACGTCCTTCAGTTTTAGAGTTGCATTGTAATAGTTTTAGCAATGACTGTAGAAAGGCCTCATTTCGTAATGGAATCAAGTTTCCAACCCAATTATTTTGCAATTTTTATAAATAATTATGGTTATTTTGTTATTATTTTACATAAATAATATTTATAAATAAAATAAGACAATTGATAAAAGAAGGCTTCAATGCTGTACACTCATCAGAATGACGCTCATCTGATTGATTCGATCCGGCGAATCACTTCCATTTCTTCCCTCAAGGGGGAAAAATAATTTTTCGACATATCAAGGTTTTCGAGATATCGAAGTTTGAGATATCGTGAGTATACTGTACTTTCATTGTATTATTACAAACAAACAATGTCTTCTTAACTGAAATCGTTCTTGAAAATGAGTTTGCGTTATTCCGTTACTCACAAAAGTGACCGCGTTACAGTTCCTGTTACTAGATTTTTATAAAAGTAATATTGTTAGTGACCGCTACTAGAAAAATGTAACTGTTACTAGTAACGGCGTTACTTCCGATCCTTGTTATTTCTAACATATGTTAACCTATGTTTATCAACACCTTATTTTTCCAAAGGACTTTTGTGGGTGTACATGTGTGTTTTTTATGTCAAGGAACAGATCTTCTCGAAACTCTATTTTAGATTGTTTAAGATATTCAAGTTTTGTCTTAATTATTTCTTCAGCAATTAGAAGTAATGTATTAAGGACGAGATCAATTCGCAATTAGGCTTTTATTTTTTTCGGCTTGAATAGTAGATAAAGCCCCGCGAACACCATGCAATTTTTCAGCAACTTAGTCGTCCGATTTTGACGTCACTAGCTGATATAATCTATAAACGGGCTCAAAACTGCTCGTGACGTCAAAATCGGACGACTAAGTTGCTGAAAAATTGCATGATGTTCACGGGGCTTTAGGAATGTAAAATTCACTATATTTCGGAAACATGATTAGGAGCTGTTCAAGTAATCAGGGGGGGGGGGGGGGGAGAAGGGGAGGTTCAAGCTTTGCTTATTTTTACTGATAAGGGAGAGGGGGGGGGATCATAGCAATGCTTACGTAAAATATGGACGCGTTAAAATTTTGATATATTTTTGATTGTTTAATTTATTGTTCAGTGGTATTTACTGTTAATGATTTGACAAATCTTACGTAAACACAAAGGGGAGGGGGTCGGGCATCTGCTTATTTTTGTTTACAAGGGGGGGAAGAGGATCTAAGATGACTAAAAATGTGCTTACGTAATACTTGAACAGCCCCTTAGAAATAGTTCCTCACAACTTAAAATTAAAACATGATGGCCTCTTATAGAAAATTTTGTAAATCTAAACAACGAAATTTTAAAGGAAAAAGACATGAGTTTAATTAATTTATTGAACTGATGTAGTACAGCTACGTGTTGTTTTATACATTTAAGTATAAAGTAAATACAAATATTTTAAGAAAGACAATTTTGTTTTAATTCGAAATCCCAATTGGAACATGATATTCGGGATAGCAGTAAAATAGACAGCGTCTAACTTGTCAAACTTGACGGAGCGATGAGGTTGCGGTAAATTTCGCGATCATCTGTTTATGAAGCGTTGCAAGAGAGGCCAATACAACCAAAAAATTTTAAAAATTCTTTCATTTTGATTTTTTTTAAAGCAAATCTTTTCAAGTATCTTCAAATTTTGTATTTATTTTGCTTTTAAATTTTAGAAAGTTTACGGTACATGAAGTGAGTACAACGTCAACTACGAATTTGAATAGAAGTGAATTCTCTAATATCAGTGAAACTAACATCAATAACCGTAATTCCGTGTTACAATTCCTTATCTATGAATTTCAGGACATACTGGAATATAAAAAACTTCACCGAGTTCAAGATGTAAACAAACTGTTAGGACCAAGAAAAAAAAAATTAACAAAATGGATAATTACATTCACAAACACCGACTCCTTTCGCCAATTACGGGGTAATTTAAATCTGTCTCTTTTCATGCGAAAACAGGTCATACGATTCATTACTCTATAAATGCAGGCAGCAGTCGGATGGACCTAATTAACGCCGCCAACTTCTCGAGAAAGCCGTCACTTAGGTTTCCGCAACACTTAATAGATGTCGATAAAACCTCAAGGAAGGAAGGGGAAAAGAAAAAAATAAAGATACTCAAGAGATCTTGTAAAGAGATGACAAAGCTTCAGCGCAACGAATGTTTTGAAGCTAAAACGGAACAATAAAAACAGTTGGAAGGGAGGAGAGGGAATTTGTGGAAGAAGAATATTTTTTTAACCTATTTCCAGAAGAAAACGAAAGATTTTAAAATGATATTGTTTGTTTTTGTGTATGTTTATGTGATGGACAAGAGTCTTGTCTCCTTTTTAATTTGAATTTTTTCTTTGATCTCGTCCCATACAGAATTTATCAAAATCAAGAGATCCTGGATATGAAAATTTAAATAGTAATATAAAAATATAATACAGTAATCTTTCTAATAGTTAAAAAACTAATGTGATTTCTTTCAATTGTCGAAATACTGTACGTTTTCGAAAGCCAGAACCGCCACTCGCGGACTATTCTACTCCGCAGAGAGGTGATACTTTCCAGAGACCTGTTGACTGGATCTGGAACTTTTAGCCCCCCCCCCCCCATAAAAAAAACAAACAATATTTTTCCATAATTCTTTCCCGAAAAGCGCAAATAGAACGCAGCTACTAGTAAACTAACACTGATAAAAAGTAAACATCCCCTCTTTATTTCTCCTCACCCCTATTTGGAAGAAATCGAAGGAGACCTGTTGCATGCGCAAAAGCGCTGAAGGTTCTCGTAAACAAATGCTAACAGTACGAAAAGAAATGCCATTGAAAGTAGCTTTTGTTTTGATGAACAATTCGGTCTCACCCATTGTTGTTTATTAAAAATTCGAATGCTCAGTTTCAATTTTTATGCTTTAAAAAATTCATTGAATCCGGCGAACGGCTAGCACAAGAATTTTCTCACTAATTTTTCATTAGTGAGTTTTTTATTGTTCATTTTTTCTTTTGAGGCACCACTGCACTTCCGATGGATATTCCTATTTATTCATATTAAACGAATGTTTAAGAGTATTCAACAACTGCAATAGTATGTATCATTAATGAAATTTTATGTTTTCAGTTTCAGGTTCATCTTTCTTTTCTTTCAGAAAAACTTTCAATCATATCTGAAGGATTGGAAAATTTGAAAATGAAAATAAATCGTTGAACGAAAATGTCAAAGGTCTGAAAGATATGCATGCAGAACTGAATGAAAAGCGTTAATGAGACATACTACTGTATTATAAATCCACAACATACTCACATAAATAAATGCGATAAAACTT
>JAFIDM010014012.1:70022241-70047987 GCA_023159025.1 Thereuonema tuberculata
AAGTTTTATCGCATTTATTTATGTGAGTATGTTGTGGATTTATAATAATAGTTCCAGAAGAGAAGATATTAGGAAGAAATATGGAATAAATACATACTACTGTAGTTGTTGAATAGTCTTAAACATTTGTTTAATATAAATAAATAGGTATACTCATCGGAAGTGCAGTGGTGCCTCAAAAGAAAAAAATCAACAATAAAAAACTCACTAATGAAAAATTAGTGAGAAAATTCATGTGCTAGCAGTTGGCAGGCCTCAATGAATTTTTTTAAAGCATAACAAATTCAAAAACATAACAAATTCCTAAATGACATCCTGGAACAGCTCTTTGGTGATCATCAGTCAGGAGCAGCCACCAGTAAAACAACAAGGTATCCGTACAGAGGCTAACATGAACGATAATCGGAAGCGCAGTAGTGCCTCAAAAAAAAATGAACAATAATGAAGTAAAAAAAAATAATAATAATAAAATGAACAATTCTCATTAGTATTGCAACGCCTGCTGGAAGGTCGATTAGAGCGGTAGCGTCATGTCGCTAAAATGTCGGACTTGGAGAAAGCTAGTGTCTCAAATCCGTATATGTGGCAATAAAAAAGTGTCGTAAATGGGAAGCATCGCTGTCGGGAAATGCCTTTAAAATCACTACAAAAATATTTCACAAGCTTATTTTACATATGTCTAAAACTTTTGGCAATTTTCTGTCAAAAATTGATAAAATTACAAGATGAATGTGAAGCGTAAATCAGAGATTGTGAGAATTTTCTGCGTAAAATCACAGTGTTTTATTTGTTAATCGAAAGTTTCTTAAAAAATACTTCTTTGTAACACTGCAAATCGAGCAACCTCTTTGCATTCAGGCACTTCAATTGAGGAACTAGAAAGGTTAGAATGTAGAATTCGATGACTAGGCAGACCCTGGCAGTGAGAATCTCCGCTGAGATCTTGCTCTTAAATGGGTTTTATGTATGTATGTATGTATGTATGTATGTATGTATGTATGTATGTATGTGTAGCCCACAGGCCATGGAAACTAGTGAGTGAGATATAGGCTTTCACAATTCATAATTAACACGACGTATTTGGGTCGGGAGGCAGCCCAACGATTGCCACCTCCAACTCCGAAAAGAATCTAGTCTTCGTTTGATAGAGAGAATTGGGCTTAGTCTCCAGCCAGGAGGACGCCTTAAATAGAAAAATCAACCTGGAATAAAAAAAATACAAAAATCCTCCACAGCCCGTTTTGCACGACAACTGTATCATCTGAACTAACTAATAAATTTACTTACATATCACGAAATTTTAAGTTTACACGAAAATTGAATGTAATATCTATTCTTACTTGTGTACACTGCTAAGTTTGTTGTTCCGAGGAGTATAAAATATTACATTCGTAACAAATTTACGCACAAAGATATTTTTGCCCAAATCCAATGAAGAAAGTGTTTTAATTAGGTGTGACTGGGAAAATAACTAACATATTTTAATAAATTTATGATCTTATAGATGCCTTTTATAAGAATACTTAATTATTAAATTTCGTAAGATTAAAAGTCGAACTACAAGTAAAAACACTACCCATATTTAAAAAGTAACAAAAAACAAATTATCATGTTTATTTTTTATTTATTTTTTTTTTAATATTTTTTAATGTGGGTGGTGTTTTTACTTGTTGTTGGATTTTTAATAAATGTATGAATTCCGTACGTTAAAGTTGAAATTATAATCTTAAGATAAACAGAAACTTGTTTCATTCTGACAGATGGACGAATCTGAAGAAGATAAAAAATGCTTTTCGCGCCAAACTGTCTGAATTCAGAGATGCCTTGAGAAAACAAAATCCAGTAGGAAGTCTCGTCTTCTGCGTAATTGCGTTGTCGTAATAATGTACGGGAATGTTCTAAAAAAAGTCTGGTCTCCCTTGGGTCCCCTTCCCTCTTGAACAAAGGTGAGCCTGATTTAACTGAGTCTAGACGTAACTCGGGTATCCAGGTGTATCCAATATCATGAAATTATCATAGATACAACTCTATTACTATAACGATGCAACCAGACAGGCAAAAGCGCTACTTAAAAAGTGGAAAGAAAAAAAAAGAAAAAAACAAGGAAAAGGCAACCAGTTATCACCGCAGAATGGACAATTAAATTGAGGTCTTACATTTCACCCTTTCTTTGCTTCCCATGACATTTTCATTATAACAAGGAGAACCCTTCTCTGTCCCGATAGAAATGTCAAATGTCAACAGCATCAAATGTCGATACAAGAAAAAAAAGATAAATGTGTCCTTACCTTCAATAGGAAATGGCAAAAACACCGTTCAAATCTTTTACGATTATCAATCGAATACAGGCGGATTTACTTATACGCTCCTATTTCGAATTTTGGTACTTCTTAGAAACGATTAATAGAATAATAGTGAATAATACTGTTCAAAAAGTATTTATTTACTGTTCTTTACAAGAGTGTTCTTGCTAATATATGGTAGCGCACAAATTTTTAGCCCTTACGGCTGCTTTACACGCTCCCGAAAACTTGTCTCAAATGAGCTCAAATACTTGCCAATTGCCAGTTGCCGTTTGTCGTATCGCTTTACACGGGAAGATTGTTCAAGTCTCGTTTTGTTCTCGTTGAGATCGCGTTACAACTGCCTTCGCCGAAGCGACAAACAAGATGATTTTGCAGCTTTGTTTTGCTATTAAATCTCAACTCATTCCACAGCAGAGATTTAAAAAAGATAAAAAAAAATCACAGAGGAAGAGAATCTGGTGAATGAAGCCGTGGATTGAAACCACTAGCAAAGAAATATCCAGATTTCAGCGTGCAGTTAACACTGTCGTGGTTTTTTAAATAAATTTTCTCGCCGCCATGAGCGCTGGTGTTGACATGCTTCTAATTATTTGCCTGAATTTAGAACTTATTTATTGTTTATTTAAAGCAATTATCAGATTTTTCGAGCAAGTGGGAGTTTTTCGATCCACTTGCCAGTTTCAGGCAAGTTTTCAAGAGCGTGTAAAGCGGGTATAAGTGGACAGCTTTTTTGCTTGGGGCACGTGCATGCGATATAACTTCGAAATTTGTTGCTGATTCTTAAAATAAAAGAACGGTTTAATTTACTTTTAAAGCAAAAAAAGAAGATTTCAACAAAGTTCTCACCATTATTATATCGCTTAATCGTGGTAATAATCTTCCAAATATTTATAATTAAATGTAGACTTGTTCACATCGTACTCAGAACACTCACAGCTTAGAGCAACATTGTTTTACGAGTCAACGTCTTACAAATTTCAAGTAAAACTGTTTCATTTGGAGTTGGAATTATGTATTCACTGTGAAGACAAAAGTTCCATACAAACCACTATATAAAATTTCACTACATGATGGCCTGTTTGGTAACGAGGCCTTCAGTACAGTGTTTACGTATGTACTGAAATGTTTACATAGCATTTCCTTCTATCTAATCCTACAGTTTAGCACTCTATAGAAGTGCGTATCGATTTGAACTCTAAATTGAAGAAATAGTTCTGAATTAAATAGATTCCAAATAAACTTCTCAACTTTACTACATTCTAAAGCTTTCTTGTTCCATGTCTTTTTCTCTCCGATGCTTATTAAGGAAGGTTACAAATATTAGACTAAATATTTAATTCCCTTTGTCACCTACGTTTACGATGTAAATGTTAAAGAACTGTAAATCACTTAAGCTAAATGAATCTTTGAAATTGTAGAATCTCAGTCGTAGGAAATGTGGTTTCAAACTATTTCCTTAGAAACACATCTACGTCACTGTAATGAGGAACTGAATTTTATCACGCAGTGGAACGCCAAGTCTGATTTCAAAGTCCGGGAAATGGTAAAAAAAAGGGAAAAGTTTTGTGATGAACTCGAGTCTGGTAAGTTACCAAGATACTGCTTCTAGAAGGTCTTTCCCCGCCACTTACGACGTCATCGACTCGAGATGCCAAGCAACAGATTTCCCTGCTTGTCTATTTCGCTGATGGCCTTGAGGTCAATTTAGATGGCGTAATAGATTCTACCATTTCAAATATGCCGAGTTTCAGCCATATTCGTATCTTGGATGCCAAGGTCAAGTCTGAAATTTAACTAGGATACATGTAAGCACTTAGATGAAAGGGCAATTCATTATTAGACAGTAAATTAATATTACCTAATGCTCAAATGTGCTGGCAAAAATTACGTGATTGACTTACATACAAGAATTAAAGACTTGATCAGAATCAAGAAAAAGGATAAAGAGAGTCAGTTACGGGATGAAAACACACTAAGCATTATATTCAAAGATTAATTTCATCCAAATTGATCCATTTGTGGACAGATTTTATAGTATAATAAAACGTATTTGTTATATTTATGTATAAAAAAAATTCCTTTTTCTGCATATGAATATGTGATATATATATTTACAGTACATATTAAAAAGTTAAAGTACCCCACTATAGGCCTATGCAGGTCCCTTGGGGTCGCGCAAGGTAAAACTCCCGGCGTTTCGTGACCAACGGGACTAAGTTGAGGTCAAGTGGTCAACCCGACGACCGTCCGCCTTTAACTCCCGGGAAAGAAACCCGATACCCCTTCTACACAGGGCTAAGTAGAGTCTACGACCGTTTGGAGGATAATGGAGCGTGGAAAAATCCCTGGTGAAATGAACAGGTAAAAAAAAACAAAAAGCAAAACAAAGAAACAAGCCGCTAAGAAGCCTTTACTTCTTAATTTAGTATTGCAATTTACAATTACTTATAGCTAACTTACTAAATGTACTTACTATAAATGTTATGAGTTTATTCCCAAGAAGGATGTATTGGCTTTTCTGTATCAAACCCGCAGGTCATGCAGGGAAGCCAATAAATCACCTATCACACAGGTTTCGCTGGAATATATCGGTTCACTCGCCAGTGCTTTATAAGTCACTCCCATTTCACTTTCTGTCCTTCCCTAAGTGGTAGTTTCAGCAAATTAATTATTTTATTTTTACTCCCTTTCGTCTTTAATTCTTAAGTAAATCCATTCAAATGGTGATCAGTTGAAACTTTACTTCAAATTCTATTCTGCATCAATAGCGGATCATGAGTTCTAACAAGTACGAAACAGCTACAACAGAATCCTTTGATAATAGCTCAAGACGTGAAAAGAAACAAATGTGCATTCTCTGTATTTTCCTATTTTTTTTTATATGTACTCTAGAAAAGAAGATGCGTCCAGCGGTTCAAACGTTATTAGGAAGGATATATACACACAGACGAAATGATTTACATCCAGTCGTAGGAAATGTGGTTTCAAACTAAAATTACTAAAAAAGTATCACTTTTTTAGGAAATTAGTAAATAAAAAGGGATACTAAACTTGAAAACAAAATTATGTAACAGTCTAAAAATTCAAGCCGGTACACCTGGTAAAATTTTACAAAGTTATTTAATTAATGCAATAAAATACACGACTATAGTTTCGATTGCATGAAAGAGCAATCATTTTCTAGTGAACATGCAATCGAAACTATAGTCGTGTATTTTATTGCATTAATTAAACAACTTTGTAAAATTTAACCAGGTGTACAGGCTTGAATTTTTGGATTGAAACTATGTTCAGTGCACGTAAAATGATACTTATTCTTTTTCAAAATTATGTAAATTTTAAATACAGTGAAACCTCCGAATAGCGGACAGTCACGGAACCGGAAGTTTCGTCCGTTATTGGGAGGTGTCCGCTATTGGGGAGGACTATCTTTTTTTCATTTTTTAGCTTATAGCAAGTCATTTAATGAAAAATTACGTAGAATCTTTAATTTCTACAATTAACATTGCCCTATGAGAAAATATGAACAATTTCAAACTGTTTACTATTGTTCTTTTTAAATGAATGCTAATCCATTAGTCTTACTTAAAATAATAACAAAATTAATTACAGTATTAATTTTGTCATTGTTTTAAGTAAGACAACGGATTAGAAAATTAATTTTATTAACTAAAGTAATCAGTTAACAGAGTTTGACATTTTCTTTTTTGCATTGAAAACATGTTTCTCTATATGAATATTTAAATCGTTTAACTTTGCAAGGTCCTCAGAGTCCCTTTTGCTTCCAAAGCCTTTTCTTGCAATAATGGCCCACTAATGGGAATGTTTTTTTGCTCGTGCAGCGCAAAACTAATCGAAGACAACAGAGTCGATCACTTGTCTCCGTTTCCGAACTTTGATGTGTTTGGAGTTTTCGTTGGAGTTCGTGATCCATAATTTCAAAATTTCCTCTGGACGCTACATATTACTGTAGCCTGATTCTATTGCTTTTGAAAAACAACACAAGATCGTTCATTTTCTGTAGAATGTTGTCCGTTATTGGGAGTGTCCGCTAATCGGAGGTCAATACATGGAAACGTCTATATTAAGGGACTGGGGATTGCAAAATTGTCCGCTTTTCGGGAGTGTCCGTTAATGGAGGTTTCACTGTATTTACATAAGTTAGATGGAAAATGGCAAATTTATTGTAGATATCTACTGGCTACCTAGGCAGTTTCTCATGTGGAAGTACTCTATTCAGAAGACGGAGACTGATGTGTTCATCTAGAGTGATCTGAGGTTAATAACACCAAAGCCTGAGGTAGCAACGACATTGCAGCAGAAGTAATGAAATTAGAAACGAAACTCTTAACTAACTAAGATTTACTTGGAAAGCTATTTCGACTCGCACTTCATGGGTTGTTACTCTCTGAATCTTTCCACTTGAATTCCTAGAATTTCAAGAAGTAGAAATTTCTTGGATTTAAAATTTTAAGTTGGTTTGGCTGAGAATCGCGAGCTTCTCTATGATAGACCTAATCAACTGTTCAGATTGAAACGTGAGTCACGTGATAAAGAATGTAAGACGTTGACAACTCGTTTTTTTTCTTTTTGCAGTTCTATGCTCTTTGCTAAATGCCTTCACCCTTATTGCAAACACTATAGGTAATTAAGTGTCTCTGGGAATCGAAATTAGATGCAAGTATGGGGATCGAGATGCCTGATTGGTAGCCTAAACTGATCGATAGCTCTAATGTTGGTTTAATGTCTTGGCCAAATCTTAGTCATGATTTCTTATGACTTCCAAACATTTGCCGATAGTGTTTGATATCCATACAGCTTTCAAATGACATTTAATGTAATTTATAACAATTTCTTTATTACATGCAATACGTTTTACATTACATTATAAATTAAATCCTATAAATCATATATTTATATTATAAATTATATCATGTAATAGAGTTAACAAACACTTGCAGTTTTCCAAAAGATAAAGATAACAAATGGTACATATGCCATCACAAATTTTAAATGTAAATAATTGCTTACGTAGATGGATGGGATTTAAACGTACTTTTCAATATTTAGTGGGGGCTACATCCGTCTCCGGAGTCGTCGGCGAATTCTGTCCTTAGAAACCTATGTTTAAAGCACCAACTTCTCAGTCCAAATGTAATTTGTTTATTGATGATATTTAAGAAATAGAGATAAAATTGGACTGAGAAGTTGGTTTTTTTTAAAATAGTTTTTAACAGAATTCGCCGACGACTCCGGAGACGGGTACCGCCCTCTAAAAACACGGTTTGGACATCCACCTATACTAAAAATCACAGAATAGAAAACAAACTATAGATGTAAAATTTCTAAAAATTTAAATAGGATTTGTTTTGTAGTGCAATAGTAAAATAGTATAGTAAATAAGCGCATTTAAAAATTTGAAATGACTTTATTTATTCTCATTTATACAAAACAAAGAAAAAACACTAAGTGAGGTCAGTAAAATTTTCAGAACAACCAATCACAGCGCTTCTTAAGTAGCGAATCACAGCGTTCGATTATCCCTTAGTTCTGGGATAGAAGGTGAACAATACCTCCAAGAAAAAATGATTTCTCTTACAGACCAACCAACAAAAGGAATCGAAAAGAACCAAATTAAATGAAAGCATCACATTGCATCAATAGGAGAGCAAGGTGTTAGAGGCTCCTGCGACCATAGCCTAACGGGAGAAGTCAGAGGATTCTTCGGAGTTAGATACCAAATTAAAAGGAGAATTAAATGAAAGCTAAGTCCTCTCTGAATAGACATACGCAAACACCAATCCCTGATCTCTATCAGAAGCGAACACAACTCCTTTAGCCCGTAGAAAAGCATTTACCAAGTGAGCTATAGAAGCATAATAAAGAATCACAAAAGCCAAATTACATCACCTGATATTCAATGACATCTCCATTCTAAGATTTAACCTAACATCTATCTAAAAACGAACTCGAAATATTACCAAAATATTATTTTTTATAATATTAATTATTAATTGACAATATATCAAAATTCTCATAGATTTCTTTCCATTCCTTCTGACATCTTTTAGGCTTCTCCGTAGAGTCTTGGCCACGTTTATTTAAAGCAAGATATTTTATTCAATCTCGTGGTTTATTTTTGTTTTTTTTCTTGGTACTACAGCATTAATTGTAAGCTGCAGATTATGCAGTCAAAAATTTTGCTAAGAGGTGTAAATTTCTGGCTATCTTCCTAATATTTATTTGACTCTCACGAGCACTAGAGTGTCAGGACATAAATAAAAGAATACAATGGGACAAGAAATGGGACAAGAGTTTTTTGCTTGAGTTTTCAAAACCGTTGTATAAGAAGTCTTTTGAAGAATATGACTGCTGATAAATCAATTGTATCATTTGTCTGCGTTCCCGTAATTCATAATTTTTTTGTTTTGGAGGGGGGGAGGGTTAATTTCTGATATAAAATTCAGAAATAAATGACTTTTAATTAAGTTCAACTTGAAGTTCAGAATTAATTAATTAATTAGCATTTTTTTAATTTATTTAAATTACAAATACATTAAAAATAACCTTTTTTTTTTTAATTTTGGAGTTATCATTTTTATTATCTTTCGTGATATTTCGTGTGGCAAATTGTCACTTTCTGAATGCAGCTTGGAGAAATTCAAAAACATTGCCAAGAAATTAATTTGAACACAAAAGTTAAGTGAATCCACGACGGCAAAAAAATATGTTGATCATGATTATGTAGAAAAATATACAAGACTGCCATTAATTAAATTCTGTAAAAATTTGAAGTTTTATTTTCCGATCAACCATCGTATTTACTCTATTGCAAAATTAGTAAGCAATTTTGAATAGCACCATTTTCGGACAGTTACGATTTCTTAACAAAGCATTTCTATCTTTTGAACTAAATTAAATAGCAATTATTAAAAAAAAAAGAGCGTTTCTTCCAACAGAGCTGTAATTTTAAAACTTCCTGGTTTTAATGCTCTTTTAACGTATCGCATTGTTGCTTTGTATTTGTCAATCAAAGATTGTATAATTTTTTTTTTTTTTTTAATCATACCGAAATTTTACGAAAACTGGAATGACTTTGTTATTTCTTGAAATTTCATTTCTAGTTTTTTATTTGTGACAGTTCTTTACAATTACAATAAAAAATTTAACGCTCCCGTTATCAAATAAACAAAACACCGACAAGGAACAGAAGAAAACGATTTCCCCTCTGAGCTATCATGGGTGGAAGTCTGAGACGGCTGTTTGGTCTTCTTTAGGGACTCATCAACCAGACAAATCCCTCGATAAGAACTCAGATCGCGAAACCAGGTTGAGGGTTCCACTTACGCACCCGCCAGTGGGATCCCAACAAAATAACAACTAAAAAATCAAAACAAAAGAAAAAACTCAGTGCCTGGCCAGCGAATCCTTCAGGCACAGAGGAAATTGAAGAAAGCAAGTCACACTAATTACAATAAAAAATGTAACGTGTCTGTTATCAAGTAAACAACAAACCAACAAGTACAAAAGAAAAAACAAAAGAATTCGCCTCTGAGCTGTCATCGGTGGGAGTCTGAGACGGCCGTTTCGAACTTTTTATGGACTCATTAGCCAGATGTTGATAATTTTTATTGTAATTAATGTGGCTTGCCTTCAGTCTTTTCTTTCTTCAATTTCGTCTATTCCTGATGGATTCGCAGGCCAGGAATTAGAGCCTTTTCTTTTGTTTTGATTTTTTTTGGTTGTGCTTTCATTTTGTTGGGATTCCACTGGCAGATGCGTGAGTGAGTTTGGGTACATTTATGAAAATGGGATGTCATGGGGTACGCAAGTGAAAAAAAGATTGGGAACCACTGGTGTAGAGCAACAGCTTTCGCTCTATCATTATCTACCTTATCTTTCTATTTCGAATTGTCTCCGTGATTATCAACCAAAAAAAAAAGGGGTCTTTTTATAAAATTTCACAGTTACGCCATTACAGAAATTTAGAGAAAATCCTGTGGACCGAGAATAATAAGTGAGAAACGCTGATCTAAAGAAGAACCAAATAATCAATATATTGCATTGAAAAGGGGGGGGGGGGGTGAATGGAATCCCCCCCTCTTGTCTTTGTTCCGCTGTGCTTAAATATTTCTGTAATGAAAAGGATTTCTGTGTTTTATTAATTGATTTGTTGTTTGACAGTTGGTGACCCATTTCTGTAACTGCGTAGTATCTTCTTTTCGTGGAAGGTGGCAAATCCCGGTGAGATTTCGCTCGCCTTTTGTGTGACAGCCGTGATCTCCTCCAACCCCGCACTAGTGCCGTTCACTTCCCGTTCCACAAAGAAAATTGGAAGTGCTGACAGAAGCGACCGACCATTTCCCCTCCCCCTTCGGATGAAATGACTGCCGCCCGAGACGCGAATTGCCGCCGTTCTTGCGAATATTCATCGCTCTCGTTTTCCCGTTATTAATAAGGAGATCAATAGAGAATCTTCTCGAAACCTGTTTCCTTGCCAAATGCACGGGCGCCGTAATCTCGTGGAAACAAATCCCGGTGACGACGTTTCGTGGAAATGAGCAGAAAAACATCTTCAGAACGACAAGAATTCGGAGAAAGTCAAATCTTAATTATGGTGTCTTATTTTACCAAATAATGAATAATTCGCCTAAAACCAGATTTTCTTGAATTCCTGCAGCTATAAAACTGTCGAAGAAGGGGAAGATTTTGAAAGCAAAATCCATGTAACAATAAACAGTTTTGAATATATTGTGAATATGCTGAACAAAATAATTCTTTTGTTTCTTGCTTCGTTGTTTTTGATAAATAATTTTTTCTAGTTGTTCACCTTCCCAGAACTAAAGGATAATCGAACGCTGTGATTGGTTACTTAAGAAGCGCTGTGATTGGTTGTACCCAAAATTTTACTGACCTCAACTTATTCTATTCTCTTTGTTTTGTATAAATGGGAATAAATAAAGACATTTCAAGTTCCTTTATTTAATAATTGCGCTTCATACTCTGCAACACACAATCTAATCGACCAACGAAATTTTTGGCTAGTTTTACTGTAGCAATACAGTGGAAACTCGATTAACCGTCACTCTCTGTTATCCGTCATCGATTGCAAAACCTACTCCTCCGTAAAATACGGGACATTGCCGCGAAAAAAAGTTCGAGCCTCGAAGAAACAGAAGAAGATGACTGATTACAGCTTCAACATATAAACCTTATTATCTAGTAGGCCTACTGTTTTATGTTTCTATTATTATTATTATTATTATTATTATTATTTGTTTAGTGTTTGACGATATCTATTTGTTACCGATAGATTTTTATTTGTATTAATTTATTGTTTGCCTTCCGACCCAAACCAGCATTGAAATTTCGTTACTGTACATGTTTATTGCGAAATTTCTGTTATCCGTCTATTCGATTAACCGTCACAGTCCCGGTCCCGAAGGTGACGGTTAATCGAGTTTCCACTGTACTTTATTAAAAACCTCTGAAATTTAAAAAGAAAAAATAAATCCTTAAATCTTCTCGGGGAGTTTAGGCTACGATTAAATTGTTTACTAATAAATTGTTTGTTTACTTAACCCAATCAAACACTCTTCAGGGTGTCTTTTTTTTTTTCAAAAACTCTCAATATTTAGAAAATATACCGGTACCTTTATTATCACAAGCCTTTCAACAGGATAAGTTCTTTTGTTTTTCCACAGTATATTAACTTAACTATCGATTATTAAAATTTATATTTACTTTAATTTTTCAAATGCATTCGAATGGTCGTCTATCATAGAATAGCAATCACCCATAGAGAGAGAACACTTATATATGGGTGTTTCCTAAGGACATCATTATACGAACGCAAATGAAAATGTTTTAAAGATTTAACAATGCAACTAAAAAAAACTGCAATGACTTAAAAACATAAGTAAATAAACTACATTAAAACGAATTAAGCTACAAGGAAAAAAAAGTATCAATAAGTTATAACACGAAGGAAAACTAGCCTCATTTGAGCAATATCAAGCCATGATTTTAGAAAAGACTAGAAAACGAATTCTATTTCTATTTTTAGAAATTTTATTTCTATTGTATGTTTTCTATTCTGTGATTTTTAGTATAGGTAGATACCCAAACCGTGTTTTTAGAGGGCGGTACCCATCTCCGGAGTCGTCGGCGAATTCTGTTAGAAGTTGGTGTTTTTTAACATATTTTTTATGTTAAAAAACACCAACTTCTCAGTCCAATTTTACCTTTTTTTTCTTCTTAAATATCATCAATAAACAAATTATATTTGGACTGAGAAGTTGGTGCTTTTAACATAGGTTTCCAAGGACAGAATTCGCCGAATACTCCGGAGAGGGATGTAGCCCCCACTAAATATTGAAAAGTGCGTTTCAATCCCATCCATCTAAATAAATAATTATTACATTTAAAATTTGTGATGGCATATGTATCATTTGTTAACTTTATCTTTTGGAAAGTTGCAAGTGTTTGTTAACTCTTATTATATGCTGTAATTTACAATGTAAATATGTGATTTAAAGCATTTAATTTATAATGTAACATAAAGCATATTGACATTATAAATTACATTAAATGTCATTTGAAAGCTGTATGGATATCAAACACTATCGGCAAATGTTTGGAAGTCATAAGAAATCATGACTAAAATTGGGCCAAGACATTAAACCAACATTAGAGCTATCGAGCAGTTTAGGCTTCCAATCAGGCATCTCGATCGCCATACTTGCATCTAATTTCGATTCCCAGAGACACTTAATTACCTATAGTGTTTACAATAAGGGTGAAGGCATTTAGCAAAGAGCATAGAACTGCAAAAAGAAAAAGAAAGAACGAGTTGTCAACGTCTTACATTCTTTATCACGTGACTCACGTTTCAATCTGAACTGTTGATTAGGTCTATCATAGAGAAGCTCGCGATTCTCAGCCAAGCCAACTTAAAATTTTAAATCCAAGAAATTTCTACTTCTTGAAATTCTAGGAATTCAAGTGGAAAGATTCAGAGAGTAACAACCCATGAAGTGCGAGTCGAAATAGCTTTCCAAGTAAATCTTAGTTAGTTAAGAGTTTCGTTTCTAATTTCATTACTTCTGCTGCAATGTCGTTGCTACCTCAGGCTTTGGTGTTATTAACCTCAGATCACTCTAGATGAACACATCAGTCTCCGTCTTCTGAATAGAGTACTTCCACATGAGAAACTGCCTATGTAGCCAGTAGAGATCTACAATAAACTTGCCATTTTCCATCTAAAGTAAATTTGCCATGTTCCATCTAACTTACTTGTGTAAATATTTAAAATGTACATAATTTTGTTTTAAAAGTTTAGTATTCCTCATTTTTTTCACTACTTACCTAATAAAGTGAGACTTAGTAAATCACTTAGTCTGTGTGTGTGTTCCTTCCTAATAATGTTTGAACTCATGGATGGATCTTCTTAAAACTTAGCGTGCATACTTAAAACATAAGACGTTCTATTTGAATATTCCTGTTTGGACGAAAAATTAACGCGGGAAGTTGGCAAAAAAAAAAAAAAAAAAAAAAAAAAAAAAAAATCGAACATCAATTACAAACAAGACATATTAATGTTGAACAAGACATATTGAAACTTTTAGTTACCACTCATTTACGCGCATTTCATATGGTTAAAATTAATCGGATTTACGAGGATTGAATTATTATTATCATAACTTTTTTAGAAAATGAGTTTCTGCATTTTTTATTACATATATATTTTTTTGTATTACTTAGAGATTCAAATTAAAAGTTAAACGTATTTTTTTTTAAATTATGCCGTTTTGAAAAAAAAACAAAACATTATTATCCTTTCAGGAACTTTTTTTTTCTTTTGAAATCCATTTGTGAAAATTCACACAATGGGAATGTTTTGTTTTCATGTTTGTTACCTTTAAGACACGGAAATTCTATATTATCATGAATTATTTATTAATTAAATTTGTTTGTTATTTATTTTTGTATTTATTTTTAATTATGTTAAAACAGTCAATTAACTTTGTTTCTAATTTGCTTATATCTAGAAGTTTCCGGAAGCTAGAGAATTCTGGAAACTTCTTTGTAGCACCATCTGGCGAGTAATTTTTCAATATAAACTCCCGTGGTTGAACAGAAAAGCCAGATCACGGGAAAAAGCTTATCGTCAGGTAGGTTCATCAGAGCGAATAAATTTTATTTCATCAAAATTTTCGAGGTGTCTGCTAATTTATTATAACAAATACGTGACAACATTAGTAAAAGTGTAGTCAACGAATGTTCTCTTTACAAGATACTGAAATAGTCAACGAAAGTTTTTACACTCTTTACTTAACAATCCAAGTAAAAAGTTGAAGCAGTCTAATATATGTCTCGACTGTACCGATTTTTAATAAGTTTTGGCATACACATCACGTGTTTAGATATACCGTAAACCGGGGTGACTTTGTGACAGAATTTGAGGTTTCCAAGCTGTAACATTAAAATTTTTCGTTACCACCACTTTATAGCCGGTGATTTGGGTTACCCCATTCTTCCTCTACAAAACTGTATATATATAAATCTCGTTGCCTTAATCGTTTTTTAATAATTAATGTAAAAAGTTGTCACAAACTCACCCCCTAGCTGGGGGTGACTTTGTGACAAGCTCTTTTTGAGTTAGAAATGCATGGGAGAAAGAAATATCACAAACTCAAACCACATACTTTGTATTTAAAACCATTTTTACTGTTTTCAATGAAAGGGTTAAAAGATTTAAACAGAGTAAATTATACATTTAGGTTGGGAAAAGGAATCTGGATATAACATGAAACATGAACACTTTTTCCTACTTCTTAAGCAAATCAGTCTGAATTTTTACATCTTAAATTAGTGTAATTGAACAACTTTAAAAGGTCCTCTATTATTAATGTTTTTGGGAGGATCAATACGAAACAAAACTTCTTTTTGATACAAAATTGAGCCGGGTTTCAGTTCTTTGTATTTTCACACTGAACTTCGTTCTTGAGAAGAACTAGCTTATGTAGTTATTCTGTAGATTCCTTCCAATTGTTTCCACTCTTTTCCATTGCGCTGACAATTACACCGTCCAGTCTATCTCTTCTATATCACCTTTCCTCAGAAAAGCTCTCCTTCAAATTTGGCAACTATGTGATCTCCTTGATCATATTATGTTTCCGTGGGCGGAGTGGGTGAAGCTCGGATAGGAATCTCATCATCTGAAAACTCTTCGTACAAGTCTAAACTTGAGTCCTCGGCATTTTAAAATATCGTTATGTACACTGCAAGACAAAATATCTAGGTTAAAACACAGTAAAACAATCGCGGGGTGAATGTGACGCTGTCACAAAGTCACCCCGTCAATCTTTGATTTTTTACATAATGGTTAATAACTCATACAAAACTCGTCCAATTAACATCATTTTACAATATATTGTATATAATATATTAATGTTCAATAATAAATAGCTATTAAACGATATCCTCATCTGTATTTCGCTGTGCAAATCAAAGTTTACGGTAAACACAACAATGCTTCAAAAGTGGTCCTTTGCAACATGCTTCTGGCTCACCGGATAGAGGCGCAAAGAGTTTGACAGTCGACTGTTAGGCGCCAGCACACATGACACCAACTCATGGCAGTGTCCATTGCCTGCTTCTCCCTAGGTTCCGGGCGCGAGATTATAAATAAGAAAAATTGACCATGCGTCACAAAGTCACCCCACTAGTCACAAAGTCACCCCGGTTTACGGTATATATATATATTTATATATGTACACAATGAAGTTATAAGACAAACACAAACATTTGAAAAAATGATCTGTAATGAATAGGCCCGAAAGGTTATGTACGAACATTCCTTAGACACATACTTACCGTATATGCTCCAATAACGCCGTGCCTCTTATTGTCGCCGGTCTTTAATAAGCGCCGGGCTGCAGAGGGGACATGGCCAAATAGTAGCCGGTCTCTAACAGTAGCCGGGTCTTTGATATTTGCCCACCGGTACTAGTGTAAGCGTCCGTATCTTTATAGTCGTGCGTAATACCTTACGGTACATTGCCTTACAAAATACCGCCGAAACGGTCATTTGACATTGCCTTTAAGATTCGCGCGGTGGAATACGCGAAAGAAACTTCCGGTGAGGCGGCCGCCCGTCATTGCGGATTCGGACGACGAATAGCAGCGAAAGGTATAGAAAGACATTGCCATTTATCTATAACAGTCTTATGTAGCATGTGAAATTCAAATAAAGTAGCTGTTTGTAATATTAGCCAGTATTTATGCGTAAAAATATTGCGTTCTGAAGGTTTTTGTGAATAATGGCCGGCCTCCAATAGCAGACGGTCTCTATTAAGCGCCGGGAGCCGAGGCTAGTTTTGCAAATAAACGCCGGGGGCCTCTATTGGAGCATATACGGTACTTCGTTATCCGATAATAATAATAATAATAATAATAAGAAGAAGAATTAAGTTCTGATAGTTTGGTCTCAATACTAGATGAAAATTCCCAATGTAACTTTAATACCAAAAAGAAATTAAATACAAGAAAAACAATTCTTTAAAATATTTAAAGCCATCGGACGTTAAAATGTTGCTTTTTTTTATATCTTATTTGTTTTTTAAAGTCTTCATGAATAAATTATAATATCAACTAAAATGACCGAAATTTTATCAATGATAAAATTAAATAAATAATAAAAACTACCATCAAATTTTCTATTTGATGAAAACTGATCAAATAACCAAATTCAATTAATGAATTAATTAAATTAAAAAAAACTCAAAATAAAAAATTTAGGTTACAAATGAATGTTTTTTTACACGTATTGTAGTGTACATAAATGTACAGTAGATCAATATGTTTATATTGTGACGTGTAATATAAAAGTTTATTGAACTATCCGTAGAGAATGCCACTGGCATCAATCTTTCTTCCGTTTTCGTAATTTTTTTTTTCTTTAGGACTGAGCAAATTCTGCCTTAAGCAGTTGAGTTAATGTTCACAATTCCAGAAACAGAGGCGTTTTCTGTTGCTAATTCAAGAATACGTATCGTGTGGACTAAGAGAAAAGAATTTATTAGCCTTTCTTTAACGTGCGGAGTGAACTATCTAGGAACACTTAATTGTATTGTGATAGGATTTCAGTGGACGGTCATTATCAGTTTCCTGTTTTATCCACATAATTACAATAAAACAATGTTGTCACATTAACACTGCAACTGAAATAAATTTTTCTTAAAAGGGGGGGGGGCGAAAGAGGTGAGATTTAAGGCGCACAACCAAAGAAGATTCTAAGCAACACAGAGACATGTCACATGCTGTAGATATATAAACTTAAAATTGATTTTTTACACATCTTTTACTAAATAAAGAGCAATGAATTTTCTTGCTTCTGCTATACTTAAGCATACTAAGAAACACTAAATAGTTTCAAAAACAATAAAATCTTTTATTCAATGAGAAATTTTGGCCCTGTGTATGATAACTGGCCGTGCTGGCGTGGTGTGCGGTCTCGGCGGCGGCCAGCCGTGGCGACCAATGCGCCAGTACCTGGGTTCGAATCCCGGCAGTGGCATGGCTGTTTCACTTTCCTTTCATGTGTTTGTGTGCTTCTTCTCTGTCCCTTGTCTCTTCTCTTCCCATCACCCCAGTCACCTGGTCAGTCGGGGTGATTATGACCAGTGTTCCCGCCGTGGACTGACATACAAGGCCAAAATAAAAAAAATAAAAAAATAAGATAACTGTCAGCGTAGATAGGGAAAATCTAATCCCCCAACCACGCATTGTAAACATGTTTTTAAATTAAAAAAAAAACAAACTACGTAACAGCGTTATTAGTTGAATTACTTCTGGCAATACTTTCAGAAATGTGGATATTAAAAATAGGTATCTAATCACCGTCATATTTATGAGATCTAGGCAGTAAGGTTAAACACTGAAAATGAAATTCAATATAATTAAGTGCATTATTCTTTGAATTACTTACGGGTCTCGTACTTTGACCGTTATTTAAAAGAGGTCCATAAGATGGGGTATAAATATAAAAATTTAGTAAAACGTAATAATGATATCCTAAACTTTCAATTACGAAATTTCATACAAATTAGTTCCTTGAGTTAATAAGGGCACAGTGCCCTTTTTGTGAAGTGTTATATACAGTCGCCGCAAACACCAAAACGTAAGCAAGGCTGAGCGGAAACATGTGACTCTGAAATGCAAAGTTTGAAGCTGATCACTGCATTTATCTTTGAGTGACTTATGGGCTTAATATGTACCCTTTTTTTGAAGTGCCCAAAACAGGGCTATAAGAACCAAAATCAAATCGAGGCTGTACAACAGCATTTAACTCTCAAATGGAAGGTTTGATGTTGATCAGAGCATTTTTTTTTTAAAGTTATTTATATTTAAATGTTTTCTATCTTAAGTGAAGTTGCCTTTACAATGAGCCTTTATATTGCAAGAGCTAACCAGATCTAGTTAATAATACATATTCATCAATAATACGTAGTCATCCACATATTTATGTTTTTCCCAAGAAAAAAAATATTCTTAATATTTGTTATTTTTTCAAATGTTATATTTGACTTTATTAAATATATTGATTATTCTGGTTTGATTTCTGGTTGACATTGGTTTATGGTAAATGGTTGTCATTTACGTCATTAAAATTGAATTCATTATGTTTGTTTTCTTTTAATATTGTTTTAGTTATTTGTGTACTCACTTATTATCTTTTAGTTTTATTAATTTCTAATTTCTATTGTATTACAGAAGGGATAATATTACTGTTCTATATTTTGTTTTGTTATTTTTTTATCTTGATTTATTCAACTATTTTATTGTTAATTTAATTTAATTTGATTTTGTATTAATGTAATGCAATTATTATGTAACTTCAGCACCTGCACACAGGATCTCGAAGTAGAATCTAGCAGGACTGTAATTTCGTGGTATTTTAAATAATAATAAAAAAAAAATACTAAGCCCTTAAATATTGAGTTTGATGTAGTTTGTTTAATTACTTTTCGAGTTATCGCGCCCATCTATTTTCATTAACTAATACACACATTACTCAAAAAACAAATTCTAAAATCTGATCTAGGATAGAAATTCCGTGAATTTTCATTAAAATTGGGAGAATTTCTAGATCTAGAATTTCTAGAATTGTATTTAAAAGTTTTAAAAGTAGGCCTATACATGTAGCCGTAAATTAATAAATGAGTTTTCAAAAATAGTCTTTCGTGAATTTGGTAAATTAAAAACAAAAAGCTTTGTAATATTAAATAGTTAAATTGTTATTTAATTTTATATGTAAAATTATATAAATTACGTTTGCAAAATCCTGATAAGGAAGACAAATCCTACGACTTCAGACAGATTACAGGAAAATTTCAGCAAATTGGAAAACAGAAATTCTGAATTCATTTTACTCATCCCAAACTTATCTGTACAGAAGGGGACCATTTTCTCCGTAAAATGCGAGGAATCTGTACATATCTTCACAATAATCTATGTTACAATAACTCTATCAAAAATATATAATAATATGGTTTTGCAAAGGAATGCTAATTTGGAATGAACTTTCCCATTTTCGCAATTCCTGATTTTTTTTTTTCTTTATTTATTTGCAGATTTCCAAGTCGTATCCATAGCTTACTAGATGGTTCCATGGGCCGTTTAAGGGCTTACGAAGCTGGGGACAGCTACTACCGGGCTTGGACTTCCCTCTGTGCTCCGCAGATGACGCTTCATTCGATTCACGTGTTTCTTGCTTCATTCCTTAAATATCCTGGGTTTTTTTTGTTAAGAAATGTCTCTTGTCAATGCCTTGCGGGTCAAGGCGAAACCGGTAGTGCTTCATGTATTTTAATATGTATAAACCTTTTTTTTAATAGTCATGAAAGCTTGGCCGAAATTTTAATGTTTAATTTTTTTCTGAATTATAATTCTTTAAATATTTTTATGTAAATAAAAGTAATGGAATATCCCGGTTTTTTTTTTTTTTTTTTCTTTTTTAATTAGGTAGCTTTTAAGAAAATTTGAATTTAAAGCGGGATAATTTGAATTTAAAGCGGGACTCTGCCGAAGCACACGTATAAAATGGCGGTCTTAGAAGCATTTGGAAAACGCGGGCCAAACGAACCATCCTGGAAACTATCATACCTCACTTAACCTAACCTACAGTTAATTGCGGGAAAAATGTTTGCTTTTTTTATGTTTTATTTACAAAAGAAAAATCGTTTCCGCTGGGTGTTTTTTGCCCGCTTCGTAACGTCGCTGCAACCGATTGCCTTGAAAATGTGCACATCCACCGCCCACGAAAGAATTCCAAGAAAATTTCGAATTTTCTTAAAAACTACCAAAAAAAAAAAGCAGGATTTTCCATCACTTTTATTCCTAGTATGTATTTATGAATCGTTTTTATCCCAAAAAATAAAATTCCCTTCTGGGAATTTGTGGATGAGTGGCAGGCTCTTGCTCTGCAGAAAGGTTTCTGCTGTACTGTACATATTTTAAAAGTTTTACATATTAAGTTTTTTATACATTACAACATAGTTTTCAATGATGAAATATTTTTTTTTCGTGTTTACACCTCATTTTTAGTCTTTTTTCGGGTTATCCGCGATTTTCACTATCGGCGGTGCCCTTGCCATATATATATCCATATCTATTTATTATTACAGTTTTCCTGATAAAAATAAATATCAGGAAAACCGTAATAATAGATTATAAAGAAAACAGTCTGACATGATGACATTGATAGGAAGGTTATTTTTCATTTGCAGTTGAAATATTAAGATAAAAAAATGTAATTTTTAGCAAGGATAAACCGTTAATAGTAGAGTTTCAGCGTCATTCGGAAATTATTAGGAACTCGAGTAGAAAGCAGTTGATTCGTTCATTTAGGCGGAACTTCCTTATTCGTAGGAAACGTGTTGTTGTTTCCCTGCAATTGAGCTCAGCTCTCTGCAAGGTTGCGGTCCTTCTGCACGTGATAGTTAATCGATAATTAACACAGAAAATATTATTCGCTCAATGTATTCAAGTAATAAGATTAGGCATGAATTCCTGCCTCTACGTTTTCCAAGATTCTCTATAATTGGATGATGCAATTAGTCCCCTCGGAGTTCAGTTGGTATTTGTAGAGGAGTCGTTGAACTTCTGCGAAAAGTCAAGGATTGCAATCTATGTTCTTTGGGACTTTCAGCATTTAATCAGATAATTTCACTTTATGTGATTACACACAGAAACAGACAATGATTTTTTATCAATTACTGTAAGGAACCATCGTTAAATATGTTCTGATTATGAAGAAAACTTCTTATAAGATTTTTCCCTCTTTCCTTAAGAAACACACCAAAAAAACAACAGTTTTAAAACCAACAGTTACTGAGCGACGGACATTTTTGTAACTTCTGTCACACAAAATTAGACCAGTTCGCTAGGAAAGAGAAGCTCCTCCATACTAAACTCCAATCCCATCCTTATACATATTAATAAATTCAATCTACTTCTATTACAACCGGTATCAAAAATCAACATTCAACTATCAAAGAAGAGCAGCTGCTCAATTCTTCATATTTGGAATAAATTTCCAAAGGACTGATCTTTTCTGGCCCCATTTAAAAGAAAATTTAAACAAATCTATTTACTCAATACCATTCAGCCGACACTATATCTCCAATAAATACATTTTTAATGTAAATTTCATTCCTTTTTACAAGAAACTTCTTCAGGCTAAGTGAGGACACGAAAATCTTTTCCTCTTCCTCATCTAGAGTTCGTTAATAATCTATATAATCAACTTTCAATTTAACACTCTCACTAACAATCTATCAATAAAACATAATCCTACTAATAGTCAAGCCTATAGTAATATATAACAACTCATCAATATGACATAATCTTTATTAATAAATAAATCTTTCCTCAATATCATATACAATCATAATACATTCTAAATAAAGAAATTGACGGCCAACACTTATATCTATAGTTTAAACATTCAATTAAACATTAAACATACGTTAAACTAATTATGGCCGTCCATTTCTTTATTCATACACTATATGCACACGTTAAATTATTTTTAATCATAAAAAATTCTTATAGATATTTAATCCCACCCTTTATACAGTATTCGGTGTAATAAATGGTAATTCGTAGTATCGCTCTTCCTATTCTTCCTCTGTCTGCGCAAGCGCCATCACAGTCTCCTAGTAGCAAACTATGACTAAATTTATAATCTGAATAATATATATTCTAAAATTTTCCTGACGTTTAAACTAAAGAAAAAAAATGATTTTTTTTTTTCCCTCCAAACCGTAAAATAGCTTTGTAAAATATGTTTAAAAATTTTAATCCAGTAGCTGACTATTTTTTGTTTCCTTTCCCATGTAATACTTTTTGTTTCATTTTCATTTGTAATTTATTTCGACACCCTTTTGTTTTCTCGACGGAATCCCACTGAAACACTTGCGCTATCAGATTGTAAATCAACACTTACTTTTGTACATTTTTGTAGGCAATAAAGTTATCATAATTATTATTATTATAAAATCAGTCATCCATTCCAAATAACTTTGAAAACCGCAGAACAGGACTTCTTGAAGATTTGCATATATGTTTACGGACAAGAGATAATAAATTTATGTACTTGAAAAGTTTTAAAAGAACAAAATTTGAAAAGTTTTTTTTTTTTTTCTGAGAAATTAATACGTAGATGACAAAACACAGATATTCCTACAGAAACATACTTAGGTCCAACAATGCATATTAATCCATTCATTAATCCTATTAATATCCTCCGTGCTTTATGTGATTAAAATTATTTGGATTATATCTCTTTAAGAAAGTATTTGCAGACTTAATTACTTTTTTTTTAATAAAATACAAAGAAATTTAGTATTCTATTAAGCAAATATTGTAATTTAAAAATAAACGGGATGCCAAAGGATTTCGTTTGTGTTATTTTAACGAATTAAAACTAAACAAAGGGAAATAAAAAAAAGCTTAATTTTAATGAAATTAAAACAAGCAGAAATTGAAATCGCGAAATATGTTACGATGAATGATTACGCATCAAGAGAATTTGTAAATTGAAATCGCGAAATATGTTACGATGAATGATTACGCATCAAGAGAATTTGTTTGGCTTCAGAAATGATGATAAATCGTGAATTTTTCAAATATAAATCGTCTCAAATATAAATCAAATATAAATGTTAAATGTACAGTCGCATATTGGGGTGGGGGAACGAGTTATTTGACTTACTTCGGCAAACAAGCCCTGAGGTACACCCACATCTCTATAAAACGGCAAGCGGCGAACTTATCCTGTATAACGTAGTTATAACGTGGAAAAAAATGAAACTTTAAAAAGGGATAAAGAAAATGCACATTTCATTCACGCCTTTTCTTAATCCTTTTTTTCATGTTTCATTTTTTGCACATTAAGCTGCCCTATATTTAGACCCCGTTGGTCCTTGTCTTGTTTTATCCTTTTATTAAATGCCTTTTCTGCTTTAGATGGCTAAGAATTATAAAGCACTAGTAGTGATTTATTTATTGTTGTTTGTTTGTATGGGATTCCACTCCCGGGAGCAGGAACGATCCCAATAGCCTTTCACGTCTTCCAGTTGATTGTCAATGTAGGTAAATATGGCTGGTTTTTCGTCTTAATAAGGACGGAACAGCTGTCCCAGATTCCCCTTTGACGATAACTGAAGGCGTGAAGGAAATATGCATTTTCTTTACCCTCTTTTTTCATGATCCTTTAATCTAGTCCGTAAATTAGAAATCTCCCTCCCTACGATGTATATTTTGGAGATAAAACTTTAATTGTATATAATATGCGTGTGTTTAAATTGTATGTATAACTGTGTTATAAATATATATACATAAATATACGTTAATAAATATATATTATAAATATATGTATATCCATTCAATGTTTTTTCTTTTGTGATGGTGACAGTAATAGAACAAATTTCGTAATATAAAAAAAAAAAAAACTTTTATTGAAAAGCTCTATTTGATGCTTATAGAATGAAGCGTAATATGAAATTTAATTCAAGGAAACATGGAAAGTTTTAAAAAAATTCTGACTACAGAAATTTAAAAAAAAAAAAAAGAATTGCTAATCGATTTGCTTTTTTTTTAAATAGATTAAATTTTACGAAATTTTTGAATAATACAGTTTTCTATTAGAAATTCCAATGCAATTTCGCTTTTCAACAACCTTGGGATTTCAGGTCACCGATTACGAGCTCTATCTGGTTTTTGAGCAATAAATTTCATATTATCCTTGAATTTACAGTGACATCACTACGGCAGAAACGTTTCTACGCCTACTAATAAAATAAAAACACATTTATAAATGAGGAATATTTAAAAAACAAAAAAAATGTGATTATCCTTTATATTGCTGGATGTTTTTTTTAAGGAATTTGGTAATTGACTTTTTTTTTTCTATTTGGGGAGAGTAGGAAGGAGCGAGCGTGATATTAGCTCACATCATTTGTGAGATTAGTGCACATTTAGTAATCTTGATAATTGCCTTTAAATTTATCATATTTACTGGTTATTATGTATTATCACCACTGCAAAACAGTAAGAGTAATTTCCTTTTTTTAACCCAGGTAAGCTAATTTTTAAAATTTTTCATTAGAGACATCCTGGAGGGGGTGATACCTCAACTTACCTAACCTACAGCTAATCAGCACATTCGCCTCGCTCTGGTGCTGTTGGCGCTTGGCACCAACAGCTTGAGCTCTTACTAAGTTAAATATTTTCCCCCTTATTTCTATTCTTTATATTGTTAATATTTAAGTAATTTTATTAAAAACCCTTTCAAGCAAATATAAATTGTTTCTTTCGTAAGTGTAGTGAGCAGTTAGTGTGTATCGTCATGTCAGTTCCAAGAATTATGCGCCAATATCACGGCACCAGAGAGGAAGGGAATTAGTGTAGATCTCTAATAGATCCACAACGGCTCAGTAATTTCAGTAAAATTAAAGAATTACATGTTAACATTTAATGTCTGATGATTTTAGGCCGCGTCCATATCTGAATATTTTCTCCGAACAGAACGCTCAGTGTTTCTTCGTCTTGTTCCCGAAAAAAAATCTCCTCAAGGATTTGACAGTGGCAGCCAATGAATTCCTTACAATTTTAAACGCAAAATTAAAAAAAAAATAGAAGAATAAAAATAAATACCAACTAAATGTAATTTATTATATATATTAAATACATAGTACATTTGAAAGAATACAATAAAAAAAAAAGTAAAAAAATTAGGAAGAATGTAAATAGTTAGCTTATATAAATAAAGTTTAAATAAACCAACAGTAAAAAAAAAAAAAAGAAGAAATTTGATAATGAAAATGTAAAATAATAATAATAATAATAATAATAATAATAATAATAATAATAA
>JAFIDM010014012.1:70051460-70082697 GCA_023159025.1 Thereuonema tuberculata
AGAAAATAAGGAGTAGTGAATTGTTTCGTTATTTTGTTATTTTCGAAAATAAATATATATTATTTTTAAATACAATGCTCTTTTGCAAAGTAACAAGCGATTACCGTAATGGCGGCATCCTGTCATAAAATCAGACGGGAGTGCCTGACCAGACTAATCGAACATACATGCGCAGATCTCACAAAAACAGGGCGGCCATCTCTCATTTGGAGGACAATAACAAGGTTTGAGTTAAGAATGACGATTATTCCATATAAATAGGGGTGGGTAAGGTAGCATGGGGTCGCAAAGAGACTCGCGCGAGCATTTTCTAGATAATCCCGGCGCAGTCTATTCTAAAGTAAAGGTTGCGAAGAAGCCGTTGCGTAGCACTGTGATTGGTTTACTAATCCCTATCCCTACCTTATTTCTGTTTAAGGTGGGCTAAAAAAAGTCAATCGAACAAAATAACCATATTCTTTTAAGTATCACGGAAATGTCTATTTTGCTAATTATTTCAATTTTTTTCAGATACTGTTTTACATGTTAATCAATTGTCATTTAATTTTTATATTCTTTAATTCATAGAATTTACAGCTTCTGGAGTCCATTGTTCTATTTTCATCACTCTTTTCTGACACCGATCACTTTTGTGCTGTTGTAATGGAAAAAAAAAAAGAACATCAGATGATGTGATTACTACAGAACCTGGAAAACAAATGAAATTTATGGCCATCAAACGAACTTTTTCCTCGTGGTCTGTCGCAGGAAATTATTAATGTCCTTTCGTCATTGAAAACATTGTAATTAATCTTCAAACTGTTTTGGCTTTCACAGCATATTGCGATAAATTTAAAAAGATAAATTAGTGCAATTTTATATTAGATGAATCTTCAATAGCCCAATAGATGTGTGACTTTAAGTTAGAGGCTTTATTCAAGAATTTTGACCAACGTTCACCCAATTATTAAACTGAATGAATTATTAAGCGAACACAAACATTTCGTATCTGCATTATAAAAACTAAAACCAAACTTGTAATTAATAATTTCTTCAAAATTATTAATTGTTTCAACAAAGAATATTTTTTTGTTTTAATTATTAATGGATGGTATGAAGATAAAAAGACATCAAACATTGTGAAATAAGCTTAATACATACTTAATATTAAGGATAAATAATTTTTTATACCATCACAGTTGGGAGAAGAAAAAAGCACTAGTAGGAGGAGAAAAAAAAAAAAAACTGGGAAAAATCCCGACCTCTGGAGAGGATGAATCAGACTCCTCCTGCCCTCGACCAGTACCTAATCGCTGAGCCGTTGGACCGGATATATGACAGTTTTAATTAAACTACGGATAGAGAAAGAACAACCACCAAATATGGAGACAAACAGATCACTTAGTTGAACATCAATGACGCAGTAAGCAATATGGCGGCGCCATAAGAACAGGTTACTGTAAGGTCTTCAAAGCCAAGCTAGCAGTATAATTTGGAACATTTTCCACTATTTTAAGAGTCAGGATGATGGAATACGTATTTCTGAATTACTAGGAAAACCTGCTGTTGCTACAGTGTGGCCCATTTGACGGTGAAGAGAATTGTCAACGAGCGATAAACGATGGGAGTCGCAGTTGTTTTTCTCGGTCGGGCATTTTCTTTTCCTTGTCGGAAGCCACTTTTGGATGTGGATTATATTGATGGATTATGAATATAAAAATAATAATAACTGTATACAGGTACGTTAAAGATTCAAACAAAAACGCAAAGAATCTATATTACTAAAATCTTTTATTTCTCTGTCTGTCTGTCTGTCTGTGTGTCTGTCCGGCGCAATTTTCTGAGAGAATGGAAAATAGAAATAATTTTTACAATGAAACATCCGCGACAGGAATCGAACCTGCAACCTTCTGATCCGAAGTCAGACATCTTATCCATTAGGCCATGGGGACTACAACTCTCTACATATTGTTTTTTGACTTATATCTCCTTTCCCTTTCCCCATCAATAAGGAATGTATTCAATCTTTTTTTTGAATCTCAAGATTGTTTATTTATTTCACATCAGTCAGTTTATTTGTAATTCGAAACTGACAATTAGAACTATAATTGCCGAAACGTTGCAATATTTTAAATATTCTTACTTAACCAAATCCTATGTGATATTGAAAAATATGTGGGTGTACACGCCAGATGTTGGAGTAAAGAAAACAGAGTCAAGAAAGAGAGAAGCACTCTTTTTTTGAGGTGGAATACCGAAAAAAATCACTATTTGCAACTCAAAAACCATCAATAAATGTAACTCAAACGTCACTGAAAAGTGACAATTATACATAAAATGAGAGTCAAAAAAGAATGAAGCGATACTTCTATTAGATAGAATACTGAAAAATCACTATCTGTAACTCAGAAACCATCAATATTTGGAACACAAAAGCCACTGAAAAGTGCCACTTAGAATAAAAAAAGAGACTCAAAAAAGAAAGAAGCAGTATTTCTATTAGATAGAATACTGAACACTATTGTAACTCAGAAACCATTGAAAAGTATCATTTGGAATAATAAAAAAAAAAAGAGTCAAGAAATAAGAAGCAGTATTTCTATTAGGTAGAATACTGAAAAATCACTATTTGTAACTCAAAAACCATCACCATTTCTAACTCGAAAACCACTGAAAAGTATCAATAGGAATAAAAAAAAAAGATAGTTGGTTGGTTGGTTAGTGTTTTATGGCGCAAAAAAAAAAGATAGTCAAGAAAGAAAGATGAACTATTTCTATTAGGTAGAATACTCCTCAGAAGTTAGACGTCTTAGCCATTAGACCACTAGGCCTACATTCTAATCTCTGTAAAAAATAAAAATATATCATAGATATATGATTTACAAGGTGGTTCTAAAAGCAGTTGTAGATTGAGAGAATATAGACATCAAAATTAAGTTAAAAAAAAAGCTTATAAAAAATTTTAGTTTTAGTTTCTTTCATGTAATTTGTGTGTGTGTGTGTGTGTGTTTTTTTTTTTTTAATAAATAAAAAATTGTTTTCCGTTACATAAGGGAGGCTTCCGGAGCGAAGCGACGGGTAGCCGACTAGTTAAACAAAATATCAAAGTTTTCGATATTTTGTTTAATTCTTTGCGTTTTTTGCTCTTCTGCTTTGCTTTGTAGAAATGTAGAAAATAGTTACGATGCTTTGCAAAAGAGCTATATATATGTATAGTACGTGGCTATATTAGTACATGACTGTTATAATCCATAACTCACGATTTTCTTTTTTTGTGTGTGTCTCCTACTTAATATCTTAACATCGGTGTGATTTACGGTAATTTCAATTCTGGATTCGCCAGTGGAGGGCATTCCAGTAATGCAGTAAGGTAAAATGTCTCTGATAAAAATTTAAAATCAAATTAACAAAATAAAATAAAACTTTTCTGCGGCAGTGAAACGAGAATTAACAGGTACATTAATGTAAAAATGGTTAGAAAAACAAAAATAAATATTTAATAAATTTTTTTCTATGTGATGTTTTAAAGTATGGGAAGATGTTGTACTTGTATCTAACTGTCAGTTTCTACTACCATCTGTTCAAAGGTACAATACCCTCCGGTCAAAGGTACAACATGTAGTTGTACCTTTGACCACAAGGTAAAGTTTTTTTTGTAAAATAAAAATAAAATACTTATATTCAAAATCAACGGGAAACCACCCCCAGTATCTTTCCCCAAGTGTTTCTGGAAGTTCCTCCGTGAATTCCATAGAACTGGACCTGTCTCCGGACAGAATACTATGGATGGATGGATGGATGGATACTCAAAATATAACATATAAAACATATGTAGTTGATGGTAAGATGCGTGAAGATCACAAGTATCCATTCAGGTAAGGATTTACTTGAGTACAAAAAATTAGAAAATTCATTTTGTGAAAACTGGTCAAAGGTACAACACCTTCCCCTACTCAATGCTAAATGTTAAGAGGTAACATTTTCACCATTTATCTGTTTATGTCTTAAAATTTACCAGCTGTGAAATATTTAAAATGTTTCACACTGAATTACATTTACACGTTGACAACAGAAGGAATCGCCTTGAAGACATCTTGTACAAAGGAGTCTTAACAGAGGAGATACACCCTCCAAAGAGAATACCTTACTTTCAACGCCTGGATTACGTTATTTCAAAATCTTACATCTAAGCATTCTAAAAAAACTACATAATATAACCTAATGAGTACCAAACCCCCCACCACCATCGCCACAAAAAAAAAAAAAACAGCTAATGGTTAAATAAAAAAAAAAAAGGTTAAATTTTAATGATTAAATTAAAAAATAAAAAAAGACCATTATTATTAATGTTTATCCAAAAAAGTAATAATAATAACAACGTGCATTCAAAAAAAAACATCTTTGAAAAACAGTAGAACATCATTATAACGGACTAATAGGGGCTGAAGGTAGTCCGTTTTAATGAAAGTCCGGTTTATAACAAATAATTCGTATAGGGGTGTAATGCAGCAGGGTGTACATCAATGAAAGTACAATAGTTAGCTATAAAAAGTGTTTATTATATAACAAATAAAAAACAGCCTTCAACATAATAGGTATACACACCTATTATGTAAACACTGCATTAATCTTTAGAACAAAAAGGTCCTTGTTCATGTTGATTGCTTACATTCATTGGTTTGAAAAAAATAATTTATTTTCTGCTGGGTTTCTTCGATCGATGTTTAATCGCTTGCTTGGAAATATAAAACTCGTCAGATAAAAATAAGCATCCTTTCCTTCCTTTCATCGACTTTGGCCAACTATGGACCACGGGCTAGCCCTACCTGACAACGTCAGGATGAGGTTCGGAAATTCCAGAAGGGGGGACGAGATTCACATCCCGTCCAGAAATAACCCTGAGATAGTAAGTCCCAGGGGAGAAACGGACGAAACACAGAAGAAGAAAGATGAAACCTCCATGCTCTCGACCGGGATTTGAACCCGGGTACCGGCACACAGGCCGCACGGCAGACCGACGCCTGAGACTGCACGACCACACCGGCACGGCTTAAGCATCCTTTATTGTTATTATAATTTTTTTTAAACTGTCCGTTATAAGCGATATCCGTTTTAATAGGGTCCGTTATAATGAGGTTCTACTGTATATAGAAATGTTTTTGTAATTTTTGATCAAAATACTCTCTAAAATTAAAGTGTCAAGATTTGTAGGCCTACTTATATGCAAAGTAAAAATATATTATTCGAATCAGAATAATGTAATAAGTATTTGTATCATTTTCACACAAGTATATAATAAATAAATAAATATTTGTATCCTTTAAGAATGGAACTGAAGATAAGAAAAAAAATATGATCACGTCATGAAAATCCGAACTCATTAACTTCTGTTTAGAATTTTGAACATTTTTTTTTTAAATAAATTCCATGGGGGCGGTTCTTGGATCAAATATCCATAAACTGATAGCGAATCACAAGAGGTTTTAAAATGATAAAATGAAAAATGAAAAACGATAAAATGAAAACTTTACCATGCAAAGGTACAGAAGATAATATTTTTCCGAAACCATTTAGACTCATTTAGAAATTGAAAATTCATTCGACTGCACGACTGAATTACAGGACTGTTGTAAACATTGTGTTATTTTTTAAAAAAATTCATGTGGGTTAAAATCTTTCAATAAGGATTTTCTGTAATACAGTGCAACTTGGATAATTCGAAGCTGAAGGGACCACTACAAAACTTCGAATTAAACAAGTTACATCTTTGAACTTTAATTTCAGGTCCACTGAATGCTTGAAAAGATTATTCTGTCAATAAGTAAATATTTATTCAGAAAGATCATGGTATGAAAGACTTAAACACTATATGTATGTAAACAAAACAAGATTTATATTATGTAAGCTACACAACATATTACATTCAATACAGAAAATTATAGTTTTTCAAAAAATTTCTGATTGTTTTGTAGAATTTAGTCGCTTAAGGTTATGCCCAAATCACACCAGCATATTTTTCATCATTGTTTTCAATCGTTGACCCTATCTTTGAGGTCTATGATCGTGTGATTTGCCTCACTTGACCATTTTCATCATTGATTTCACTGATGAAAAAATTTAGAAACTGCTCTATTCGATCGAAGTTTTCAACGATAGCAATTAGTGAAAGCTCCAATCAGAACAGATTAACTCGAGAGCGAAGAAGTCAACCGGCGCCATTTGCCCACCGTTTCGAGTGAATCGAAGGCTTTTATAAATTAAGTATCACAGTGAGGAAATTATCTTTCGAAAATAAACAATATTTTTACTGAAATAAATTAATTTTATGCGTTAGAATCTGCAGATGTCAACTTTTTAAAGAGAGATTTCATTTCTTCTTGAGCTTCGTTAAGGCTGGCACAGGCCGTTGAGATTTGCCGCTGTTCACCTCGCTTTCGCTTAAATAGTAGAGATGCTTGAATACAATATACAATTAGTTTCGAATAGATTGACAGCTTGCTAAAAGTCATTTCAAATTCTACCGAAATTGTGTTGCCGAAACACGATTTTAACCTCTAAAAAAAGATTAAACACCGTCTTTTCGTAACGGGGGATTATTTCGCCATAATATCGAGCTCGATTCTGATTGGCTAGTGCTCTGCCAATCATATGCGCTGTTTCATCATGTTTCGTCGAGAAGGTGGAATTAAAGGATAAGATCACTTCAGTGAAAACAACGATCATTTTCACTGAAGAAAATCATTGATGAAAAAATATGCTGGTGAGATTTGGGCATTAGCAAAATCATCAAGCATGTTTAGTGAACGGAAAACAGCTTCACTTACGTTGGTTTGTCCTTCAATGTACCGACGAAATTCGGCGCTATCCCATACTCGTTGGCGATTTGGCATTTCTTCTTCACACCCTTTTCCACCTCGCGAATGACGGCGACCTTTTCAGCGAACGTTAAATTCTTGTACCCGCGTGGTTTACTGAAAGACATGGTGACACTGACAGCAGGAAGCTCGAATGGCGTCTGAAGCATCACGTGTCAAATGGCGTCACGCGTCGAACGGTGGCGGGAAGGGGATTTCAGTTGTCACGTGTCGAATTTCTTAACGATGAAACGCCGAAAAGTCGTTATGGTTCGAAATTTTTTATAAAAAACTTCGAATTAAGGAAGTTGAACTTCGAATTATCCACGATTTTTTAACATTGATTTAATGAGAAATTCAAGGGACTAAGAGAAATCTTCGAATTAACCACGATTTCTAATTAAAGACGTTCGAATTATCCAAGTTGCACTGTACTACAGAGTTTATATGTAAATAAAAAATAATAATAATAAAACAAAATAAAAAGTGAATATAATTTTATCCTAAACAGGGCCGTCGCGTGGTTTGTTGGCGCCCGGGGCAAGATTTCGTCAGGCGCCCTACACTTGATATTTGAGCCCCCCCCCCCACCCCAAAAATCTACAACCAAAAAAAAAAAAAAGAATTTCCAAATTTTTTTTTATTTTTGCCGTGCTGCGGCGCCTTCCTGGCCGCCTCGCTCAGGTTGATCACCCCAGTCGCCCCGCCCATGCGACGGCCCTGGTCCTAAAGCATAAATTTAAGGCGATCCATAATAAATAATAAAAAATAATAAAAAAAGAAAGTACATTTAACGTAAGGAAAAATGAAAAAAACATTTGGAAAATAAGAAAATCACAAAAACCCCACCTGGACATTGAGAAAATAAAAAAAAAAAGTAGATATACAGATTCGAACCGACAAACTTCAGTATGTCAGCCCAAGACCTTAAGCACGGTGCTATAGCTGACAACTGAAATGAAAAGGTTGCATTTCTAACATTTAAGCTAACAGAGGAAATCTGATGAAAACAATGCCAAAATAATATCTCGAACATGGGAGGGGGAGGGCCTCTAAAAATACCCTATTCTTATGTTGTTTGGGCCTCTGAACACGATGGTGAAGTCCGTTTGTCGATCCGACCTTTCGTTTGATAGTTCTTAGGGGAGGGGGGGTTCAATGACAACAATGCCAAATATCTCAAACATTTGAAGGGGTGTAGGTTAGTCCCTAAAAATACCCTATTCCTATGTTGTTTGAGCTTCTGAACATGATGGTGAAGTCCGTTTGTCGATCCGCTAAGGGATCTGGGGGGGGGGGGGGAGACAAGGACGGACGGACAAGACAATGGCTACTGATTTTGGTCGCTCAAAATGATCGATTGTAAAACTTTACAAGATTTTAAGATTTTAAGACACCTAAATAAACTACTCAAGAAAATACATCTACGAAATACATCTATGAAAATACTGTCCGTTTTCGTTTACGAGAGCCTTCAGCGCTTTTGCGCATGCGTCAGGTCTCCTGCGATTTCTTAGGAATACTATTTTACTTCATTATTGTTCATTTTTTCTTTGAGGCACAACTGCGCTTCCGATGATCATTTATGTTAGCCTCTGTACGGAGACCTTGTTGTTTTACTGGTGGCTGCTCCTGGCTGATGATCACCAAAGAGCTGTTCCACGATGTCATTTAGGAATTTGTTATATTTTTGAATTTGTTATGCTTTAAAAAAATTCATTGAGGCCTGCCAACTGCTAGCACATGAATTTTCTCACTATTTTTTCATTAATGAGTTTTTTATTGTTGATTTTTTTCTTTTGAGGCACCACTGCACTTCCGATGAGTATACCCATTTATTTATATTAAACAAATGTTCAAGACTATTCAACAACTACAGTAGTATGTCTCATTAATGCTTTTCATTCAGTTCTGCATGCATATCTTTCAGACCTTTGACATTTTCATTCAACGATTAATTTTCATTTTCAAATTTTCCAATTCTTCAGATATGATTGAAAGTTTTTCTGAAAGACAAGAAAGATGAACTAGAAACTGAAAACTTAAAATTTCGTTAATGATACATACTACTGTAGTTGTTGAACAGTCATAAACATTTGTTTAATATAAATAAATAAGAATACCCGTCGGAAGTGCAGTGGTGCTTCAAAAGAAATAATGAACAATAAAAAACTCACTAATGAAAAATTAGTGAGAAAATTCTTGTGCTAGCCGTTCGCCGGATTCAATGAATTTTTTTAAAGCATAAAAATTGAAACTGAGCATTTGAATTTTTATTAAAGAACAATGGGTGAGACCAAATTATTTACCAAAACAAAAGCTACTGTCAATGGCATTTCTTTTAGTACTGTTCGTTTTTGTTTACGAGAACCTTTAGTGCTTTTGCACATGCGTCAGGCCTCCTTCGATTTCTTCCAAATATGGGCGAGGAAGATGGGATGTTTACTTTTTATAGTGTTAGTTTACTAGTAGCTGCGTTCTATTTACGCTTTTCGGGAAAGAATTATGGAAAGAATAAATACTATTGCAAAAATGCTCCTCCGTTATTTTTTTCTTAAAAGCGAAAATGTCCAAAAGAATTTCTTAGGAAAGTATACATCTCAGCGTATCACCCCTTTGAGGAGTAGAATCGTCCCTTAGTGGTAGCTCAGCCATTCAGAAATGGACTGTAAGTGCATAAGTAATAACAGTAAATACACAATTCACATTACTGAAATAATTAAATACCGTTAACAGTCTAACTCAGCCCCAACCACGGCTCTTCGACAGATAATGTGCGGCTCGCTAATATAAATACATTGGCCGAGCTTCTTTTCGCATCAAAAATAATACAAAAAATAAATAAAAAATTTAAGTTTTGTAATCATTTTTCGGATATAAACTGAGAAAGAAATTATAAAACGAAAACCTTTGGTATATGATTACTGAAACTAATACAAATTCATAGTTTAAAAACTACCTATATGATAAATATTTTTATGTACATGCATTTCTTAAATACTTATATAATTTTTGTGACAAAATATGTATGTAACAATAAAAACGGGTTTGTAATATTTGTTCACATCTTGCGACTCTCGAATATCTTTAGTCTATCGTTTATAGCTCTTGCAAGTTTGGCCATCCCTGATCTAACCATTGGAGTTAGCACAAATTCCCAGACGGAATAATAATGATGTTGTCCTATCTTATAAAACTTTTTACCCAAACTCGGTAAGTTAAAAAAGAGTTTTGAATTTATTAAATCAGAGTACTCTTAACTCTATATGGTGAGCCGGTTCTCAAGTGTCCCATATACTACAAACATCATCGTTCAATCTACAAAACATACGTTTCTGTATGCTTCAGACTTATTAGTACCTGGATATGAGGTCACCCCTTGGGACCTCGCGAGAGTGACCTTATAAGCGAGGTGACCTTACAACCGATTCATACGCATTTGTCAATAAATAAGCATTATATAAATACAGTATAATTCTTTGTAAAATTTAATACGTACAAAAATATCAGTTTATTAGGTTATAATTTTTTAATTTAGTTGAACCAATTAAAATTAGGAATCAGAAAGAAATTATTCGGAATAAAGTTTTTAGAAATAGTACTAGCATAATACTATGAGCATAATACTATGCTCAAGCAAAGTACTGATGTACAACTGACCTTACTTAAAATAATCCATAATACAGGACTGTCGCGATTTTGGTTTCATCTTTTGTACAATGTTTTCTAAGTTTTGTAATTTCTGAAAATGTTCTTCAGCTCCCTCATGGCTCGTAAAAAAATGCCTTACGACATTTAATGCTCTGAGAGCTTCTGCTTGTGTCACCGCTTCACTTTCAATATCACTGTCGTTTTCCTCCCTTTTTGCTGCATTGGAATCTAAAACTTGATAACACAATTTCGGAAATCGAAGCTTAAGAAGTGGTAGCAATTTTATCATCAATTCTCACGTATTCACTTTCCCCTTCTATAGCACAGCCGCGATTTCTGAGATCTTGTATTAACACAGCTAAAGGAATATCGTCTTCATCATCTTCATCTGCTATTTTATCCACACTATTTGAAGAAAATTGAAACCAGCATGTCGAAAGCAATTTGAAATACATGTGTTTGACACCAACTTTTATGAATATAAAAAATCGCATCTAACACAGACATGTGAAAATTTTTTTTCTCATCAATTGCTGAAATCAAATCTTTCAGAAGGAGCTTTCTGTAGTTCAATTTCAGATTTGAATGACTCCTTGATCCAAAGGTTGCAAAACACTGGTAACATTTGGGGGTTAGAAAACGAGCTCAATTGATTTCAACTGAGATATGTTGATATGAGCAGGGCAATTGTCTGCGATGAAAACAACTTTTCTTTTATTTTTCAAAAAGTATCTATCGAAACGCCGTATAGTTTTCTCAAATATGTTAGCATTCATCCATGCTTTTTTGTTTGCATCATAATCCAAAATTAAAGACTTGACATTTTTAAAGCAACGTGGCTTTTAAAATTTTCCGATAACTAGCGATCTCAGTTTTTCAGAGCCATCCTAAAAAAATTGTCAGTCTTTCTTCACTTTTTTTCCCCCCTACACATTTTTCTTTCTTGAAAGTAAGAGTTTTGTCGGGAAAGACCCGGAAAAAAAGTCCACATTCATCAACATTGAATATATCGCAATGTTCATACCCGCTTCAAAATGTCATCTAACACGGATTTTTTCCAATCACTTAAAACGCTATCATCCACGTCACTGGCTTCACCGCACACAGTTTTAAAATTTAAGTCATATCTTAATTTAAATCTCTGTATCCATCCATTGCTCGCCATAAAATCGTTCTCTCCTAATTCGGCGGCTATTTGTAGAGCTTTTTCTTTCAGTACTAAGCACGATATAGCCTCATTATATGCTCTAGCGACTTTTATGCATTGGAGAACGCCTTCTTCAACTTTCTCATACGGTGATAAACGCTTCCTTTTTCTCTTTACATTACATGTTTCTGCAACAGTACGCGAGGACAGAATATTGTTGAGAGTCGTTCGTGGAATCCCACGCTCTTTGGCAAAACGTGTTTCGATACATTAGAGTTTTCAAAATCTTCGAAGATTTTCTTTTTCTATGATAGAGACAACGATTTTCTTTTTGTCGACATCATAACACAAGCAGAGAAACGGTTGGAATGAGATCCTTTCCTTCGACTTCCTGGTGAACAAACGATGGACACGTGACGCGATGGGAACGGAGAAATATCCTTCCCACTCGTCTAGGCGTGGGAAAGCTGTCCCCTCCGTCAGAAGGAGAAATGACGCCGATAAAAGATCGTACCCACGGAAAAATTCTTGGAATTGAATTAGTGTGGCACTGAAATCACAGACAAAAGTGGCCTTATATGCGATTACGGTATTTTAAGACCTGACCATATATCCGATATTTCAAATCATAGAATTCCTATTCAATGAGCCGGGACTTTAGAAAAGTCACCTTATAAGCGGATGACCTTATATCGAGGTCTGACTGTATTTTTATATCAAATAAAACAGGTGATAATCAAATTAACATAACTCAGATTATTTTATTTATTTCAGTTATTCATCTGCATTCTGTCGTATATTAGTCTTACCCAAACTAACCGGCTACCGTCGCTTCGTTCCGGAAGCCTTGCATTAGTTATTCGATAAACCAAATTACATCAAGTAAAGTGAAAACCGAAACTTAGAACTAAAGCTAAATTAAAGTTTAAATTTCAAACAATACATGCGATATACTATTGAAATCCAACGTATTAATGAACAGTATCGTACATTTATTCAGATCTGTGACGCGATTTAAAACGGCGCGAGCGCCTTCTATCGCCAGTTTGGGAATTTTCTAAATGCACTCAATGAAAACTGCGCTAGCGCCGTCTAGGAACAGTTTTGGGAAGTTTTTTATTCATCACACGGGAACTACTTGATCGACGGGGATGAAAAGTAGCCTAGGTCGTACTCCGTGCTCTGCATGCCAAATTCCAATCCGATCCATTGCGCCGTAGAGGCGTGATTGAATGACAAACAAACAAACAAACAAACAAACTTATAGATTAGGCATGGGAATGGCACCTCCAGAAAACTAAACTAAAAACAAAATACACATTAAAAATAAAAAAAATAAAATTTTTGTGCTGCCCTCCGGCAGCCTTTTTTTTATGCGCAATTAAAATAACAAAACCGCCTAAAAAGTGGATAAACACGATCTCTACTTTTTAAACTTATTGATTTTCGCTTTTATAATAGTATATGTAATGTGTAATATTTAATAATACGCTTCATCTTAGGAAAAGCGATTTTTTTTTTTCCTCTAACTGTGATCAATAATAATGTACGTCAGGTCTTATTTAAAAAAAAAAAAAATGCATATTTTTAGCCTAATTTCCCAAGGAAAACTAGTCTCCCAAGTCAAGATTTTTGTATCTTCCTTCTACACCTTCTAAATGCGTTAATGGGTCTTCTTATAACCTGATATGCCTATTTATCGATAAGAGGCGATCTATTTTGTTGTATTGAAAATGTGTACGGAAAACTTTTCTTTTTAAGTTTTTCCTGATTTCTTTTTTTTGAAAAACGCATCATTTAGGTTTTTACGTATTTCTTAAACTTCCTGAGCAGATTTATGCGTACATATCAATATATCTTTAATTTCATTTATATTATTGTCTCTGACATTCTGCGATTAAAAATAAGCATCTAATATATACATGAATCTACCTCGTATATTATTAAAAAAAAAAATACCTGAGCGTGTGTCTGTGTGCGCGCGCGCGAACGTCCTCAACGCACGCATTGCCAGGCAACAGGAGAATTGTTGCATTGTCAACTCAACTGCGCAAATTTCCGACTGTTACAAATGGATTTCAATATTGTAATGCAAGTATGCTTTAGAATTTAATCTTTAATTTACTTTTAGTTGTAATTTTAAATTTTAGTTTTAAGTTTACTGTTCGGTTTTGTTTATTGCAAAACTAACAGGTACTAAAAAAAAAAACAGAGGTCTTAGGAAAGTGCCCATCTCTTTGCGGGGTAGAATCGTTGGCGAGTGCTGATTCTCGCTTTTGAAAACGAACAGTACTTGATACTGTATTTTTTTTTTTTTGAATCCCGGTTACTATACGAGGCTTCCGAAGCGAAGCGACGGGCAGCCGTCTAGTAAATCTTTAAATTTGTAAATGAAAAAAAAAAGAAGAAAATATTAAAAAGTGTACATTTTTCAAAAAAAATAAATAAATAAATAAATAAATAAAAATTAACTGTGGTTTTTTTTTTTACTTTTATTTTGTTACTAATGACTAATTTATAATATTTAATAACAAAAACAATTAAATTCGGTCTTATCAATTTCATGCTATTTTTTTATTCTTATTATTACTTTAATAATTTCCATTAATGAAAAATGCAACTTGCTTCAAAATATTAACAAGTTAAAAAAAAAAAAAAAACATACTGAACTTGAAGGCCCTGACCTTGACTGTCTCAATAACAGGGCAGAAACTATTTGCTTAATTCTTAAAGAGGAGCATTCATTGCAACGAGGATTTTAAAAAATTATACCCATTGATCAAATCCTTCTGGTTATTTCCAAGGAACCCGTCTTGTTTTGTTTTTCTTTTTAAATAAGTAAAGTTAGTTTTGCTTTATAGTGGCCCGGTCATTAGGCTTCTGGGACAACCAAAAAAGGAGAAGTTAAGAAGGATCTGACAGAGAAGATGGCACAGCAAGTAAGGAATGGAGGCGTAATGTAAGGAGTGAATGGTCCTCTACAACACTGACCCTTGATAACTATTGTCCTGCTGTAAGAAGTAGAACAATTCCAATGTAAATGGTATAAGTCGAGATCTCCAACAATTCTGCCAATCATTGCTGCCTCACAGGCGATTTTGTTTTACTGTGCTGGTAGGGTCAACACTAAGCTTTTAAAAATCATTAAAAAAAAATTATTTTGCACAAATATAAATTACAAGAAAAAAAAAAATAAAAAAAATAAATAAATAATATAACATCTAGTTAAAGAGCCAAACAGCCGATGATACTGCTTATTCCAATCTTCCTATTTCAAAACGTATTGGTTAACAAAATCGTAGGAAAGTGAAAGTAACTAATTAATAGACAATGGGCTATACAGATCTTTACAGAGAGGAGTTAAAAATAGGTTTATTCACCTATGAGCAAGGTGAATAATGGTCGTTCAGAGTGGAGCTTGCAATGGAAACGTGATGTAAATGAAATGTGACTGTTGTGACGCTCAGAAAAAAGAACGACGATGGTATTGAATTATCGAGAGATGTCGCTGTCCATTTGTTGCTATTATGGTACAACAGTTTGGCGAATGAAATTTAAAATACAAATGACAACAGAGCAGAAATAAAAACGCAAAAGAACAACAAAAAGAAAACGAAAAAAGGATTTTTTTATTTTTTTTTTTATTAGTAAGAAGCTTTTATTTTTAAAAATTATGAAAAGAGATATCACCAATCTTAAGAATGAACGGATAAATAAATAAATAAATAAATAAATAAATAAATAAATAAATAAATACTAAGAATTCGGACTTATAAAATGCAAATACATTAGTCGTATATCAACTGCTGCTCTTTTAGTAAGGGTGTAATAAGACCTTTTATTAACCAACTGTAGCTTGGATATAAAAATCACTACGCTTTATTTTATATTATAATCAATATAATAGATAACAGATACACTGAAGTGTATAATACCACTTGTTTCAGCAAAATCGGTTAGCAATTAGAGAAGTTACAATCATTTAAAAACAGGGAGAGTCTTATAATTATAAATACAGTTCATTCATCTTAAGCCTAGCACAAAGCTTTTATATATACTCGTGTATACATATATAAATGGTTACCTAGACTTCATAATGCTTATTCGTATTTTTTTTTTCATTGATTTCTTTACAGAATCACTTTTATTTTTCTATGAAGAGAAGATGTTGTCTCATGCTGATTTACTCAGAATACTCCAAAGTAAAGATTCTTCAGTATTCATGCGTAAACAAACTACGTTTTGCTATAACGCGGTTTATAATCTTAAAACATCCGAAATGCCAATAGCAATTGTAACTATTAGCTACATTCAGAATATGAAATACCCTCACCCTTCCTATTTGGAAAAAAACTCCTATCGGCTACTGTTCTGTTTTATAACAAGGTTGCAGAACTATGATAGAAGTGCAACAGAGTTGCCCTGACGTTACATCACCGCTAGAGGTTGCGTCAGAAGTTATTCACAAGTTATTATATTCCATAATTAATTATTAGTGGAAAGAGGAAGGTAATGGACCAAACAAACGTAAATGGATAACACTAGAAACAAAAACTTGAAATTACAGAGCTTCACAAAAGTGTTGCATTCTTTGCAGAAACAGCACGTGATAGAAGTATGAATTGTTATTCAAAACAAAACAAAAATAAAAGAACATGGAATAGCCACTTCATCATATACGACAAAAGTGACTTCTAAACAAAGAAATTCTTCGATGAATCACAGCTACGTACATGATATACCGGTATTTCATTTCTTCCATTTCTGGAGGCCAATGATTGATCGTTGATTACAATATAATTTATTACAATGACGTTTTGTTCAGCGCGGGAGTTTCTCTGAACCAACTAACAGCGCCATCAAATTCTCCAAATACACACACGAAGTTTGACAGTAATGCTATCAAAGTATCATATTACTTTACAAGTAATACAGTAAAACCTCTCAAATCCGTCCCTCGGTAATCCGGCCTGGTCCTGAGTAATTTTTTTTTTTAATAACTAAATTCGTTTCCCTATTTGAATCAAATTAGCCGGCGAGCAGCGAGTTATGCTTTTTAGGAGGTGGAGAGACACTGCATCAAAGAAACGTTCGCAGCGAGTGAAACAAACAGCGATAACTTCATTTTTTTTTAAAGTAATGTGAGTAGAACAATGCCATTTATTGGTTTACATTTTACATTTTTGTTTATTAGATTAAATTGTAATTTTTCATGTAAATTTAAAACAATAAAAGAGACATTATAAACTATATATTTTTATTTTATTTTATTTTACAGTACGAATATTGTTAAAATGTAGTTAACGCATTTGCGTAATTGTACTGTACACAATAAATACGACTACTGTAATTATAAAACACTTTTTATTTGTATTGTTTTCAATAAATATTTGAGTGCAAAATTATGAAAATGGGGTTAAATTAATTAAACCTGGTATTATGTCTTCACAAAAATTGAGCTATTGAGTTATTTTAAGAACACTCTCAGTAGTCCGGTTTTTCTGAAATCCGGCCTATTGGGCGCCACATTAGGCCGGATTTGAGAGGTTTTACTACACATACATTATATAAATCTTAGCTCCAAACTTTTCTACGAATGTTTGTAACATATTTAATATACTGTACTATATTTCAGCTGTAAGATTCTTCAGCCTTCTTCAGGTGTGATTTAGACCTCGTCCGTTGAGACAAGTAAACAACATAACAAAGTAACAGTTAAATATATCTGATTGGGCGGATCATTGGTTGATGAGCAGACACAATCCGGACCCAATAACCAAAATATTGTTTAATATCAAGGATGAAAAATAATACGATACTTGGATAGCATTACTGTGAGATAATTCACTGAAGTAAACATGTAATTGGACATTTCCCACATTGTATCGAAAGGAATTAGGCCTTCGATGTTACTACGAACATTCTTATCACCATTGACTGCATTAAACTGCGGATTGTCGTAAATTGAGAAAAATCCGTTAAATATTCACAATCTTTTTAATATCTCTAAAACATCTATTTTTTTACAATTTAACGTGTGTAAAATTAGCGAAGTAGTTAAAAAAAAGCCAGACACACAAATACTTTAAAAAACATAAAACACATTAAAACTTTTATGACACCACCAGGTTTCGACCGGACATGCCGAACATTCACAAGTGTCAATGTGCGGCATGTCCGGTCGAAAGCTGCTAGTTTTAATGTGTTTTATGTTTTTTTTAAGTATTCGTGTGTCTGGCCTTTTTTATGTACTTCGTTAATTTTACACATGTTAAAGTATAAAATATTTTTGTAGCATTGTTATCCTTAACAATAATCGTGAATAGTTAATAAATTACTCTTAACAGTCCAAAGTGCACGTATCCACTCTCACATATTCTATTAATTCCATTAAGTTTTTATGAAGAATTCATATTTAATGGAATTATAAAATAATGATTCTTTAAAACTTCTATGTTTTTCAAGTCTGTGTCCACTCATCCATGCTTCAAAGTTCACTGCTATAAAGAATAAAAATACGTTAGTTCCATAACTTAGTACAGTAATAGCAGTTAACATACATCAACAAACAATGTAACTTAACAATATCAAAGAATGCTTTTTGTAATCAAAATTAATTTTCGTTTCAACTTAAAATTAAATAGAATTTATTCTTTTGATTATAAACCTTGGTTTCTAAAATTTTCGAAATATCTACTGCTTACTATGTTTGTACTGTTCGTTTTTGTTTACGAGAACCTCCAACGCTTTTGCGCATGCGTCAGGTCTCCTTCAGGTCAAAATAGGGGAGAGGAGAAATAAAGAGGGGATGTTTACTTTTTATCAGTGTTAGTTTACTAGTAGCTGCGTTCTATTTGCGCTTTTCGGGAAAGAATTATGAAAGAATATATACTATTGCAAAAATGCTCCTCCGTTATTTTTTTCTTAAAAGCGAAAATGTCCAAAAGAATTTCTTAGGAAATTGCCCATCTCAGCGTATCACCCCTCTGCGGAGTAAAATCGTCCGCCAGTGGTGGGTCTGCCTTTCGAAAACGATCAGTACATTCATTATATTGCTGCGTTGTTATAATTTCTAAACGAACTTTTAACTTATTTGTATGTTTTTCTGTGAATGAAAAACGCTATTCAAGTTATATTGCCTTTATAAATACATTAAATGAAGCAAATATATCTTAAAAAGCAAAAATAAATGAAAAAAAAAAAAAGAAAATCGGATATGTGTAAACACATTAAAAAAAAAAATACAGTTTTGTAAATAAGAGGGATTTTTTTAATCGATAGATGGCGTATTTACATAAACGAAAGAACATCGAAGAACAATGATCTGAATAGACTTCAAATGCTGCGCAAATTGAAATGTATATAATCAATAATAAAAATACCGCTCGGATAATAAAAATAATAAATACGTCAATCTGCACAAGGAATTGCTTGTGACAATATTTACTACAAAAAATTGTATATGACCTTCCGTCTATTTATTTCATGATATGGTCGTAAATCTTCTAAAAAAATTGTCGCCAGAAAGCCTTGTTCACCTGATAACAGGGATATCTTAGGAGCGATGCTATCACCTTATGATTTGTTACTATTTTTACAAAAAGATTTTAAACACGTTATTGAACACTTAAGCTACATGTTAATGTTAAAATGCCTCTCTACACCTTGAATTTTCTTATAATTCTTAAAATATCATTCACAAAATCAATATATTTTGATTCTATTTTTAAAATTTATTAAACAATTATTGGAAACATCATTAACTTTTATAGTTTTTATTTAAAGAATTCATTCGAAAACAGCTATCAAAAATACAGTAACTGTAACAGTGGATCTTGAAGTTTTACTCGCTAAAAAAAGGAAAATATCTTTCAAATACAGGTAATCCCCGAACAACATGGTACTTGAAGAGAACACGAGTTTCGAAGAACACGGATACCTTCCCCCGAATTACATGGTTGCAAACTACACGATTTTCGAGTAATTCTTTTGAAAAAGAATAAAATACGTATTATTTGATATAAAATTACAGTAGTTAAAAATTTAGAGTTATATTCTCATCAATTACGTCAGCGATTAATGAAGTTTTAACCTTTTTAATACTTTTAGTGTTTAGAATTATATTTTTCCCAATTAATTTGACTGAATAATTTACATTTTATATAGTTTTCCAATCTTAAACCAAAATTATTATTCAATTTATTGATTTGAAAGATTTTTAACCAATTGTATCTAGTTATTTTTTTCATTATTTTGATAATTTTTTATTTTCACACTTGAAACGGAATCCCGTTTTTTGTAGTCTCGAACAACACGGTTTCAAAGAACACGGGACCAAGTAATCGTGTTCTTCGGGGGTTGCCTGTAATTGTAGGATTTTGTTGTTACTAGAGAATTCATCTTAAAACTCAGAATTCATACAATTTCAAACACTATCAGTTTGTAACTTAGCTTTTCAAGTAACCATGATTTCAATAGTATCAGTAAATTCCGAAATTTTAATCAGCTCTGCGAATCTCAATTTAAGAAATCCTGAAATACTGTAATAAAAACGACAATTTCAAGCTCCTAATCTGGTGAGTTCCAAAATATAATTGGATAAATTTCTCTGACTTACACTATGTAGTAAAGTGAACTTTCTTAAGAAGGAAAAGGGCATTGTGCTCGACATACCACCTTGCAACTTACGACTGTTATACCAACACGGTATTAGGTTCTTGAAAACGTCCGTGTACTGTAACTACTAATGAAACTAACCAATTTACGGGGGAGGTTAGACTAAAAAAATAAAAGGTATAATAATATGCCCAATACCGCAAAATACATGTAAAAAAATATGTTTAATAAAAATGACATGTTTCGAGATGCCCGAAGTAAACTACTCTCTTCCTTAGATATAAAAACCGCCAAAGGAACTTAAAAGAATCAATTTAAACATAAAAGAATTAACATGAACTTCTTTTATATTTAAATTGATTATTTTAAGTTCCTTTGTTGGTTTTGAGGAAGAGAGCCGTTTACTTCGGGCACCTCGAAACATGTTATTATATTAAACAGTTTTTTATACTTTATGTATTGTACGGTATGGTCATATTATTTTTGTTATTTTCCAACGTTAATAACCTTCATCATAAAAAGATATTGTAATTAAAACGTAACATTTTGGATAAATAAATATACATAAAATAACAACAAAAAAAAATTCTCTTTCAGTTCATCTAAAGTACTGAAAACTTTATTGAAATCCATTTCTTAAAGTTATCGTTTCATTATTATTATAATACTGTATCCTAATTTTATGTTATGTCATTAACAAAGAGTGAAACTAGCTACAAAATATCGGAAGCTCCTCAAAGAATTGAAGTCTCATTTCTTAAAATCTTGCTTTTAAATTTGTTTGTTTTTTTTTGTTTTTTAGAATAGCAAAAAAATCATACAACAAAAACTCTGTTGGTTTTTTTTTTATTAATTATAAAATTTGCCGAATACAAACAGTACAGATTTATTTAAGGAAGTATTTGAGGATTTAAGTAATTTTTTTTCAGGAATTACTTAAATCTACAAGAAGGTAAAGTTGAGAGAGATGACACACAATTCAAATTTTTCACGTAAAATATTAAAAATCTTTTTTTTTTAAATGTTTGAAGGCTTTAAACTGTTGATTATCCTTTGCTTTCATATTTACGTTATTTTTTTTAGTGTTTTTAATGCTGTTTCTTATTTTTAGAATTTTTTAAAAAAATTTTTGACATTGAGTCATCTCTCCCATACCATCTCCCGAGATGACACGGGTAGTAGGGAATAGATGGCCACATGGAATATGAATAAGAGACATGCATAAATCAAGCTACTACTTTATTTTTATAAAAACATATAAAATGAAACACTAAAATCAAGTTGAATAATGATATTTTTGAAACTTTTTGGAAAAAATTGTTTAATAAAAAATAAAATTCCCTGCTGATCAAGACATTAAATATATTAACTTATTCAATATATATATATATATATATATATATAAATATATTTTTTTCTCAAAAAGAAACAATATTAAAAAACAATACAAATAAAAAGAAACAAATTTAATACACATACAAATCAAATTAAGTTAAATATAAATATAAAACTACAGTATTAACTTAGCTAATTCCATGTTCGAAAACTAATTCCAAATTAATTAAAATTACAATTTTTAAGAATTCTGATTTCCGGAGATATAAAAAAATATTCAAACAATAAATAATATTATTTTCTCAATTTCAGAAATTTACAATAAATAAGTTTTTCATCACTAATATACATAAATATTAACAGAAACATAACTAAATTCCAATAAATAAATTTCCAATATATGACAATATCTCCAAGGTCTCCTCCCCACTTCCTTCTGACTTCCAAAATAAACCACTTGCAGTTATCAGATTTGCAAAATACTTTAGATTTTATTTTTTTAAGTCTATATGAAATTAAGTAATTAATTTAGTGGTAATTATTTTTTTAAATTATGCAAATTGTAATTGTATTGTGTTGAATATAAAATAAAAGAAAGACAAAAATAAAAGAAAAAGAATAGAAAAGGGGAGAGATGACACGTGTCATCTCTCCCCTTTTTAGACGTGTCATCTCTTCCCAAGTGATGGGACGGATGACACACACACACACACACACACACACACACACACCGCCATTTCCACCAAATGGGACCCAAGACACTAGTGACAGGTACATAACCTTGCATACTCTATTTACATCTTTACACAGTGAATTATAGCGAAAGATGCCTTAAAAAAGGGCTGTTAACTAAGCAAATTCGCAAAGTCAACGAAAATTCGAGCACAAACCTGGCTACATCAGAGGAAGAAAAACTCAATAAAACACTCTACACACACTGAAGCTCAGACAGGCCTCGGGTTTTGGTCATGTGATGCTGCAGTCTACTGCAAACCCTTCATGAAGTTACATTACATGTGTCATCTCTCCTAACTTTACCTTACTTGCTTAAGTTCTCCGAATCCAATTAATTTTAATCATATTAAAAGCTCGCGTAGACAATAAAAGGATTAATATCCTGTGTTTACGATGTCGAAAGAAATCCCGCTGGATTGTAAATGCTTCTCTTTAATGGAAATTTTAACGTAAGAAATAAAAAAGTGTCAAATATTCCAAAAGCAGCTCAGTGGTTTTATTCATTGTGTGTTTTTATCCTTTTTTATTCCTTTGTAAATGCTTTTCTACGGGAATTTGTGATACCTTATCGCGATAATGTCTCGACAAGAACCTATACAGAAAAGATTTACAATATAAAATTTAAATGTGCTCGCCAAGTTTTAGGAAGGTTCATTCTGCGGTTCAAAAATTATTAGCCACACACACATATACATATACACAGTTACTGATATAACGAGTCTCATTTTCTTAGAGAAAGTTGGACTTTTAAAATAACAAAATAAATTTTCAAGCATGCTAATTACGAGTCAAACAGTGTAAAGTAATGATTTCCCCTCATAACGACTAAAGACGTGGTCGTTTCAACAGAGCTCTGTCGTAAGCCGGGGAATATCTATATATTGTTATTAAAACATATGTAGGTATTTTGGTTCCAAAATTTAATAAAGATAAAGAAAAATCTAAAAATTTGGACATATAAATAATTATCTGGTAAAAATTAAATGACTAAGATGATAAGGAAATAGTTAATAGGACATATTTATGGTTATAAGGTCATGTCAATGCAAACTTTTGTCGAATTAATAATGTTTGCGATAAAGGTGTAACAATGAGCAAACAAAATGTTTGCAGTTTATTAAATTACAATGTAGAGGGAAATGGGGAAAATCCTGCAGATTTATTCTAATATGTAAGATATTCTTGAAGGTGGTAAGAGAATTATTTAGAAGTAAGTAAAATTATTATAAAATGATCTGTCATTAACCTAAATTCAGTAAAATGTATATAGTTTTAATTGCTGTTCAAATTTAATGGTGTTAAGAATTTAAAAGTCTTTTAAAACGAAATATATTTCAGAATGCTTCTTCGCTCGATTTAACATCGTTCTGAGACTTCCTTAGTTGTGCAGTACAGGTAGATTTTTTAAAAAATATATTAAATTATATTGATCTCGACAACTAACAATAATTTTATGCTGTTTAAAAATAATAAGCAGAGTATAAACAATGAATTTTTACAAATAACATTATTGCATTAATGAAATTAGATCAACGACTTCGTACAACGTAGAATAACAATAATGAACTACGTAGAATGGAAAATAAGTCTGTAGTTAAAATAAATCGACTTTAAGCCAATGGGAATTGCTTGATATAATTTATCAATTAAACAATTTTGAATTTTGTTGAAAATAGTTGAAGTTTATTTGTTACACTGAAGTCAGAATAAACAAATTCAACTTAAAGTCATTGTAAAATTCGTTAATAAATGTCTCAATAGCTGCGACAAATTCAAAGTAAACGTTTGTTTGATTAAATCTCGTTAAGAAACTATTACATGGACATCCTAGGAGTAAAGAACAAATATTAAAAAGAATATCTAATGTGAGTGACAGGTGTTAAAAACAACTTACTTGGATGATCAAAGGTTTGTTTTCATAGATGACACAGGGCAAGTACCTGTTACGGGCGCTGACCTATTCACCGCTCCTAAATTCGGAGTGACCAGCCCCTGTCGTACGCCCACGAATGCTTTACTAAGGACGGGGAAGCTGCCTGTTCGACCAGGAATTCATGATTTGAGTGGAGATGGGAAAGAACGCCAAATAACGTCAGCAGAAATACGTCCCCACGCCTGCTCCCAGTGCCACCGCGTCTTAACACCATCTGTTTCGATACGGATAAGGAGCCCTTACTCTGGAGGGCGCGACAAAACAGTCGCCATTATAGTTCACCTTCAGCAACCTCTCGCTGTATAAAATAATAGCACGGATCTAGTTCAATGAAAGGTGGTTTCTACAAATTTTTTAGTTACTGTTCGAAGAATATCTACTTTTTTTGTGATAGAAAAATACCATTAACTTCTGTTTCGAAAAATATAATGCGGCGAATAAGATTTAAAATGGTTTCTAAAATCGAAACGAGTGTCATCACTCTAGTATGTATGGCTACCGCTGTATAAAAAAATACGATAGCAACGAGTAAACAAAATTAAGTAGGTCCAAAACAGCCCATAGTTTAATTCTAATAAAATATTGTTATCGTACTGATGATTTTTCAATCAATTTAGAAAGAATCGGGGTATTTATTTGCCTATTACAATCACTCAGTTGTGTTGTTGTCTTCATTATGTTATGACATCTGGTGGCAATTTTCTGAACTTTACCAAGAAAAGAAAATATCGAAAATAAATTATTTTAATTAGAATTTTTTTTTTTAATAACTGATTAAAAAGAAAAAGGAAGATCAAATTATAAATATTTAACTTCCTAAGAACGTAATTAAATTGCATTTTTTTTAATTAACTTCTGAAGAACGTAATTAAATTTTTTTGCTTTTTTTTAATTAACTGAGCATTTTAGAAATCCCTATTGAAATGAAAAATATTTAAATAACAAATAAGCAGTGGAATTTATATAAAAAAAATACTTTAATTAAGGATACAAGTAAGATTTAAAAATTACATTGGTGAAGATATGAAAACAAATCATTATAATTTTAAAAAAAGTAATTACAGTCGGACTTCTATTTCACGAAGCTCTATTTTGCGAATTTCTCTATTTTGCGAACTTTTCTTTGGAAACAAGAACATTTTGCTAATTTCTTCGTAAAATAACCTCCAAATAGCGAAGTGCATTTTCTATTTAACGAACTTTTTCGTGGTATCTATTTTTCTTTTTCTCCTTGAAATGTTTTTATTATCAACATTCCCTTAGAGAAAATGAAAGAAATGTGGATACAGCTGAGGGAAAAAGAAGAAATTAACGATGATGTGCTGATTGATGATTATCTTTCACGTGATTTTGAAGTTGAGACCTCGGAAACACTAACTGAATCGGATATTTTGGACAGTGTGAAAAATAAAAACAATACACCTATGAATTGTGATGAAGATGAAAATGAGGTGATGAAAATGAGCATGATGAAGAAATCAAAAAACCATCATATGATGAAATGCTAAAATCATTTGAAACAATCCGACACGGATTACAATTTGAAGAAAATACTGAAGCGGTTTTTAGTGCATTGCAAAGATGCGAGACGTACTATGAGCGAAAACACTTTTTCAAAAAAAAAAAAAAAAAAAAAACTCAAGACAAAATTAACAGACTTTATTAGTAAAATTTAAGTACGCATGTGATAATGTATGCTTTATATCATTAAAATTATTACTTTTTTTAATAATATTTATTGTTTATCTATTTTAAATTTGTTTAATGTAGTTTAAAGTAATTTTAAAAGGTGAATCTCTATTTAACGAATTTTCCATATAACGAACTTTTTTTCGGGATTTAGCGACTTCGTTAAATAGAGGTCCGACTGTATTAAATAAGGTTAAAATAAGTATATAAAAAGTTTAAAGCAAAAGTTTCGTCCTGAAAACTTAAAAAGTTTTTTTTTTCTTTAAAAAGGAAAGAATTATTAGAAAATCAAACACTATTATCTTTTAATTAATTTTAAGTGATTACAAAGTATCGTAGATGGCGTTTGTTTAAATGGGAAGAAAAACATAACATTTACGATCTGTAAAAAAACTTGCAAATGAAATGGTTTCTTCTTTGAAAATGAAAAGAAAATTTATAATATAATCTTTGAAATAAATAAAACTGTTAGACTTGATATGTTTCAGCGTAACTTTGGTGGCGAGATAAGTAATTAAAGAACTCTGTCTGCAAGTTTGTCGTTTTGTTGAAAGTGATGCTAACTGAGTTGTCTTTCTAAAATAAATAGGCACTTGTTTTCTTTTTATTAATTATTCACAGAACGTTAAATGTCTCTATTACTTTGTAATTTATTTTTTGAACCTTCGGTTCCTTTTAAAAAACGGCTTTTTGTCTACTCGTTGCAGAAAAAGGCTTTGCGTTAGCGTCTATTTATTTTTGCAGCCTTTATTTTTCTTGCTTTTTCTTGTTTATGGGTCACTGCCAAGTTGGCGGTGGCCTTCACTCATAGGATCTTGCCTTTCTGATTCCTTTATCGGGGAAGGCGGAGATTGGGCTGATGAGTCCGTGAAGGACGAAACGGCCTTTTTCAATTCCTTCCCCATAATCGAACCAGAAATGCTGGGCGAACACGTAGCAATTTCAGGCAATATTGTGGGACAATATTGCCCCTTTTCATTGCTGACAACCGTTTGCAGCAATAAAAATGAACAATATTGTCCAAGATTGCCCATTTCAAGACAATTGAGATTGTCGGAAAAAAAGGAACAATTTCAGTTGACGCAACGTATTGCTGGAACAATAGCGAATCAAATGAACGGATGAAATCACGTGACAATGCTGACGTCGAAGGAGGCGGGACTTTGAACATCGGAAATTCAGTCACTCACGCCGGCCATTTTCTTTGAGAAACAAGGCTTAAAATCAGCAAAATGGGTCGGCCCAAAACAGATAATTCCAACAACAACATTTTGTCAATTGATAATGAAAGAATCGTAATTGATTTCTAACGAGGGACGGCGTTTAATACTATAGCAATTCTGTACGAAAACACGCTCTCCCTTTAGCTCTCCCTAGTGAGAAGCGCCGTAACCATCCATTGTCAGGACAATATTCGTTTCGGAAAAACTACGTGTTCGCGCGTGATATGAACTGACAACGGTTGTCAGCAATAAAAAGGGGCAATATTGTCCGCTAATTGCCGCATGTTCGCCCAGCTAAAGGCAATTTTCTTTTCTTTTCTTTTATTTTGGTCAGGTGCTGCACTTGTTTTCTTTTTATTAATTATTCACAGCACGTTAAATGTTTCTATTATTGAGTTGTCTTTCTGTTGTGTTATTCTTGGTTCACTTTTTTTTTTTTTTGGGGGGGGGGGTAATGTACAACCTGGGGCAAAAGTATCTTGAAACAGTTATGAAGGTCAAATCACAGTTTGAGATTCACCATAGTCTACTTGAAAGAGTTCGTCCTCTTTCAATAAAGCAACAAAACAGTGAATATTCGATTGGACACATTACTGTAATCCTAGTGTTTCCCATTTGGTAATTGTCACAACTTTGTATTGACCTTGTGTTTCTCGCTCTGTCTCTCTTTTTTTCCCTTTCTTTTTTGACTGGATAGTTCGAGATTTCATGGATTTTCTTTTGTTGGTTTATAATATTCTTATGTGTGTAATGTTTTATTGCTTTATAACGCGTAATTGTAATGAGAAGTGTTGTAACCGTTTTGGAAATTTTCAAATGTAAAAGAGGCCTGAAGAAGCAGTGTAATTCCACGCTGCGAAATATCATAATTATAGTGAAGATTAAGAAGAAATAAACGCTAATTGATGGAAAAACATTAATACAAAAATCAAAACATTAATATTTGAAAAACTTTTCTCGAAACCCTTCGAAGTTTTATTGAATCTTCAATTATAATGCTATAAATGGAAGAAATAAAGAAAGAAGTATCAAAGAATGATACATATTGATAACACTTTAATAAATATATTTACCAGCATTCTTTCTAGTAACCCTTACAATTAGAATTTGAATGTTGTTTTCAGGAATTAATGGATTTAAAATATTCAATTCTAATTCAAAGCAGTTCTCTAATTAATTTAAAACTTAAATGTTGCTAAATGAAATAATTTTCAGTTTACATATTTATTACATTAATTATATCAATATAAATTAAGCATTAATTAATTATCAGTTTTAAATTAAGTTATTAAACTTACATTAATTACATTATATTTAATTGTGATATAATCTTTTGATGCAATTAGGTTTAGAACAGAAATGTAATGAATACTTTATTAAAACGAATGAAATTTTATTAGAATTTTAATGAAATTTCAATGAGTATTTGTAATGAAACTTAAAGATTAATTGTATCGATATAAAACAGCTACACATCATCTGGCATTGGAAACAAGCCTTTTTAAAACATTTTTATGATTATTGCAGAATCTCTGTAACTGCGTTTGATTAGAAGAAGAGTTTATTAAATATTTTTGAAATTAATAAACCAAATAACAATTTTGGTCTTAAATTAGGCAATTATGTCAAATTTAAATTATTTAGTCAAATAAATTGGGAAAAATACACAAGTAATAGCATTAAATGCATTAAAGAAATCAATTAATCTATGATATAATTAATGATAAAAATAAGAAAAAACTCTTAATCTTTGCTTTCAATCTTAACTTTAGAAGTCATATAACAAACTTCCAGCACCTATAACACAGGAGTAATTAGTATAATTGCACCTAATAGGACTGGTTAACATAAAAAAAAGAAACACGAAAGGTTAAAAAAGCTTTTTATTATATTTTTTATTTTTTTTTAACAGCATTAAAGATGGAAATTAATAAGTCTGTCCATTCTCAAGATGGCGTCTCTAACCGAAGTTTGGAAAGATGCTCAGACGCCAACTTTTTTGATCGGATTTCGCGCAGGGAATTGCGTTCAGGTCAGTGGATCCCAGACGTCGAAGAGAGCGAAATTCGTTGTCAACTGGGTCAGAGCAGTAGGCTGACCAAGGGAAAGTTGTCACGAGGTAATTGGATTCCTGGAGATCTGCTTTCAGCAGATGAATCAGGTAAACCAGGTCAATCAATCAGCCAAGCCAAGGTAGAAAACACAATCAGGAAATATTTATTGATATAAAGATCCTACAAAGCTATCATATTCTTAAGGACCCGAGCCCTTCTTGTAATTTTAATAATATCGGAAACGAAAATTTTGAAGTATATTTTGTAATTTCTTTATGGAAGATGATCTGTAACCACTTTTATCTAAAAACTGACGATTCTCCAACAGAAAGAAGATTAAAAAAAGTACCAATACATGAACATTCTATTTCAAATAATTAAAAATCAACTAAAGGAAAAGTTGAAATAATAAAATTAATCTCAATGGCCATTTTGGTTTCACTATGACAATTCCAAAAAGAACTATTTTTTCACATTCACATTCTCTAGTTCATTCATAAAAACAACATGACCTCTAACCGAAATTAATCATTTTCACTTTCTTAGAGCAGCTATACACAAAAATTAAAAACGTCAAACTCTATTTGGACATTTTAGATAAATACTGAGATCTGTGGCGCAGTTTAAAACGGTACGATCGCCATCTATCGCCAGTTTTGGGAAAGTTTTACATTGAAAAACTGGGCTAGCACCATCTATGAGTTTTGGGAAGTTTTTCATTTTGGGCAGTTTTAGGAAGTTTTCATTCCTCTCACGGGAACTACTTGATCGACTGGGATGACAAGTAGCCTACATCGTACTCCGTGTTCTAGACTATCTGCATGCAAAATTTCACTCCGATCCGTCGAGGTGTAATTGAATGACAAACAAACAAACTTACAGAGTTTCACTTTTGTAATAGTAGTTAGGATAATTTATTCTCTAAATAAAACAGGGAGACTAAATTACTTTGTCGAATTATACAGTTCGTCTCTACGTCATCTAATGACATCACTAAAGGTATAGGGGCCATTTACCACTGCTATCCTTAAATAAAACTTAAATGATATATTTTTGGGAGAAGAAGGAAGCTGTTCCTTTTCCCTTAATGTATTTCATTTAAAGCTTGAGAAAGAAAATCCGATCAAGATTTTCGAAATTATTAACATTGAAGATAAATGATATCATATTATTGTTAATTGTATATTAATTACATTTGTTCTTATGCTATTTAATTTATTTATTTTTATTGCTTATTTTTGTGTTTAAATTATTGAATTAAAGCTGAGTTGAAATCCTTATAGATAATGACATTTTGTTTAAAAATAGTGAGCACACTTATTAAAAAATGATTGATTCAATGTTAAAAATTCAAAAACAATAAAATACTTCCCAAGTTAAATTGTTTTTGAATTTTAACATTGAATCAATGTTTTTTAAATTATTTAAAAACAGTCGATTGAACAGTTATTTTAATCTAGAAGTTTCCCGAAGCAGAAAATTCATTGTAGCGCCATCTGGCGAGTAATTTTCCTACATAAACTCCCGTGGTTTCAAAGAGAAGGCAGATCACGGGAAAGTTCAACAGAGTGAATAAATTTTATTTCCTCGAAGTTTTTGCAGTTTCTTTTTATTTATTTCAACAAATACGTGACAATATTAATAACAACTTTAAATAGATAATTGGATACGAAAATTACAACATGTATTTGAGTTAGTATCAGGTAGTGGTAAAATACGTATATCTAAGAAGCGATTTCACATTCGAGATTCAGATTACATTTCTTGGCATTCTCTAAACTAGAGACGACCAAGCTTTTTGGGGTTTGAGAACTACTTTTTAGGCTTCTGATACAAGTATCAGATGCCTTATATTCCCGGTTTGTCCGTCAACTGTGAACAAGTATCATTAAAATCTCATTAAATTATCATTAAGCACAACAATCACAACAATCACAACAATTTCGCCTTTTGCATTCGAAACAATCACATTTGTAATACAGCTCAGCAACAATCACAACAATCGCAACAAATGCGCCTTT
>JAFIDM010014012.1:70082707-70105851 GCA_023159025.1 Thereuonema tuberculata
AACAATTTCGCCTTTTGCATTCGAAACAATCACATTTATAATACAGCGCAGCAACAATCACAATAATCGCAACAATTGCACCTTTTGCATTCGCAACAATCACATTTGTAATTACATATCAGAAGCCTTTGCGAAGCATTGCGATTGGGTTACTAATCGCTATCCCTATCTTGTTATTTAAAAAAATTCTGGTTACGTCTTCCAAGGTAACGAATCAGACAAGTAATGATAAATGTCACAGTAGTAACATTTAAAAAGAGACAAAGCTATTTTTTATTTTTTCTCAAAATAATTTTAATCCAAGATACGTTTTTATTATTACCAGACACTTGACACTGCATTCCAATAATAAATTGGTCAACTTGCAAGTCATACAAAATGTTCAAATAGACTAAACATCGAAATTCTTCTTACAAATGGAAATAGATCATCAAAATATCTTAAATCCTTTTATTTACATCCGAACAAAATCATGTTCTAATCATGATGATATCATAAAGTTCTGAATTTCAATTCCGTCATCAATTTCACCAAATTAAAATCCACAATTTACAAGGGCTACATAAATGTGTTCCTCGAACAGAAATCAAATGAAAAAAATGCTATTGCTGTAAAATTTCTCCTGTAATTCCAAACATAATGTTTGTAGTCTTTGTAAACCCACAAAGTTTACACCACCCCTAAGAAGATAACTCTTATCATTATCGCATCAAAATCTAATCAATTTACAAATGAACTCTCCAATGTAAACTTCAATGTCCAGCATTTCAAATAACGATTGAAGTAGTCAAGCATGCAGTACAGTCTGTCTCGTAGAATGGTTTATACAGATTGAAATGTAAAGACAGCTAAACACATTTGGCATAAAAAAGTTTCACGAAGAATTTAAAGTGTAAAATACAGAAATTTACGTGTTCGCATAGTGATTAATAACTGAGGACAGCTAACAGACAAGACTAGCTAACATTTATTCACAAATAAGAAAATTACATTCCACAACCGGTTTCGCCTCCAATACGAGGCTTTGACAAGTCTACTTAAAGTCTACATTATTTGTTTTGTTTGTTTAAAGATGCAAAAATTACAAAAACGAAAAAGCCTATAAATTTAAAATCTGTGGCTTTAAAATACCTCCTAAATACAAAAAGTAGAAATTTCCCATTTTCTAAACAAACAAAACAAAAAATTATTAAATTTCGTATTACTATTACTTTATTAAATTAAAGATAAAAAGGCACACCATGTTTCAAGAAGATTTATGTAGCTGTTCAAAAGTTGCTAGGGTTGCACACAACTAATACGGATACATATACAGGGTGTTTCAAAAATACACGGCATAATTTCAGGTATGTATTTCCCACATGTAGACAATCAAAATAGTTCATTACAACATATGTCCGGAAATGCTTCATTTCCGAGTTATGGCCTTCACAACATTGAAAATCACCGGAACGTTTTTCGTTCCGCCGGTCGTTGCCATTACAGAAGATGTTCAAAATGACCACCTCCTGCTTGAATACAGACCTCACATCGATGTCTCATTGAACGTTTTTCTTTCCGCAGGTCGTTGCCGTCAAAGGACACATTAAGAGGGCACTCTGACAGATCATTCCGAGGCGAAGGTTAAATTCAGTGGTGTGTTTGGCGTTCGACTGTGTGTCATGTACACAAATCAGGAGCTGGCAGAGATGCACTTCATGTACGGTAAGGCAGACGGCAATGCTGCGCTGGCTCGTCGTTTGTACCAGGAGAGGTACCCACAGCGACAATGTCCAGATCGGAAGACATTTGTAAGTCTCCATCACCGTCTGTGCGAGTATGGAAAATTTCACTCTCCTGGATTGGGAAGGGGACGACCAAGGTCTACAACTCCAGAAGAACAGGAGGAGATTCTGGAGACTGTGAACAGAACTCCTTCTGTCAGCACACGAAGGTTAGCGTTGCAAGTGAATGTTCCCCATACGACTGTCTGGAGACTGCTGAAAGAGCATCAATTGTATCCTTATCATTTGCAACGTGTACAGGCGCTGTCACCAGCAGATTACCCTGCACGAGTTAGGTTCTGTCAGTGGTTCTTGCAGCAGTGTGCTGCAAATCCGAACTTTCCTGCCTTAGTATTATTTACAGATGAAGCACAGTTCACACGAGATGGCATAACAAATTTCCACAATCAGCATGTATGGGCGTATGAAAACCCAAATGCAACTGTTGTATCTCTTCACCAGGTGCGGTTCTCCCTCAACATGTGGGCCGGTATCATTGGTGATCGATTAGTTGGACCCCATGTACTTGTAAACAGACTTACGGGGCAGGCGTACACAAACTTCCTGGAAAACACCATACCTCATGTTTATGACGACACTCCACTGATCGATCGTCAGCACGCTCACTTCTTGCATGACGGCGCTCCTGCACACTTCAGTCGTACGGCTCGCCGGTACTTGGATCGAACGTTTCCTGATCGATGGATAGGTAGAGGTGGCCCAATTGCTTGGCCTCCACGCTCACCTGATCTGAACCCTCTCGATTTCTACTTGTGGGGCCATTTAAAATCATTGGTTTATTCGTCTCCGGTGCCTGATTTGGAATCCCTTCGGAATCGAATTGTGGCACGTTCTGAGGACATACGCAACATTCCTGGTGTGTGGGATCGTGTTCGCAGGTCATTGAGACATCGATGTGAGGTCTGTATTCAAGCAGGAGGTGGTCATTTTGAACATCTTCTGTAATTGCAACGACCGGCGGAACGAAAAACGTTCCGGTGATTTTCAATGTTGTGAAGGCCATAACTCGGAAATGAAGCATTTCCGGACATATGTTGTAATGAACTATTTTGATTGTCTACATGTGGGAAATACATACCTGAAATTATGCCGTGTATTTTTGAAACACCCTGTACAGTATAGACACATACTGAAAGGAATCCAAAAATCCTACAGTTTAAATTTGATAAGTAACAGAATTGACTTAAAACGGTCATAAATCTAAATTGAAAAAAGTCCTTTCTACCTTTACACAAACTCAATTCGAATTCTGAGAGTGAGAGGATGTTCCAGTTTCAATTTCCATCAGTATACAGGGTGATTCAAAATTCCATGTACAAACTTTAAAGATAGGTCAGAATACAAAAACAAACCGTATTCGTAGTGAAATGCAGGTCCGCAAACGCCATCCGAATGTGCTAAAAGTTACACTAAGGTTCAGAAATAAAGACAATATGTAAGGTACACAACATGTTTATTAGCCCTATGTTTACAATATGATAGTAAGGTGTACAGGTTCACAGTAGGTGCTCAAGTTCCTTCTTCACACAATCTCTGGTGCAAACGAGCAAACGTGTGATGATTGGGTACACGTCTGCTGGGGAACCGTTCATGATACAAACGTACAGAGGCTCGATCGTTTCCGTTCGATGCCCCCTAGGCTAGGTGATATCTGCCCTCGCAGCATAAACGATACTTCCTACTCGTACAAAGTCAACGTCTCAAAGGACGAAAGCTTCACATTGCCTAACTAAAATGCGCCTTGACAGCACATTCGGGTGGCGTTTGCAGACATACGTCCCACTATGCCTACGGTTTGTTTTTGTATTCCTGACCTACCTTTTTAAAGGGAGTTTTGAATCATCCTATATAAAAAATAAGTGGACCCTGTGGCTCAAGTGGTTCGATCCTACTTCTTGACCGTTCCTTGACCCTTTCTCCTCTAGATGGCTCCTAGATTCACCCAATCCTGTATAAAAAATTTCCTGAAATTAAAGGAGTTGATCACAACTTAATCCCGAGAGCCTATGAACATTAGGAGCCTTATCTCCAATGGCCACTAGATGTATTATATGGTTCTTTAACTTATCTTTTAAAAGAAAAAATGAAATTAATTGAATTAATATTAAAAATATCTTTGATGAACAATAAATGTCTGCAACATACGTTCTTTTTACAATAGAAGTGACGTAGTCATAATAAGACAAGTTGCAACAGATATTATTAGAAAATTAACGACGCTTCAACGATATGAAACTTCAAAAAGATTTAAACCAAAGTAATACTCAATAATTTTTCCATCCTGATTTAAGATAAAGTTCTCTAAACACTCCGCCTGTAAAGTGACTTCCCTGCTGAACGCTAGGCTGAGTAAGAAAGCCTACTCAGTCTACGATCATAATGAACAAATTTCAATACAGATATTTTGTCATTTTGGACTTCAACAACGTAACATAGACATTTTGATTATTACAGAATACTGAATAAGAGAAAATAAGAAGCAGGAATAATATAATAATAAAATAAAAATTCTTACTATCTCAGGGTTATCCTGGACGGGATATAATTCTCGTCCCCCCTTTCTTGAATTTCACTAGCCTCGCCCTGACGTTGTCAGGTTGAGCTAGTTACGTGGTCCCTAGTTGGCCAAATTCGATAAAAGGAAGGAAGGAAAATAAAATTTAAAGCTACCGAGTTTGAAAATATAAAATGGGCAACACTCCTTGGTTTTCGAATCAAATTCATTTCTTGAAATCTTTATGAGAAAACTCTTAAATCGAAAACTTAAATTAACGTAAATAAATAGAAATATGCTCAAATGTACATGTTTAAAAGAAATATATATCAATATATTCACATATCTTCAATAAATATTCTTTAATTACTATGATATTTCGTTGCATTCATCATGGAACTTCCTCAGATTTTATAAAGAAGAGAAAAACTTCTCCTTCTTTGAAACTAAAAAAAAATCTTTACAATATAAGCAAATGTTAAAAACATCAACAATTTTTAACAATCGTATCCAATGACTCACATGTTAACAATTTATCAAATTTATCCTTATCCAATTTTAACAATCTTTACTATTAACTAATTTTTACTATTAAGGTAAGTTAGTAAGTAACTTACCTTAATAAAACCTTAATCTACTACAATTACATTTACAATTTTATTTAGAATGGGCAGAGCATTGCAAAGATTTAGAGCATAACTCAGACCTTATAGTGGATGTATTGTATCACGTTGAAGACGAAAAACAAAGATTTACGCTCGAATCGTGTATAATAAACAGGTTCCCTTCTATAAATATAGAGAAAGTTTTGAAAGTGATTGATTCTGCTTTAAATTGGATTAAAAAATATATAAAAAAAAACCTGATACATTTTTGTAAAATTATAAATGCAAATATAGCAGATTAAGGTTTATTATTGTAAGTTACTATTATACGCTCAGAGAAAGTTACTGTAAGGCCTTCACAGCCAAGCTAGAGGAGTAATTTAGAACGTTTTCCACTATTTTAAGAGTCAGGATAATGGAATTTGTATTTTTGAATTACTAGGAATAACTGCTATTGCTACAAATTTGTCCCATTTGACGGTGAAGAGAATTGTCAATGAGCAGCAAACGACGGGATCCGGTATTTTTTTCTTCGGCGACGCATTTCATTTTCCACGCCCGATGCCTTTTGATTATCGATGATATTTAATAAAAATGTGAATAATATAAAAATAATAATAACAACAATAATAATAATATATACGTAGGTAGGTACATTAGGTAACATACATAAGTACGTTAAAGATGCAAGAATTAAAAAAAAAAAATCGAAAATCTTGTTCTCTTGTACTACAGTTTGGTTCTGAAGGAGGAGTGGAACATGATACTGAATACATTCTTGTTCGAGGGATTTTCCCACTCCGGGGTGAGGTTTACTCAATTTTACTCATTATTTTTATTAGTTCTCCAGTTTTTTTATTTAAAACTCACTTCCTTTATCCCTTTTGCTTACTTTCCGTTTATCCTTGTTTTTGAATTTCAAGGGAACCAATTGGGTTCCTTCTCCCCCCCACGCAATTAGAAAGTATTCCCAAGGACTTGTCCTTCTTGAAACTTTCACTGTCTTCTCCCCTCCCTTCCCTTTCTATGAGTTACTGTGCCCTGTATTCCCGCTTGTCCAAGACACGGACAAAGCGGAAGTAGCAAAATCTATGTAATTCTCATCATCTCCTGAAGAAGCTCAAGGAACCGAGCCGAAATATTGAGTAAACCTCACCCCGGAGTGGGAAAATCCCTCAAAGAAGAATCTATCCAGTTTCTTGTACTTTAATTTGCAGAAATATAGGAATTAGTTACGATGCTTTGCGATAGATGTCACTGAGAATACATGGAAGTAGTAAGCCATAACACACGATTTTCATCTTTTTCCATCTGTGTTATAGTTAATAGTAACGATTGTTAATATAACAGTTATGGGATGCGATTGTTAAATTATTGAAGCTTATAACATTTGCTTGTATTGTAACGAATTCTTTTTAGTTTTAAAGGAGAAGTTTTTCTCTTCTTTATAAAACCTGAGGAAGTTCAATGATTAATGGAATGAAATATCTTAGCAATTAAGGAAGATTTATTGTAAATATGCGAATATATATATCTATTTATTCATTACAACTTAAAGAGAGAATATTTAGAACGTAAATAAAGCTTTACGTTAATAATGTTCAAAACTCCTAAATCGAAAACTTTATTTACGTTAATTTAAATAAGAAAAATCACGAATTCTTTTATAGTATACCATAATTACGGTTTAAAAAAGTGGGTGAGCTTTCTACTTTACTTTAAAAGAGAAATAGATAAAATAAACTGCAAATTGACGTAGGAACTTCAACAATTAGCTTAATACGTAATCAAAAGTAGGTGTTCAATCACACGTAACTTACTAATAAATTAGAAAAGAATAGATAGATTTCATAAATGTAGGTCGATCAGACAAAACTTGTGTATGAAAATCAAACCTTTTTTGGAAGAAAATGAGATGCTGCTCTTAAAGTTAAAATAGATACATTATTTTTCTACAAAGTCACCTTGACGATTGAAGTATTTACAATGTTTAATCAATTTATCCATCATACCCGCATAACATTCAGGGCCCTGCTGTTGTAGCACTTTTTTTGCATCACGTTGAACTTCTCCATTGCACATGAAGTGTGACCTGACTTGCGTTCTTTTAAAATAGGGAACAGATGAAAATCCCTGGGAGCGAAATCCGAACTATATGGCGGCTGTTCCACTGTTTCTCAGTGGAAACGTGCATCAAGTCCTGTGTGTTCCATACTACTTGTGGTCTGGCATTGTCATGAAGGAGGATTAAAAGATAAGGACGTTTCTTCATGATATTGTTGTGCAATTTCTTTAATGTTTCAGTAGTTATCCAAGCGGATCGCCATTGTGATATGACAGCGCGCATCTCCAATGACACACACGAGAAAGACCATGCGGCACTGAGCAATAGAGCCCTCTCTTGGAATTTCAGCAACCGTCGACATTATGGCAAACCCATAAATTTAATTTCTAGCACTTGTAAACTCTGATCGACCCTCGTATTAATGGTGCTCACTGCACTTTAATGTCATTTCAGCATAGCCTTGCGGTCAACGCGACGGCCTTGCACGTGGCTGAACTTTGCTGTTTGTTTCTCCACCAAAAGAGGACAAAGTCTGACTGTCATCTAACGGTACCTCCTAGATTGTTATCCAAACCATAGCATCATATCAACCCCATCGTGGAATGCAATTCTCCAAGACCTATCATCCAAAATGGATCGGGGATAAGTGAAAAAAAATGCACTTTAATGAGAATCTTGTAATGATTGTTTTTATCTTAGCTTCTCGCTTGTGGGATCAATTGTTACTAAAATCAACAGAGAGCTGACAATGGAATGTAGAAATAAGGAGTTCGAAAGAACTTAAAGCCCACTTTCCTTAAGATGTTATTTTTTTTTTAAAACATTTTTTTACTCTTTGTGTGTAAGTGTGTACTTTGAAGACAAGAAAATGACAAAAATATACATTGTAATATCTACTAAAAATACATAAAAATTTTTGATCTTCAGAAAAAAAAATTCCTTAAGCGATAGGAAGTAATGTACTTTCCGCTGATCCTACGCTCATAGATTTGATATGATTAAAAGTAATCTTAAGCAATTTAAGTAAATAATTGGAATTTATTTCTTAATTCCTTTCAAATTACTTGCTTAAATTGCTTAAGATTACTTTTAATCGCATCAAATCCATGAGCATAGGATTAGCTGAAAGGATTACTTTATATTGCTTAAGACGATGAGATTAAGGATTCAAATTCATTGTTAAGATTCCAAAGCTTTTCAATGGGAGTTTTTATCGCGCGCTAATTCTTCAAGGACCCATTTAACAGAAAACTTAAGTATAAAAGTTTGATTGTCTCTAGTCCTCGAAGATGTACATCAAGTTTCAAGAAGATCCATTCAACGGTTCAAAAGTTAATAGGTTACAAACATAGACAGACTGAGTTATTTGATGAGCATCACTTTTCTATAGATCACGTGACATGACGTCATAGTTCAAAGAGCCGATACCTATGAACGTTTCAGTATAGCCGAGTGCTACAAGAGGTTGTTTGAATATATATGAATCTCAAAGCAGTTTTTAAGAAAGCACACCTTAATATATTTTCCCCCTTATTTTTGAGATTTCAATTCGAAATAAACTGTATTTTTCCATATTTTTCAGGTTTGCAGTGCCATATCGCATTGATACACATGTTTTAACCTTAATTAAACAATAACTTTATATTCAATACTTGTAGGTTTAACGTGTGTTTATAACATTAATAATAAGTATGAAATTAAGGCCACCACACATGGATGAATAAAAAAGTTTATATACAAATTAATACACATTTTTAATTTTTATATAAACTTTTTTATTCATCCATGTGTGGTGGCCTTAATTTCATACTTTTTATTAACTTTATATTCAAATTCACAATTATCAGTTGACTTAAACTAGTTGTGTAATTCTAATTAGATTTTTGGTGTTTGTAAACATATCTCACCTCCACTTTCAAATATGAGCCAACATATAACACCGTTAGTAAATTTAAAATATTGCGCTTATTTCTGATAAAATGTTAATGTTTGTAGGCTTATTACAGGAGCCATTTTACATTTTCGGCTTAAACTGTGTATTCTGAAGTAACAAATAATGCTTTGATGTTTAACCTTTTTACTTAAGAATGTTATCAAAGGTTTAAATCTGATGAATGTTTGGTGCTTCTGTATCTATTTTAAGAGTTCTTGACTTTCTTGTAGTATTACATTAGCAATTAGAGTTTGATAAATTTAAATTTTATAAATAAATTCTGTCCACCCCTAATATCTCCCGAACGGAAGGTCGAATCGGCAAACGGACTTCACCATCAGAGGCCCAAACACCCTAGGAATGGAGTATTTTCAGGGGCCAGCGTCCCCCCCCCCCCGCATGTTCGGAGGTTATCGGTTCAAATCCGACAACGTATTGTTTTGTTTTTTTCTCTTAATCTTTTTTCCTCAATGTCCGCGTGGATTTTTTTTTCCTGATTTTTCTTAACATTCTTTTATTTTTTCCTAGCTTTTTTTTTAATCTTTCCTTACGTTAATGTACTTCTTTTTCTTTTTTTATTATTATAGCACAAAATTGTATTCATGAATTAAAAATAAAAAATTGTATTCACTTTTTAAAAATTGTATTCACTTGTTATGTTATGTATACCAATCATTGCGAAAACTTAGCGCTACCAGAAGCAGTCGAATAGGAATAACACTTGTCATAGGCAGTGGGAATGATGATGCAAATATCTGATTATATTTGCTCAGCAGAGCAAATAGTGCATTTATTCGGTCAATGTAGTTCGTTTAATACTGTGTCTTAGCGGCGATATGGCATGGTGTGGAGTCATAGAGATGTCTAAAGCTATTTATCTTGCCGTGAGATATTGCCGGACCCATCCTCCCCCTTTTAACCTCACGTAATTAATGGACGACCCCTAAAAAGTTTGTTTTTAGGCATGTGCAGTTGTATTTTTAATTCATATTAGTCGGCTACCCGTCGCTTCGCTCCGGAAGCCTCCGTATATGTAACGGAAAACAACTTTTTATTTATTATAAAAAACACACACACACACAAATTACATCAAGTAAACTAAAACTAAATTTTTTAAAAAGTTTTTCTTTTTTTAATTTAATTTTTGATGTCTATATTCTCTCAATCTACGACTGCTTTTAGAACCAGCGTGTAAATCATATATCTATGATATATTTTTATTTTTATAGAGATTAGAATGTAGGCCTCGTGGTCTAATGGCTAAGACTTCTAACTTCTGAGCAGTATTCTACCTAATAGAAATAGTGCATCTTTCTTTCTTGACTCTCTTTTTTTATTCCAATTGATACTTTTCAGTGTTTTTGAGTTACAAATAGTGATTTTTCAGTATTCTACCTAATGAAATACTGCTTCTTTATTTCTTGACTCTTTTTTTTATTCCAATTGATACTTTTCAGTGGTTTCTGAGTTACAATAGTGTTCAGTGTTCTACGTAATATAAAATACTGCTTCTTTCTTTTTTGAGTCTCTTTTTTATTCTAATTGTCACTTTTCAGTGGCTTTTGTGTTCCAAATATTGATGGTTTCTGAGTTACAAATATTGATTTTTCAGTATTCTACCTAGAAGTACTGCTTCTTTCTTTTTGGACTCTCATTTTAATTGTAATTGTCACTTTTCAGTGGCGTTTGAGTTACAAATATTGATGGTTTTTGAGTTACAAATAGTGATTTTTCCGGTATTCCACCTAAAAAAAAAAAGAGTGCTTCTTTCTTTCTTGACTCTGTTTTTTTACTCCAACATCTGCCGTGTACACGCACTTATTTTTCAATATCACATAGAATTTGGTTAAGTAAGAATATTTAAAATATTGCAACGTTTCGGCAATTATAGTTATAACTGTCAGTTTCGAATTACAAATAAACTGACGGATGGGAAATAAATAAACAATCTTGAGATTAAAAAAAAAAGTTGAATACATTCCTTATTGATGGGGGAAGGGAAAGGAGATATAAGTAAAAAAAAAACAATAGGAAGAGAGTTGTAGTCCCTATGGCCTAATGGATAAGACATCTGACTTTGGATCAGAAGGTTGCAGGTTCGATTCCTGTTGCGGATGGTTCATTGTAAAAATTATTTCTATTTTCCATTCTCACAGAAAATTGCGCCGGACAGACAGAGAAATAAAAGATTTTAGTAATATAGATTAGTTTTAGATTTTATATGTCTACGTTGTTTTTTAACCAGAAAAAAGCATAAAAAACGCTCACAATTAAAGATTCACTGAGCTATTTTTTGGATTTTTTGTATCGGGAACCCAAGACAGACTGTTTCGAGATTCCAATCTCTCGTCAGTTGGGTTCGCCCAATACTCAATAGCTCAGTGAAACAAAAAGAAACATATACAAAGGACAAATGAACAAAACAATAACCCTTAAGTTAAAAAAAAACAAAACATCAAAATATAAATTAAGAATAAAAAGGGCAATAAGTAATTCCCGCTAGCTCAAGGCTTAGCATGTAAAGGATGAACTTGTTACAAGTTATTGTTGTTACAAGGATTGTATTGTTTTTATATGGACCACATTTTGTTGGTGTTATTTGTAGGCTTCAATGTATGCAATTTTTATATTAAAATGTAGCTTAGATCTGTTTGATCCATTAACAGGCATGCACTTTTTAAGAGCACATTTTGATTACTTTCCATTCTACCATAGAGATATAAAGTCTGCAATAGACTTCATTTATATTGCTATGATTCTACAGACCTTGGCTGGGAACCTGGGGCTCAACGAAATTGTTCCCAATTGGGACCCGCATCCTCTAAAGGCCCTGCCTATGAGTTTATTCAATCAATAAAACTAACTTAATTTACAAAACTAATAAATGCTTAAATTAAAAACAGCAAAGTCCATTGCATTTTAAATTGAATTATTTATTTATTTTATTTTGAATTTCCAAATTACTTGAAATTTCTATGAGATTACCAGTTTTGCCTAGTCCGTCCAGAGTGATATTCCTCGTAGCTACAGCAGCGCCACGAAGTGGACTACACTCTCGAAAACGCGTCCTCATTAGATTGTAGGAACACTTCCGTGTTCTTCATAAACTGTAGTCGAAAGTAGCCGCTACAGTGACTATAGTATTTCGAGGTGGAGCGTGACAACGACTACAGAAATGAAATGGCGGATATATAAACAGTGATCTAGCAGGCACATAGTCAAGATTTTAAGAGTTGGAGGGGGGGGGGGGCATTACATTAAATTTTTATAAATAACTTTGCTTTCTTTAAATGAAAATTTAAAAGTAAAATAAACTTAACACTAAAATCTATGGCGAGAGTAGGCTCTTTGAATTTCATCATTCACACACATGAACTGCAACATACACATTTTGTTTGTTTTTTTTTATTCCCTGAAGGGGGCGTCCGGACCCCCTCCCCCCTCCGCCCACGTGCCTGGATCTATCAATAACCGACGATTTCTTCTAAACTCAAACAAAAACATATAAGACGAAGATATTTCAATTGACTTTCTTAATTAAAATTATAATTATGCATGTGTTTGTTTCTATGATTATAAGAATCAAATTTTATTTGTTTTTTCTCGCAATGAAAAAATAAACTTAATACACTTACAAAAAATCCTTCATTAAAAAGGAAAATAACTAACTTAATAAGGTTTTTTTTTTTTAAATTGCAATTAATTCCTTTTTTTTTTGAGACATTAGTACAAGTTTATTAATTTTGCTTATTATTTCTTTGCCGAGAAGAAAATACAACATTTAAACCAAAACACACATTAATTTGTCAGTGAACTTCGAAGCATCACTACAGTGATGTCACATGCACTACTATGGCGCTGAAATCGGCTTTCGCCGCTAACGTAATATATATTATATATGTAACTTCTTCCTATTGGGATAAGTGAAAGACAATTTGTCCGCATCCCCAATACTGCCCAGATCCATCAGTGATATCAAGGAACGGATCATCCATTCTGTGGAGGCTATCACACCGGACATGCTTCATCTAGTCTGGTACCAGGGCCACTCAGAGGGAGGGCAAAAGGGGCAGATTGCCCCGGGGCCCCACAAAAATAGCGCAAAGAGGGGCCACATCTGTATAGGTTGGGGGGGACAAATCCAAAGGTTGCCCCGGGACCACCAAAAGTCTCTGGGCGGCTCTGTCTGGTACGAATTAGGCCTTACCAAATGATAAGGCCTCTTTAGAATTTTATTAAAGTCTTTAATTTAATTTTAGAATGTCTGAGGTGAACCGGAAAGTAAGTTCGTATTTTGAGAAGAAAGCTTATTTTTTTATGTAAATGTTTACTAAATCTCTTAATCAGTTACGTAATTCCATCGTTTTCTAGTATATTTTTAGTGACCATTTGGGAGCTATTGTGTTTGTCCTGTCCGTCCGTCCGTGTCTGTCCACCTCTAACAACTCCCGAACGGAAGTCGGATCGACAAACGGATTTCACCATCGCGTTCAGAGGCCCAAAAACTGTAGGAATGGGGTATTTTCAGGGGCCAACGCCCCCCCTCCCCCCCCAAGTTCGAGATATTTGACATTGTTGTCATTGTACCTTCCTAAAAACTCCCGAACGATAGGTTGGACTTCGCCATCGTGTTCAGAGGCCCAAACAACGTAGTAATAGAGTATTTTCAAGGGCCAACACACCCCCGTGTTCGAGATATTTGGCATTGTTTTCATTGATTTCCTCTATTAACTTAAACGTTAGAAATGCAACCATCTCATTTGAATTGTTAGCTATAGCTTGATGGGTAAGATTTAGGACGCATATACTGATGGTTGTCGATTCGAATCGGTATATTTACTTTTTTTTTTTCTCAATGTCCGGGTTTTTTTTTTTTTTTATTTTCCTAACTTTTTTTTTTTCCTTACTTATTGTACTTTGTTTTTTTAATATTTTTTTATATTATTATGGGTCGCCCTTAAATTTATGTTTTAGCACAAAATTATATTCACTTGTTTCATTTAACAATTTCTTAATTTTGTAAAAGTTGATTTTCAGATGAAAAACTCCTGAAATCATCGCAATTTCGGGGAATTTTATCTCTTAAAAAGTATTCCACAGATTTCAACAAATGATAACCTGATGATGCACTATCTGGTGAATAAGAAGGGCGCGATAAAATTTCTAATCTAATCAGATAAGTCACTGTTTCTTGCGCTTGTTATAAAAAGAAACTCTAAGAACCCATTTCTCATAAACTGTTAAATATCCTATCAAGAAAATTTTTTTTCCGACATAAAGCAAAAAATTAAATTGTTCAATATTGGATTCAATTTCAGCAGAGTTCGTGTATGATCTAAATTATTTGTTTATCTGACCTGCTTAAGATGTTCTTATGTAGTCAGAGAATTGAGTGCTCTGTTGCCTCTGTACAATTTCTTTTTTCTTTGATAAGTTATTCATCTAACTGCAATTCACTCAAATGATTGAGAGCAGCATACTGGCAACTTCCCGAATTACAAACATCTGAAAGGTTGAAATTGCCCGATCGAAATTTCTTGAACCAACATTGGCAGTTACTAATATTTACTCCGTTGGGATAAAAAAGAAGATAATTAGTTTGAGTCTTCCGTTACATTGTGACTCTCATAAAAGCATATAAAGACGAATATGATAAGCTCATTATATGTTTGGTTGCCATCTTGTGACGTTGGATGCAAGAAAAAAAATTAATAACAAATCAAATTTAACATGCGTGACAAGATTATTACATAAAAGAAAACACAAATGTACATAACTAAACAGAAATTCACTGAGCTAATTCCCAGTACAAAAACCAAAATTAGCTTAGGGAATTTTTGTTTAGTTATGTACGTTTGCGTTTTTTTTGATGTAAAAAAAAATAATATTCGAAGGAACAATAGTCATTTAAATTTGCTGCTAATCCAAAAAAGAAAAAAAACTCAAAAGAAGACTGAAGTTATACATTTCAAAAGTACTATATTAAAAAAATACATAAATACATATTATAAAATACTATATTAAAAATGACATTACTTTCTGGTCATCCTGATAAATTATTTATTTATTTATTTATTTATTTATTTATTTATTTATTTATTTCATTTTTATTCAGAATCTTTTCTTAAATACTCAATTACTTTACATTCAAGACTCATAAGCCCCTATGTGCACATTGCCTTGCCTAATTAACTTAAAAAGTAGATATTGTACTAATAGCATTAACACGTACTTAAGAGAAAAGACACTAAATAACTTAATCCCCTACTTCCTTTCCGTTTTCTTTAAAGGAGGTGACTTTTGTTTTTTCTTTTCAGGATAACCATTATTCTACCTTTTCTATCTGCGTTTCATTTTTTTTTATTGGATTTTGATTTTCTGTATGCCATCATTTATTTAATATTAATGAAATGTTAGCAACACTATTTAAAATTAATTCATATTCAAAACTTTTATTTTGAATTTCAAATTAAGTTCCTAATGTTTCTAGGACAAATAATTTCGGGTTAAGTTATTTTAACGTAGATATTATTATAAAAGCAGATACAGGAAAAAAAATATATAACGTTGAAACGAAAAGCAACATTTAAGCGTTAATTAAATAACTTCCCAGTTTGCTCACCAGGTGGCTTCACAGCGAATCAACCAATCAGGTTGCATTTAGCGCCAGTTTCAAACGCGCAGCGACTTCCTTGAAGGCGAGTAGTGATATCATGTGCCAGGCTTCGTTAAGATGATCAGGTTGAATTAGGCATTTTTCCCCTTCCAAATTGATTGAAATTAACTATGAAGTATGCTCCGTCGATTCCCAATAAGGATGGGTTACTTCTGGCCGTTATTCGCGAACTTAAATTACTCGGAATTAAAATTCCCAAGCTGAAAAAGTACTCGTCTAATAAGCAGGTAGGTGACGCTCGAGTAATGTCCTAGACGGTAGATTTGTTTTTGTTTTATTTTTCATTAGAATAGGATTGCAAAACCACCAGAATTGTACGTTCATTGCATCTTGTTTAAAATAAATAGACGAATAAAATTTTATATTCATATAAAGTTTCATTTTAATAATAGGCTTTAAACATCAGTGCTTTGTGATGTAACTGTTTTTTTAATTTTAAATCCCGTTCACGAGCTAAGACTTTATAATTGTAATTTACAAACGTTAAATTTTGTTACAACTTCACAATCGCCGAATTTTTTGTAGGTGCTCCAACACTTCAAATACCCTGTACGAATTTAAGATGAGTGTTGACTAGTAATTTTATTTCTTTCAATTACTAGGTTTTAAATGATGTCTACATTTCTTATATATCGCTTATAAGTGAACTGAAACTTTATTTTAATTAAATGTCAGGATCTTTTTTTTGTCTCATATGTACAAAATTTTACTTGCAAAAAGTGCGGAACCTCTAACATTATAATCCTAAGGCAGGCTTACGAATCGTTACTCTTGTATTTTATTTTTTATTATTGATATTATTATTATTTATTATTATTCTTTGTAAATTCTTACTATATTTTTGTTTGTTTTTGTTAGATTTTTCATTGAGTTGCCTTAATAGGAAATAGCCGTTAATCCTAAACCATTTTTTTTTTCTTTAAAAAGGTTGAGTCATTCTGAACCGGTTGTTTTGTTGCCAGACTACAGATACTGATCTATGATTTAATATCAGTAAATGATCTGTGGAATTCTTGCAATTCGTATAGTACGAAACGAGAGCAGAGAATTTCACAGTAGATTTAGGTTTCTGAATTTACATCGGAAAATGAACTGGCAAGTGCGACACTTGAGACCCAAAGTATTTGGGTCTTTCCCAAAGTATTTGAAATTCTGTAAATTGACAAGATATAAAGAAGTCAGTTAAGTTGTAGCTACTATATACAGAAGAATGAAAAAGATTGAAAATAAAGGCGGGCAATAACATTTTTTTTAATACTTTAAAAAAGACCTAAAGTTTTTAAGCTTAAAGGGAAAAAATGAAACACCTACTAAATCACACGTCATGCATTGATGCTCTTTTTTTTTTTTATACTTTGAAGCATTTTTTGTATTATAAAGCCCATACCATTTCTCCTATATAAGTTTATTTAAAATGAAGCAGTTATCTTTGACAAATCAACATTATCAATCCTTTGCAGCTGTAGGACAGGCATATTTTGAAGTTATCTCAGATGACCACAAAAGTAAAATGGATGATAAGTTTATATTAACTTGATTGAAATATACAGGTGATCTAACAAAAATCATAAGAATGGTGAAATTTTGGTCATTTAAATATATCAGACATAAATAATTAATGATTACATTGTATCCACTTCTGCCATGAAAAATTGAATTTGTGAATTCTGAGTTGGAGTAATGTTTGTTATACTGAGTTTGAATATTGAAACATCATGAAAGTATTATTTAATAAAAGCCTATTATTCCATTGTAAGATTGCCGTATTGTATTATTCACGCACATTAAATATATAAATAGGAAATAGTTAAAAAAAAATACTCAGTTACAATGCTAATGTATTCAAAATGATTAATGCATATGTATTGATATATAAAAATATTCTTTCTTTTTTTTTATGTAGGATAAATGCAGTTCCTCTTTGTTTGGATGTTCTCTGTCGAGTCTGCCTTCAGTTCTTGTAGATGACAATGGGATGAAAGTACCCATGTAAGCATTTCAAAAACTTTACTTTCTTATATTTATGGGTATGTCCATAACACAGGGACAAATTAAAAAATATATATATATATATATATATATATATTTTTTTTTTTTAATGGTAGCAATTTTGCTAGCTGGCATTTTTTCGTAGTCCAGTTACCAGTTTTTGTGCCTTTTACTGAGTTGTGTGTATACTCTTTTACTAGATTTTAACCTAAAAGTAACATGAGGTACCACTTTTAAATAAAGAAAATATCTTAAATGTCATCTTGGAATAATTTTCTTTTTTTTTTTATGTTGGACTGTTGATCAAAATGTTAGCCCATGACAGTTTTTAGAAGATATTCTTTAAGGAGAAATCCCATATGTTCTTACTGAGCAAAAAGAGAATGTCTCTATGGCGGTAACATGAGTTACCAACACAAATTAATTTTTTGCTTTAAAATATCACATGTTTACAACAAAACAGTAGGTGTTAAAAAAGGTTCATTGAACCTGTAGTAATATCAAAAATTAATTTCGACTAGTGTGTATGTTTTTGGTGGACACTATAGCTTTGAATCTGATTTAAAATGTCGTAACGTGAGTTACCGTGGACATACCCTTATACATATATCTGCATTTCAAATATATTTGATTTGTAGATCCCTGCTGGAACCAATACTGGACTTGGTAATATCTCTAAATGTTTTAGATGGTACGCTTTATCTATTACGATTGCTTCTAAAAGAGTGTGCAACTGTTGTGCATGAAAGATCAAGTAGCAGATGTATGAATCGGTTTAATCCCAGATATGTTCATGCGATTCAAATCCAGTTAATGTGGTGGTCTTAGTTGTCTTTTTTTGTTTGTTTGTTTGTTTGTTTGGCAAACCATTTGAATAACATCAGCAAATCTTGGTGCATTTCTTGTTGGACATAGCATGCCATCTAATAAGAGTCGGTACGAAAGTACTACACTTAGTTACGACATTTACAGTGTTAGGTAATGGTATTAAAGCTTTAAGAATCAAAACTAATAAAAACACTGCTGAATCATGACATCTAGCAATTCTTTTTTTTTTTTCTATTGATATCTACTTAGCACCCTTCAACTTATGGAACACCTGAAGTGCAGAATTCTGCAAATAGTTGACAATCTTGCCCGTTTCTTGGATACAACAACCTTTAAACCCTAAATTTGTCTTTTTTTGAAGCCTGTCTGATTATACCAACAATTTGGACAGCATGTACCATACCAGATGACTCACCTTATAGGGGTGTCATTTGGCAAGATAAAAAAGCTAATTGTGAAATAACAGTGGTAATCATAATACGATGGTCGTTATAAGTAATGCAACACATTTTCTTTTTCTCAAAGTAGATTTGTTTTTATTACAGTTTTAAATACAATACCTTGTTCCTCAATTCTTTAGCTATAAAAACGATATTTCACATAATCTTAGATTATATGGCCTTTCGCCACTGAGATGTCAGAGCTTGTATGCCTTAATGGTACTACTATACTGGTCTGTGCCTCAGCCAACTTCTCACTGCGTCAAGAACTTCCTGATCGTTGCCAAATAGCTAACTGATGATTGCATCCTTTAGAGGTTCGAATAGGTAGAAGTCGAAAGGTGCGACATCAGGTCTGTAGGGTGGATGAGGGAGAACAGTCCAGTGGTCTGGCATTGTCGTGGAGCAGAAGTGTCGCACGAACACACTGGAATCGTTTCCTCAGTTTCTTAAAGAGTCTTCGCATTGGCTTCTGAGTTGATTGTTGCAAACATTGCAGGAGTCACAGCTACAATTCTGTAAGTGCTTGTTAATATTTGTCATGGTCTCCTGTTCCACCAAAAGAAATTCATAACTGCTCTTTGTTTTGAATGCATCTCATTCACATACACCTTCTTGAACGCTACCTACAGCGCTACAACACAACGGAAAATGATGTAACAATTTGAGAAAGTGCGGGAATGTTTGAAGATATTGTACAGAATATTTCTTGCTTTTTTTTTCTTTTTTCATCAAATATTAGCCAGAAAAAAAAATGTGTTGCATTACTTATTGAATGACCCTCTGTTTTGACTGCATCATATTTATTCATGTGCCTATAAATATAAAACTCAAATGGCCAGGAAAAAAAAATGAATTAAATTTAATAAACAACAATTCTAATCTTTGCAATAGATTGATATAATCTAAAATTACTGCAAATTTCAAATACATAGGTTCTTTAGCTTTATTACAGCTAAAAACTTAAAAAACTGTCTTAAAATAAAGTGAAAATGAATTTAAACTTAACACTTAAACAAATAGTCAGTGTGACCACTTGTTTCTTGGCAAACTGTCCTCAATCGTTTCTTCCATGAGGAAATACACTTCTAACCATATGTAAGGTGATATGCTCCTAGCGATATCTTAAATGTCATTAGATTTTGATGGTGTATTGGCTACTTATCTTTATTTTGTTTTACTTTTAGATTTCTTGCTGAAATTTTGTCTGTTATACAGAAAAATTTGGAAGCTGAAGGTTTATTTCGTAAAGCTGGGTCCATTTCAAGGCAGAAAGAGTTAAGGGTAAATAAATCTACATTATTAAGTATGGAAAAACTGATCATCCTTTGTACATTTTGAAGAATTCAGTTGTGCAGTAGAGCATGACAAAAATGATAGTATAAGAACGATGAAAAGTATGTGTAAATGCATATCTTCTATCTCCATTATGACAAAAGTGTGCATGCTTTTGCATTGTGCCAAAAATGAGAATATAATTAAAGTTTTTATTATTATTTTTGTATTTCAATGAGAATATAGTTATAATTTCTTAGTACAAGCAGTCCCCTAGTTATGAAGGAGATACGTTCCTGAAAACATCTGTAAGTCAGATTTGTATGTTACTTGGATTCCTGATGAACAGTGCATGTACGGTAATAATAATATAATGTGGTGGCTCATGTGTGGGTAAGAACAATTCAGTGTAATGCTATAATAATAATAACATCCCTGTACTGTAATAATAGGATCTATTGCATGGTCATAAGGGTAAACTCAAAATCGAATAAGCGACCGCGTAAACAATGAGAATAGTCGCTAACATAAAGATACTGCTCCAACGAACTGCTTACGTCCTGCAGGTTTTGTACATGCGTGGAAGAAGCAAGTTCCAGAATTATTAATATAATTATTTAATCCTTATGAGGAGCCCGTTCTTAGTATGGAGCGTCGTAAGTCGGATCATTTGTAATAAAGGCAGAGGGACCGCCTGTATTTGGAAAATACAAACTAGGAAAGGAATTTGAAGAATCTGTTTTAATTTGTTAATAACAGTTACACCGAGTTATAATTCCGGTTTTAATTTATAAAATTCTAAGAGATTTTATTTAATTCAAGAGAGAGAAAAAATAAACAACCATTAAACCATATCTTATCCCTTTTTTCTTTTTAAATACAGTGACTTATAAGAATGATGTTAGTTGTGTATCGCCCTTACATCAGTAAATATAGAATGGTGATGAATTTGACAATTGAAGACAAGCAAACAAAAACATTCTCAAATGAATTTCAGACTTGTCCCTAATACACTCTATACAATTAAAAATCAGTTATGTAAATCCTATGAAATTTTTGTCTAATAAGGATTTTTTTTTTTTATATTCGTAAGACTACATATTTTTACAGCAAAATTAATTTTTATTAACATTTAAACTCCTTAAAGGAGTTTAATGGAGGGGGGGGGGGGGGAGTTTGATGATTTTTCATGTTTCTGTGATAATAGTAATTAAAAAAAGTATAGTTTTTTTTGTTGGGGGGAGGGGAGGCATATTTACCCATTGTGTTTGAACTTTTCAAGAAGCCTGTTTGTATAAGATTAACTTTGCCAACACAATGTTTTTGGAACTACCATATCAATTGAAAAAAAAAAAATAAATAAAAAGGGCATAAATTAAACGATATTACTATAAATTGAATTAATCTCATTCTTTGTTCTTATTAAATTTCAGCAAAACTTACAGAATGGCGTTGATCTCAATGCTGTTCATGTTTATGACCTGGCAAGTGTGGTTAAACAGTTTTTGAGGGAGCTTCCGGAAGCACTAATTGTGCCTAGACTCCAAGAACATTTCATAAGGGCTCAGAATTTAGAAGATTCTTCTCAGCGGCAGACCGCCCTTTTTCTTCTCTGTATTCTACTTCCTCATGAACATCTTCATGTTCTTCGATATTTAATGCAGGTGAGTCATTTTTATTATTATTTTTTATATCTTCCAGTTTTTTTTCTGAACCTGCCTAGATTACAACATTGTGTGAAATGTCTTAATTTATTTCAGTTTTTACGGATAGTAGCATCAAATAGTTCCTTGAATAAGATGGATGCCTACAATTTGGCATTGGTGATGACTCCAAATGTTATGCATTTTAATGAAAAGACAGATAAAGGAAATAATAAAGTTTTACAGTGCCAAACAGGTGATTTACTTTCGTTTCTAATGTTAAAATTGAATATAAATGAGAGAAATCCTTAAGTTTGACTTAAAATTGTTACATGGGGTTCCGAAATCTATGGTTGTTTTCTTTCCCTGCCATTAAAAACTTGATTCAATTCGATTTATCTTGACAATTCTAATAAGCTTGTTATATTCGATCTATTTGCCATCTTGCCTTAAAAAAAAACTGATAAAATTTACTGAAGAAAAGATAATATATTTATTCTCTAATAAGTGCATTTTAAGTATATGTTTTGGTTCCATTTCTTTTACTTTCTCTGCAGTAAAAGCAACGGAACTATTTCTTTCGTTAGTTCTTACTTGACCAACTAATTGTTTGATTTATATTTTTCAGAAATTGTTCATAACCTTATTAAGAATGCGAATGGTATTGGGATGGTGGATGACCAGTTTTTAGAGAATGTTGGACTCATAACATCCTTCTCACAGTCGGAAGATGACTTAGAAAAAAGCGGAGAATATCTAGATCCACCAAAATCAACGAAAAAGCAGAGGCTAAGTGGATCTATTAATGGTAAAATTAAAAAAACAAAAAAAACCCTTGCATTTGTGTTTATAAATAGCCATCTTAAAAAACATCTGTTCTAGATCTAATTATATTCTAATAGTATTCGTGTCAAATTATAGCACATTTTGATCATTAGATTGTGCTCTGAAATAAGAACATGCATGTACAGTAGAGTCCCGAAAACTCGACAGTCCGGATAACTCGGCCACCCCCGGCAGGGCGGAAAAAACCCGTTCGTAGACCTATTACAAGTTACATTTATATACAGTTCATGTATTAGGTATTTTCTTAAGTTTATTTGGGCAGTTAAAGTTTGAGTTATAGCATTCTTTGTAAACTGTTGTATTCTCAAGCAACAAATAAAAGTATTTTATGACGAAAAAAAATCGTACTTATTCTTTTTAACACCTTTCCCGATAACCCGGCAGTTTCACAAACTCGGCCACCCTTCGGTCCACATTAGGCTGAGTTTTTGGGACTCTACTGTATTTTGTTATTGGTTGCTAACATAAATTAATAAGAAGGCATAATGTGCGTGTAATGAAATAAAATGAAAATGAAACTCATTTACTTGTATAAAAATGAATAAACAGGTTTAAAATAATGGTAG
>JAFIDM010014012.1:70108823-70135015 GCA_023159025.1 Thereuonema tuberculata
TTTTTTTTTTTTTTTTTTTCCTTTTTGCTTTAATTTTGTCCAAATAAAAATTTCGACTTATTCTGTAGTTTGATATTTGACAAACACAGAGTTATTGCTTGTCAAAATCTTGAATCGTGTTAAAGTCACCAATTTTGGTCCTTGAAATTATATCGAAAGACTTCTCTAAATTTTCCTACTAATTAAATATTTAATTTTACCCATTTCAGTTGTTCAAATAGTAGTAACCCCGAAGAAAATAAAGTGTAGCTGGATAAATTAGTTATTGTTAATTTAATCAATAGTAATATTGAAAGATAAATTAATGCACTAAACATAGCTTGCTGTATCTTTCTTTCTTTCTTTTTTTTAATGGCTAAATTAATTTTCATATTTCATTGAATTCTTTATTAGATTGGCCAAAAAAGTTTATTTGTTTTTATAAGTAAAAATAAGGCACATTTTTCATTGTCATCAATAATTGTATTGAACAATGTCTTCAACAGTTTGTTCTACTACCTTCTGCCATTTTTCAGACTACTTCATAATTCCATATTCCCAAACTTTTTATCTTTTTGAGCAAAAAAAAAAAAAAAATGTTCCAGGTGCCTTTGGTGTCTTCCAGGGAATTTAATTTTTTCATTAAGAGAATTTTGTAAAGACCGAAAGGTGCAGTGTCAGGTGAATATGGCGGATGAATAAAGAACTTCCCAGTCAAGCTGTAACAGTTTTTGCCGGTCATCAAAAAAACATGTGGTCTTGCATGCTTATTATCATCCATCTTCAGTGTTAAACTGGCTACACAAAATTTTGATAAGTTTTTGTTTTAAACTCGTGCTGATACGACAGCTGTCACAATACAATCTAATAAAATGGTGTCGAATGACGTTAAAGACACCTAAGCGCTACTAGAGCGTTGTACATAAAACAACTGAATGAACTTTTTGTCCAACCCAATATAATTAATATATTAAGAGAATAAAAAGCACGCACAACAATTTTAAGCTTAACATTAAGAAGTATTTAGAAATTCTTAATTACAAAATTTTGACCAGCTAATAGCAGAAAAATAAAAAAGGTAAAAAAAAACAGCAGAAATTGTCTTTTCGAACATTTTTATTCTTGTAGCCTAATAAACCATTTTTATTGTGTGACCAAACTCCAGCCACATAATTTTAAGTTACAATTTAGAAAAAAAATTATAAGATGTACTTAGTGGTTTTATTAGGAAAAATAAAATTAATGAAAACTACATTTATTAGCTTTTAAAATGAATTTAAAGTTTATTAGCATTTATTAAAAGACCAAAAGACCTTGTTTCATAGTTTTCAAAATATTCCTATTTATAATTCACCAAATAAATTATTTCTTCAGCATATCTTGGGAATTACATGTTAATTTTATCTAATGAATATTTCTAATCAAAGCATTAAAATTTAATATTCAATAAATGCATTTTTATTTATTAATCTTCATGAACACTCTCCTTGTAAGTTTTGTTAATATTGTATTTTCTTTTCCTTTATTCTTTAGTTTGTCAGTCTGGAGATACACTCTTCACTTTAGGCACGTCGGCTCAAAAAACGCCAAAAGTTAAATCGAAGCACAAGTTATTCAGTCCAGCAAGATTTCATAAGAGGTAATAAAAGAATACAAATTACTTAATAATGATTGCACTAATCTACTAATAACTAAAATATAACTTATCAATTTATGTTAGCTAGCAAATAATATCCTGTTTGTAAATTCAAATAAGTAGGTTTAGAATTTCCAATTAATTGTTGTTTGTTGAACTTGAAGTGGGATATAGGGGAGCCCTCATATCTGACTACTGGCGAACTTGCACAGCTGGCGTATGTTAAAAGGAAATTAAAATGTAAATTATAAATATTAAAAATTAAAAATGGTTTTGTAGAAATCGTATAATGAATCGTGGTTCGACTTCTGTTCAGCAAAAAAAAAGCTGTCTCTTTCTTCGTGGCTAAAAAATATACGATTGGTCTTCAGAATGTTTCTAAAATTTTCAGTCAGTACATTGTTTACGTAACTTAATTACCAATCTAGAAGGAGATGTGAAGATTCTTTTAATTATCCTTTAAGGTTGTTATCAGATATGAAATAAAGAAAAATAGCAATACCATGAAAACAATACAACTTTCTTACAAAAACAAAATACTAAACAATAAATTTTGATACTAATGTAGGATAACAAGTTCTAAAGGCTCAACATCTGAGAAAAAAAGGCCTTCAAGAAAATCCCCTTTAAATAAGCAGCCACTTGGAATTAACAATGACAAATCAGAGGTATCTAAAATTGAAATATTTCTATGTAAAGTTCTCTGAACACTTGTAAATGTTATAGCTTTTACTGTATTTACCTGAATTACGCTGCCTCATTGCTGATTTTGTTTTTTATTTTAATCATTTAAAATGGAAATTGAAAATTTTTTTAAGATAATTTCAGTTGTAAGTACGTAGTGTTCAAAATTAAGAAGAAGAAGATGAAGAAGAAGAAAAAAGACTTTACTAAACTGAATGCTTTTTTTTTTTTTATAAATTTTCGTTAGGGTTAATGTATACGTATGTGCGTTTGTTTGTGTGCATATAAATATATATATAAAAAGCCAATACAAAATCCATATTACTGTTTCTGTGAAGATATGACCAATTTATCCTCGCCTCATCAATGGCATAAGTGGAACTTAAAATAACTAAAATTTAGAAACAATTTGGAAACAAAAATAATTGGATAACTCAATAAAAAAGAGCAAAACTCTTAGAATATGCGTTTTTGTTTTCTAAATTGTAGTTATTTGCCGCTGATGATGTGAGGATAAATAGGCCATATCTTCACAGAAACAGTGATATGGTTTTTGCATTGGCTTTTTTCAAATTCCACATCACTATCCGGCTTTCTATAGTTTAGCAATATAAGTTAATTTTATTCTTATATTTACACTATTCTAAATTGCAAATGATTAATTGAAATATTTGCTTTGCGAAACTCAAAGGGCCAACTTTGAGTTTTGCCTGTTAGATATCTAAGAATGCATGTACAGGCGGTCCCGGATTACAGACTTGAAACGTCTTTAGGTCAGATTTGTATGTAACCCTAATAATCAGTGCATATATGGTAATAATAATAATAACCCTGTAGTGTAATAATAAGTTAATAATTTATTTCTATTTGCATTGTAACATACTTTTAGCAGTTTAGACTGACATTTGTCAGATTCCTTAATTTTCATGACAGAAAAACCATTAAAATGAAAGTTTTAGATTAGATTTAAATAAAACATTGCTGCTGATAAGAACAACTGTTGAGTTTGGAACTTATTGGACTCGTAAGTAAAAGAATTTGGACAAAATATTTAATTTGTTTGTCATTAGCTAGTAGTCTCATATCTCAAAGTTGTTTATACCCCTCAATAGAATATAAAGTTCAATTTTCTGCTTTTGCAGATTCTCCAGAGATCTTAATAGTTTGTAAATAGATGAAAATAGAAATCAACAAAAGATCATGAAATTATGAATTGTCTATTTTTAGAACATAAAATATTCAGGTAAATACAGTAAGCTGATGCTCTTTCAAATTACAGAATGTTTTATTTGAAGTATGAATTTAATTCTATATTTTATTGATCTTAATTGATATGTGGTGATAAAACGCATGATCCTATATCCTTCAGATCCATACTTTATACATTACAATTTGAAATGATTGCATGCCTAGGTTTTGATCAAAGTTGGCTGGCGACTTTCTGGAGGGGGCGATTCACCCAATCAAGATTTACTATCCTGTTCAAAGCACTTTCCCCACTGATTAGCAAATCTCCCCTGCCTGATGTATGTAGTTCACCTACTAAATTGCACGTACTAAATCAGTTCTGCTTTTTTTAGATCTAACCCTACCTTGAAACAAAATATTAACTGCATATAAGATCACCTTGAGTTGATTCAGTTAAAATAGTAAGAAAAAGATAAAGGCTTTTATATTTTTGAGCAGGTGTGATGGAATGTAAAAAAAGTAAAAAATTAGGGAATTCTCAGATTTTAAAAAGAAATTTAAAATTAATTTGATTAGTATCCAATCAGAAATAACTCGGAATGTTTCATAAACCAAATACACTTGTTTAAAATCATGAAAGACTTCCTTTCTTTTTTAAATGGGAAATAAAGCTCTCAGTGATAAAAGCGATATTCAAGTTCAGTTTGACAGAATGCTAAATATTTATTAGTTCTTTTTACAGTAACCTAGTGCTTAATTGATTTTAACAATCAGTAAGAATTTTCTAAAATTTAAATTTAATTTGAAATCGGCACCAGTCATTACCGTTATCATTGTTGCTATTATTGTTACTATCATTATTGAAGTATTTCAGTAACATCATTTAGAATGATTATTTGCCAAATCAGTAATTGATAACCAAATTTAAGTATAAATGTATTAAAATATCGAAAGACTGTGATAAAAACAAATGAAATTTATTTCATTTTCTCTAAAATTTAAATTAAGCCGTCCTTGAACCTAAATTTAAAAAAAAGTTCCTCTGCACATTCCTGAAAAATTTTACAAAAGGACAAAAGTTGATTGTGTAAAAGTGTTACATTTAAAAAAAAAAAACAAATTCATTCTGTAATTGAAAAATAAATATATCTTTTATCACTTATCTTTTAATATTAATGTGATTATTTCTAGATATAAAAATAGTAGAAAGGAAATAATTTTTGCTTTTTTAGCAATCCAACTCTGAAGCTCTATCATCAGATATTCTGATTCAAGATCAAAAAGTTGAGAAGAGTTGTTTTGAGAGGTCAGTCACTAACATAAATTTTAACTTTAGTTCTGTTCAAACCTGTGACAATAATGCCAATCAAATTAAAGGACAGCTAGAGGATTACGAGAAAACAACTTTAAATAAAAGTGATATTAACGATTCCACTACTACAAAAGGTAACGCTAGGATTGCCTGCACTGAAAAGGCCGAGAGAGAACTTACTCTTTCCAGTGACTTGCTTAAATCTCTGCCCGATACTGAAAGTAAATCTGCTGATGATTCTGAAAAGATCTCAGAATATACAAATTCTAATTTATCTCAGAAGCTCAAGGAGGAGCTGAAGATTAAGAATTCAGAAAGCAGCAAGTCACTCTTCAGGAAAGTTGGAAGTTTCAGGTTGAGAGACCGAAGATCAAATTCTATGAAAGCCCAAGAATCGGAAGGAATGCTGCCTCCAACTGCAGCAGTGAAACGAACCCATTCTATTCATGGAACTTCTCATTCCAACAGACCCTTCAATAAAAGGTCAATACGTCGGGGAAAACCAAATACTGTTAAAACTGGGTTGCCATCACCTTTCAAGGTCATTTCCGAGCCTGTGCGGCTTATTCACTCCTCCGTAGATTCTACTTCCTATAAAAGTATAAAGTTGCCAAACAATCCTGCTAGAAAATGGCTGAAAGATGATGTCTTTGAAGATAAATGCCGAATGAATGGCTTAGAGGAAACAGATAAGACAGAAAAAAGTATTGCAAATTCAAATACGGAACATTCCATTCAAACTATTACAGAGTTGGCTGTTGAAAATTCTAAACAGCTGCCAGATTGTACTGAAGTTCTGCAGGTTGACTCTTCAGTAGAAATTGGAACTTGTGGAAATATAGTATCTCATAGTAGTAATGCAGGAGAATTACCGCCGTTTACAGAATCAGAAAAAGAGAACAAGAATGATTCTAAAAGTAATGAAGTCAAGACCACAAATAAAGATGTAAAATCATTTTCTGCTAGGCACAAAGAAATAATTCGCGAGGCCTTAAATGAATTGTCTATCACTGTTACTGATTTCTTCACAGCGCAGCAAAGTTCCCCAAGAAATCTTTTGCTGAAACAGGAAGAGCAAATAAATATTTCTCTGCAGAAATTATCAAAAACGACAATTAAGCTGATTTCTCATAGAAACAGTACTGATACGAAAATGTTTTCACGAAAATATAAAGAGAAAATTGATGTTTGCTTAAAAGACTTGACAGAATCATTTGGAAAAGTCTGTCAGGATCAGCATAAAGAAAACCTCGATTCTTGCTTAAAAAGACTATCTGATGCTATCTCAAAATTCACTTCTCATATTGGTACCACAAATACGCTTAGCAAATTACAGGAAAGCCATAAAAAGTCTTGCACATGGTCAAATTTTGAGCAGAACACTAAAAAATCCCACCTCCGAAAGAGACACAGCACATCTGAAATATATAGTTATACTGGAGCTAAATTTGGTCCTTTAACACAAGAGACATTAAATATTTTAACAAGTGTAGGAGAAATAAAGGTGAAAGTCTCCACACCCGATAAAAACGTTAAAAAGCAGGAAACATTCTTGACCCCAGCTCCTGTTAATGACATCCATGAAGTAGACTGGAAAACTGCATCTTCAGTTTTAAACAAAAGTTCCTCGTCGCCCCCCTGTGAGATGACTGGGCGGCCCAGTATACTTCGAATAAAAAAAGAATGTGCTGGCAGGGTGTCTGCAAGCATTCAGAAATATGACAGCTTGTCTAGAAAATCGCATTCCCCTGCAAATAAAAGACCTTCCACGACTCCCCAGTCTCCTGTAAGAGTTCCTAGTATATTCGTCCAAAATTGCAGCAAGGGTGGCTTGAGCAGAAATGCATCTTCCAGGAGCCACGAATCGAAAATATCGGCTCCAAAGCTGCCAATGACAGATTATGTGAGACGGCGTTCTTTCAACATTGGTAGCAGTTCGGTACAAACACGATCCCAAACAAGAGAAGGAAACACACCACCGTGCCGATTAACTTCAGTTAAATCACTATCAACACCATCTATTAGTACTCGCTCTAGCGTGATACCATTGCGGGACAACACCAAAAATAACATACCAAAGACTGGCTCGACTCAAAAGCCTAACAAAGAAAATGATAAAAAAGCTTTAGCTAATACACCGTCCATTAAGAAGCCGTTGCTGCGCACAGATCCCAGTAGCCTTAAAACACCAAAAAAGGCCAATTCAACCAGTAGCCCATTGACAAGACAGTCTGCAAAAGCCACTCCTTTAAAAGCTAGCAAGCTGGATATCCCTAGGAAGCATTCTTTGCGCTACAATTTGAAAAAGTCACCTGTCATTTAGATACTGTTAATCCTGATTGTTTACCTTCAGATTTTCACGATTGTGTTTCCTCATAAAGTCATTCTAGTTATTTAAGGCATAATGTAATTATTATAAATAAGAAATCATGTCTCATAAAAAATTCTATAAAAATTAAGAAGAAAATTATTTTTATGTAAATATGTTAGACAGTTTTTAAAATACTTCATATCTTATGTACATATTTGCTCAAATGTTGACTTTTTTTTATATAGCAAAAATATTTTACATAATTATGTCTGCAGCTATGAGAAATCTCAGTATTTTATTATTTTCAATTGTTGATGGAAAGAAACTATGTACTTGTACTGTGGTTCTGACAGTCCTATTTCATAATTATCATGAAATAAATTTAATTTGATTGTAGAAGAAAGTTATGCTATTTCCAAATTATTTAGAAAATTCATTCCACTTTCATTTATATATCATAAACTAATGAAAAAAACAAAAAAAAAACAAACGAGAAACCGCCACTGTTTTTTTAATCTAGCAGAAACACTATACTAATTTTACTATATCTACATTTTTTGAACCATAAAAAAAAACCACCTTTATCAAATACTTACATACTAAATTACAGTGATTGATATTTTTACTGCCTTGTTTGGCATAATTAAAGGTACTGAGTCAGTCTTAAATAGAAAGAAAAATTAAATTTCTTTTGATGTAAACAATTCTTTCCAGATATTAGATAATTAAGAGGTGTATTCAAGTTATAACACCTCTGATTTTTTTTCTCAGAACTGGAAACAGATAGAAACATGCAGTTCGTTTTAAAATAAGCGGGCACACTTTGTCAATGTGTGACAGAGATGGCGGCACTATATGGCACACAGAACCCTAGTGGCAGCGGTGAGAGTGAGCGACTGTTTTTGATACTTAAAATGGCAACGTTTTCGTTATAAGATCAGCGTGTAATCATTCGTTTTCTCCATTTGCATGGTGTGACACTGATTGAAATTCATCGCCAGTTGAGTGAGATGTGGTGATGGTGTCATGAATGTGTCTAATGTGCGTTCGTGGGTGCAACGGTTCAAAGAAGGCAGAACGTTGTGTGACAACAAACCAAGACAATTTCAGCGTCGCACAAGCCGGTCTGACGACATGATCGAGTGAGTGGAGAAAGTTATTTTGGACGATCGCCGAATGAGTGTGGAACAGTTCGCCTCCAAAGTTGGCATTTCCGTGGGATCTGCGCACACAATCCTGCCCGACGACCTGAAAATGCGAAAGGTGTCCTCCAGGTCGGTGCCACGAATGCTGATGGACGACCGCAAGGCTGCGCACAGGGCATGTTGACAATGGATGAGACATGGATGCCATTTTTCAATCCTGAAATGAAGCGCCACTCTGCTCAATGGAAGCACACAGATTCACCGCCACCAAAAAAATTTCGGTTAAGTGCCAGTGCTGAAAAAATGATGGTGGCCATGTTCTGGGACAGTGATGGAGTAATCCTTACTCATTGCGTTCCAAAGGGCATTACGGTGACAGATGTATCCTACGAAGATGTTTTGAAGAAGCTCCTTCCTGCATTGCATGAAAACCGGCCGTAAAAGGCTGCACATGTGCTCATTCACCACAACAACGCACCAGCGCATCGGGCGAATGTGATGCAGCAGTTTCTTCGTGAAAACAACTTTGATTTCTCATGCTCCCTACTCACTTGACTCCTAGCAACTTTTGGCTGTTTCCGATGAACGACACTCTGTGGCTGCACATTCACTAGTCATGCCGCTATTGCATCAGTGATTTTCCAGTGGTCAAAACAGATTCCTAAAGAAACGTTTGCAGAGGCCATGGAATTATGGCATCGACATTGTGAAAAATGTGTACGGCTGCAGTGACATTACGTCGAGAAGTGACACAAGTTTCATAGTTCTGAGGTGATTAGTTAGTGAGAAAAAAAATTGAAGGAGTTATAACTTAAATGCACCTCGTATGTGAGATGGCGTTCTAAAAAAATAGGTATTTCTTTGACGCCTCAAAATAGCAGATAGTTCAAATGGTGCAGAAGATTTCATCTCTGCAGCTGCATAGAAGTAATAGTGTCCTCATTATTTACAAAATAATTCAGTTTCCTTGATGTTTCTTAAATAAAAATATTGTAACACAAAACTTCTAATGTCTACCTCTTGAAGGATTATCTGGATTTTGAAATGAAACTGCATAACAGATCAACAATAGTTCACTGCTCTTTGGAAAAATGTTCTTTTGAAATAAAATTTGGCTGTTCTGTCTTAAATAGATAAGCTTGAAAAGTCAAATGATAAACTGGAATAAGATAGACTAGAAAGTATATCCATTCAGTCAAAGCAGTTTAGAAATTTGTGAGAAGTTGGAGGAACAAATACTGTGATTAATGCTAGATTAAAACTGCATTATCTATTATATTCTTAACAACGGTAGGAAAGAATCCAAAAGCATGACAATCGTGAATAAATTGTTAAGACTATTACTAGGAATACTGCTAAAAAAATAAAAAGTTTCAAATATATTCAAACAGCTTCAATTGACAAATGTAAAAAGAGGGAAACAGGGGTGTTTGTGCTCCGGGGAAACCCCGGAATTCCGGGGATTTTGAACTTCGATACCCGGAAATTCTGGGGATCGTCGTTCAAAAGGAAGTAGGAATAATAATGAATTATTTATTTTGATCTGGGTAATTTTGTTTGCTTTGAAAGCAGAAAACGCAAGGTCAGTGTGTGTGGTGAAAACTTTTCCTTTCTTTCTCCAAAGGCAGTGATAATGCGTGAAAAGGGGGAAAAAAACTTCTTTTTTGTTCTTTCCTTATTGCGAGTTATGACTCATTCCCCCGGTTCTCGGACATTCTCTTCTGGATTCTTTTCGGCAAGTAGGCAGAAAAAAAAAGGAGAGACTTCGTTCGACCAGATGTGCGATCACGTGACCTGGCGTGGCGCCAATAAGTAGAGAAGGGGGATTTTTCGCCGTATTAGCTAATACGGGTATTCTCCCCCCCCCCCCCCCCTTCTCGAAACTCCAAAATGTCGGTAGTAAGTCCGTAAGTTTCCGGGGATTTTTTGGGGTCCCACAAACACCCCTGGGGAAATTAAGTTACTGTTGAGAAGATGATGCTGGCACTTATGATAATATATACCAGACTTTAGAATATAGAAAAAGATAATGGACAAATATTTTTTACTTCAGACTGGGAAGTGAATATTGATGTCTGGCAACCATTGGCGCCTTTAGTCAGAATTTTGCTTATGGACATAAAAAAAAAGATTAGATAAATTTTGATTTTTGAAACAGACAGAATTGTTGATGGAAATAAATAAAATGAGGTTTGCATTGAAAATTACAAATGATATGGGGAAAAGATAAACAGTTGGACAATTGATATATTAGGAACTTGGCCGTCCTAAGGTAAAAGGAAGTACAGTAAAACCCAGTTATTACGCTCCTCAAGGGACCATGAATTACAAGCGTAATAAGCGGGATAGCGCTATAAACGGGTAATGATTTATGAGATGAGGAAAGATTTAGACACCATTTTACAGGAAACATACTTGATTCTGCAATAAATATCGTGCAAATATTAGCTTATTTCCTGTTAAAAAAAACTTTGATTGTGGTTTGCCGTGTGTGTGTGCTACTATTATGGATTATGACATTTTCAATGCGGTTCAAGTAACTATTAACATCAATTGGTACACCACTAGGAGCAACACTAATATATTTTCGGAGCAGATTTAGTGCACTGAAGGCTTCATTTCTTGTGGGAGCATTTTTCTCTGCAGATTCAGTTTCCTCCGCATCACTGTCTTCATCCTGGTCAGCAGCATGATCTGCAATCATGTCGTCGACATCGCGGATTTCTGAGGTCACTAGGCTATCGTCAACTGACACAAAATCCTCTAAACTCACATCCCCCAGCTTATCCCATACAGCAGTCCAATCGTCGTCATCATCCATTGAAGTGGCATTTGTTTCGGGGAGTGCTAGATCATGTTCCTACCAAATTAAAAAAAAAGAAAATTAACCCCCTGTCGAAGCACAGAAAGTTTTACACAGTTGGTAGATAATAACCCAATTTAACAATATTAAGAATCTTACCTTAAAGAATCCTGCTCTCCTGAAGCAGTTGGCGATAGTCTGAGCATCAATCCCTTCCCCTGCAGCAGAGATGAAGTTCACAGCATCCAGCAAAGTGATGCGATTTGAGTCTCCACTCTCGATACACTGCAGATATCGCAAAACAACACGCTTTCGGTAGAAATGCTTTAGCACTTTTATTACTCCCTGATCCATTGGTTGAATCTTACTAGTTGTGTTGGGAGGCAGGAAAGCAAGTTCTACATTTTTCAGATTCACATTTTTTGGGTGAGCTGGACAGTTGTCGATGAAAAGTAGAATCTTGCGATTGGCTTTCATCATTTTTTGGTCTAAGTCTTTCAGCCAAGAGACAAACAACTCACCCATCATCCAGGCACGTGCTTGATTCTTGTATTCACATGGCAGTCTTTTAATGTTTTTAAAACATCGAGGCCTTGCTGACTTTCCCAACACTAGCAGTGGCAATTTCTCAGATCCATCAGCATTTGCAGCAACAAGAACAGTTACCCTTTCCTTGCTTAATTTTCCACCATGGCATTTTTCCCCTTGCAACACATATGACTTGTCAGGCATTAGTTTGAAAAATAAGCCACATTCATCCGCATTAAAAACATCGCGTGGCGCATAATTAGTAATGAGCCTCGGGAGCACTTCATTTTGCCACTCATTTACATCACTGTCACTAACTGATTCTGATTCTCCACTGATTTGGCGATATACTAATCCGTGCCTTTTCTTGAATCTATCTAACCAATCATTAGAGGCAGAAAATTCTATGTTCAATTTGCCCGCTATTTCACGCGCCTTTTCTTGAATGATTGGGCCACTTAATGGCACTGATGCATCACGGGACTGATGAATCCATTCAATTAGAATTTCCTCGGCATCTTCATATTTTCCAGACTTTACTTTTTTACGTTTGCAACCACCCTTCGCTGCATCGGTAATTGCATCCCTATTTTTTAGTATTGTTCTAAGAGTTGATGAGGGGATTCCTATAGATTCTGCGAAATCCTTCTGCGAAATCCTTTGTAGAATTCTCGTCGTAATTATGGAGAATTTGCAATTTTTCACTTACAGAAAGGGATTTCCGCTTCGACATTTTGCACTTCTGTATCACAGATCCGCACTTCAGAGTTCAAAGATTCTCTCCCACCAGGGAAAGAAAAAAGAATCTTTAGTTTAACATTTCTTTTCGATACAAAATTTCCGATATAAAAAATTTCTTTTCGATACAAAATTTCCGATATAAAAAAAGCGCTACAAGCGGTATTTGAAGCGTTATAAGAGGGTAAAAGTATACAGAGTTATATAGAAAATTCCAGGGACCGTATAAAAGGAGCGTAAAGAACGGGATAGCGCTATAAGCGGGAGCGTAATAACGGGGTTTTACTGTAACTACAAATTTTCGGATTTTTCGTTTTCTGCATTTTCTACGTAAGGAAGTATTTACACATCTTCCTCAGCAATTTGGTAGAGATCTGCTGTTAAGTTTGGTCACTATTTCGATGATCAAAGGTAGCAACTGACTCACAATATGCTTATATCTACGGTCAAAGGCAGCAAATAATCAATTTCCAAATTGCTAGTTGCTTCCTTTTACCTTAGGATAGCCGAACTGCTACTGTCTAATAAACAATTGAGTTTGAGAAAAGCGGACCAGAAGTGGAGAACTTTCACCTCTCAAACCTATTTGGATATTTTCTCCACTTTGCTCACACTCCAGCTGTAGTCCAAAGGGAATTTCTCATTGTGGACGGGATTTAAAACAATGTCCCTGTCGTCGCACATTTGAACCATGACAAAGTTAAAATATAGAAACAAAATTAAAAGTTGTCTTAAAAAGAATGTAGTTAATTTAAAAATCACAAATTCATATCAGTGATGAGTAAAACGTCACGGCCATTGACTTGAGTCAGACGAAATTGGGGTCTATCTTAACTGAATTGACTATGCGAAGAACAATTCCTTGGCTGTTTCTGGTTCAAGGTGGCCACTTACTCAGTTGCTCAAATGAACTCAATACAATGGCTTGAATAAGTAAGTTTTGCAAACCAATCAACAGTTGTCACTTTTTAACAAAAGTGTTTTGTAGATTGCAAATTGTACGGGGTTGTGTGTGTACTACAAAACTGAATTGACACTTTTTTCTTTTTCTTTGATGGAAATGTTATGCAATCATCTGATGTGAATTTGATGATCTTTTAAGCACTTCAAATCAGCAAATCTGGGGCATCTATAATTAATTCTTTAAAAATAAACCACGTGCATGATTCTAGATTATCAGGAATAGAATGCTATTAATTTCCAAATTTCCATCTCCCCCCCCCCCCCCAATTATATTTCGCAAGAATTTAGTAGAAAATTTGTTGATTCCATTGATCGATATAGTAATACCAGAGGCATTTTTTTTTTTTTTTTTTTTTGTAATACAAAAGCAAATTTTTGGTCTGGAATAAACACCTTCATACAAGGAATATTCACAAATAAATATTGTACTTGACTTTTACTTATCATGAACCTTATTAAATGTTTCTGTTATATGAAATATATTTTTTTTCCTCCTATTTTTATTACAATGGGTAATTAAATCTAATTTTTACAACTTAAACAATGTATGCATTATATATATATACAAAATTTTGAAATACATAGGTTTAATAAACATCAAAATGTTACCGTAAAAAAAAAAAAAATATGCATGATTACCTTTTAATAATATATTTGAAATTTACTTGCTGAAATACTGTATACACAGTCATCAGCTGGTTTCTATTTTTCATACAGACTACAATAACACAACAAATGTATCATAAACTTAAGCAATACAAACTTCTGTGATATTTTTTTGAAAAGTGGGTTTTACTTGCAATTTCAAGTATTTCCGTAGTTTGGGATTTTGTTTGAAGAATGAAGTCTAGAAATAGGCATTTTACCTTGAATTGAAAGATAACTTGATTGCTTAAAAATTGTTTACGTCTAAAAATCAGATTATAGCAAGTTTCACAGTTTAATTTTGTTTCTTAGTATTCAAGATGGTAGACAGGGCTTGATCGTCTAGTCTCAGACAGTTGGTATGGAACAATATATGTCAGTGCGATAAAACAATCAACTGTAAGAGTGTCTGTGATTGATGCTTTGGCCACTCTTGTTGTAGATAATAAATTTATATATATATATATATATATACACACACACACACCAGATTGTCATAATTAATGGACCCCTATTCAAAACTCTGTAACACAACTAATAAGTGTAATGCCACTAGAATTAAAAAACATAAACCATTACAGGCATGGGAGAAGGATTCTGTGAATCCTTCATTTTAGTTCCAGAATCTACCTCTGGGTAATTATGGCACTGTAAAAGAGGAAATGTGTGACAAAGCATCAACAAAAGAAGAAGTAAGACAAAGCTCAGATGAAATTTCAATTTTTGTTTGCTTTTTTTTCAAAAACAGACAGAAACTGAACTAGTGTGCTACAGGAAATGCTGTCAAAGCTCCAAACTCATTCACAGTTGCTGATGATATTCACTTTTGATGTGATTTCCGTTGTTCTGGATCAAAAATTGAATATTGTTTGCTCAATTGCAAAAGCAACATTTTGGAATAATGTTCCGCACATGCTGTTATGTTGTCTTTTAGGTTAAGAACACTTCCTCAATAGACAAAATAAAAATCGCATGGTATAAGATCAGGTGATTGTGGCGGTCATGCAATGGACAAGAAGTGACTAATGATTCTTACTTCAGTAAAGTGATGTCAGAACAGCTGTTGTACTGACCATGCAAAATGAAGCATAAATATTGCCTAATCCAGACATCCTCTTCGCTGCACTTGAGGAATAAAGAAACTGCAACATAAGATGTTACCTTCATAGTGTAACAGAACCAGTGATGGCTACTGATGGGTAGTTCTTTGAAAAAGAATTGCTCTATGATGAAATTTGAAATAACACCACACCAGATGGTTAGTTTCAGCTATTACAGCAGGATTTTCTAAATAACGTGATGCTTTGGAAGCCCATATGCGACAGTATTGAGTTGACAGTCCCATTGAGATGATAGTGGGCCTCATCTTCCCAGAGAATGTTCCATGGCCAGGCATCGGCCATTTTCATTCTAGCCAAAATAGTTAGAGCAAATAATTGTTTTTTCAGCTAATCTTGTTTGAATAATAGTGGATTCGTTTCCAAAGAAGTTTCGACATAGTGACATAAGGGACATTCAGCACAAGCAAACCTCTGCTACATGAGATGAAATAGACTTTCTTCCTCTTTCAGGCTTAAATTTCAAGGATCCAGTTTTCTCAACTTGATAAAGGATCTTTGAAATTCATGTAGAGTAGCTGCTGCATTGCATCATTTAAGATAAAAAATAATTAAAGCAAGTTTAGGCAGTGAGTAACACATATTTAACAGTAAATGTTCAGAATACTTTTGTGATATTGTTACCTGGGGTATTTTCATGGATCCCTCCCAAAAGATGGCAATGGACTCAACTCTAAGCAGATTCATTGGTTAATGCCCTCCTACCACTGGAGGTAGTAGGGCACTCCCGAGGCAAGAGAGAGGCATGAATTTGTAATAAAAGGAAGAGGTTCTGTGGAATAGAGGAGTGTGGGGCAGGAGCTGTGTGCCATTGCCAAGGAAAGCCAATTTGCCTCCCCGCAGATGGAGACTTGTAAGCCCGATAGACTCAAGAAGAGTCTGCAGCGAAGAAAGCCAGTTTGCTTCCCTGCCGTTGGAGATAGTTAGTGTAGACCACCCGATCTCATGACACCCCTACCCCTTGCTGAACATTAATTTTGACAATAAGTCTGTCCGGCAACAATATTATAATATTTCCTCTTGTAGAGTGCAACATTTCATGCTATTGGCAGAATACAATATCATAAATGTTTTCATACTGGTTGAAAATATTCAAGATTCTTAGATGGAAGCAGCACTCAGGAATCCATTGTTTTTAATAACTAATTAGAAATTAGTATCAATGACAGCATTTACTTAAAATAGCGTTAAAATTATTTTTAATGAGCTACAAACCACAGTATACCATTAATAAGTCTTTCAATGCTATAGTGATAAACTGACACAAACTACAACTTGTCTTATGAAGAGGAGGTCTGACATTCTAATAATAAAACGTTCTGGTATTACAACAGCAGGAAAAAAAAAAAAAAAAAAACCCCTGAACATATTAAGGTTTGTGTAGTTGGAATATAAGTTTATTTATAATTGGGAGTTACCAACAATGAATTGCAAATTTGTAATAAGGAATTAATAGGGTGGAATCTCCCCTTTATTATTTTTTTTTTTAATCATACGAACTTTAACACCAATATGCATGAAAAATTTATTTCGGTTTAAACTTAATACGGGAAAATACAGGGAAAGTATTTCAATTTAAAAGCAATCCTGATTTTGTATTTAGATATTTCTCTTACCCAAAATTGAGGAATGTATGGAGTGCTCAGAAGCCAATCAGTGTAAGTCATTTTTTTTTAAATTGAAATTTTTTCTGTAAGGTCCTGCTCTAATGTTTATACTTTTGGTTGACAAAGTGCCCAAATCACTCCTCCAAGTGTATAGTTATGTTATCTTTCAATAAAAAATTTATTCTTCAAATGTTATTTTTTGGTACGTAATTAAAAAAAAAACCTATTCATTTTTTGGTTTATTGACTTGCACTGATTGGCTTCTGAGCACTCCATATGAACATCATTGTCACAATGAAAGGTTCATGGAAAACTGGAGTGGCAGACGTGCAAATTGAAATGCAACCTCGTTCATTAGATCTCACACCCATGGACTTTTTTCTGTGGGATATGTGCATGAACAGCTCTACACAACCAAGCCTGGACTTGCAGGAATGCACTGAGATTGAAGTTCATTCCATTTTAAGGGAGCTGTGCGAGAAGGTCTGCAGCAATGTTGCCACACAAATGCATAAATGCTGACTTTCTTTAGTTCATGCATCTTCATGATTAGAAGTTGCATTGATAGGTCATTACATTGTTGCTACTGTTTGCACAATTGATCAGGACATTCAATTGTTGCTCCTGTATGCAAAATTGACCAGGTCCAAATGATACACCCTGTATATGCATGAAAATTGAGAGAAAATCACTTATGGAAAAACTTTGAAACCGAAAGTTATAAGTTACTGAATGGGTTACAATAGACCAGTTTTTTTGTTTGTTTATAGCACAACATGGATTTATGGATATGATCCTGAAAATTTCAATTCATGTAGTGGCAGGAACTTTTGAGGTTAAAATTTTATGAGTCATCTTTTATGTAGCTTTTTTTTTTTTTAAGTAAAAGATTAAATATGAATTACCAAATTAATAAAATTCAAAAATTATGATATTGATTGATAAGATAACATAGTGTGTTTGTAGAATAAAGTAACATTTATTTGACTATTAATGTAAGATTTTATATAATATGAATATTTTTTTAGTAATAGAAGTATCACTCAATTATTTAATCATTAATTTAATACTAGATTTTGAAGCAAGAGAAAAGAGAATATTTACAAAAAGACCTGTGTATGTTGATAATGATGAATGGGTAGTCTCTTGCAGTTGTTTTGAATAGGAACTGGTGGGAAAACTCTGACTCTTATAGAAAAAAACCTATTTACAGAGGTTCAACATGGTAAAAAAAAACAAAACTATTTTTAAGTTAATACACTAATCTCAACTATTCATATTAACAATCCATTGTTGAATTGTGAACTCGTTAATATCTTTGGAAAATGCTATTTGGATTGCAGACTACTATTTATATGGAATTTATCATTAGTAAAAAATAATAGTACTAGGCATAGCAGTCATTCATAAAAAAATTTGGTTTTTGATATTCACTTTTATTTTGGATTACCAAAATAAAGAAAATCTAAATGTATATTTAAGTTGATTGCTTGTTTTTAATTGAATATTTAGTGAGCATGTTCAGTATGCTTAGTTGTATTGTAAATCAATGAAATCATTAAAAAACTCAAATGAAGGACTTTTGTGTTGCCTGCTGTAGATTTTGTAAATTACAGATATTTTTTCTAGTTCAAAAATTCGTTCACTGTACAGCTCAGAAAGTGCTTTGAAATTTGATCAGAACATAATCATCAGGATCATTTCCTGATGAACAGATCATTTCCAGAACACGATCATTTCTGCTGTTTTTAGAGAAAGACGTTATGGATCATTAATGTTGCTTCATCTACTCTGGAATACTGGTAATCTGAACATCAAATTGCAGCATGGGAAAAGTTTGCAATATATCACTTTCGCAATTTGACTAAAAGCAGTTTGGAATCGTTGCTAAAAATAACAAATAAAAAAAATGAGACTAATTGTAAACTGAATGATTAGCTCGAATAAAACAGGAAGAGGATTTTTGGGTGTTGAAAACACTAACCTTAAATAGCTTAATATTCAATTACATTGACTTAAACTTCTTATGCATAATAAGTATTTAGGGATTCTGATTAGGTTTGAAATAAATTATAGTTAGTTTTATATATTAAAAAAAAAAAAAAAATAACTGAAAACAAAGAATTAATGTTGAACTTACTTCAGCTTATTTAAACTATTTTAAAATGACAAAAAGGCAGTACACAAATAAATTAATTTTTGTTTCCACAGGGCGTACTGTATTTGGTTGCAAATAAATTACTCAGCATTTCAAGGAGACTGTCAACAGCATTAAAAAAATCTTGCTTTAAAGAACCCATGTGAAGAATTGCAACTGTTCATATATATTGAAAGGTACTATTTCATTTTTTGTGCTGTACATAGATAAAGTTCTCACAATCTTTTCGTTGACTTGGTACTTATAGACTGTATAAAAATATAAATATTTTGATCTTGATGTAATTTATATAACAAATTATCCTATAACTAAGAGATATACTACACATCCCTTAATTAACTTTTAAAATAAAAAAACAAACAATAAAATCATAATTGTAGTATTCATTTTATGATCTACAAAATAAAGAAATTTCTTTTATGATAAATATAAACCCTAATAATTAAAAACATACAAACTTGTTCATTTTCAAATAATGTCTTGATAAGATACAAAGATTAAAAGAAAAAACAAGGTAATTAATGCTTATAGAAAGTATCAAAAGCAAAGCGGCCCCATAATATGTATAATTTTATAAACCAAATTTTATCGGAAGCGATCAGATCGTAGTCGGCGATATGCTTCAGCATTTCTTTCTCGTTCTCTGTCTCTGACTTTGAGCGAGACCGTTCTTTACCCAAGCGTGAAGCTTCTCGCTTTGCATCAGCATCTCGTTTTTCTGCACATCACCACAACTGTGTCTTTTGCATGCACAACAATCACATTTATAATGCAGCTCAACAACAATCACAACAATTGCACCTTTTGCATTCGCAACAATCACATAATAAGGAAATTAAAACAATACCAGTTTTTTGGATTTTAGCAACCTATTATTAGCAAAACACTCCTTGAGGGGTCAGGGAGTGGTCCTACAGGTCTGATTTTTTGGACATGGTCACCTACTTTTTGATGCTGAACACAATGGTGAAGGTTCATTCTAATATCTCTAACCATTTGGTCGCTCCAGTGTGAGACATTCAGACAGGATAAAAGCAAGAGCGGTTCCCTAGCAGTTTAACAGGCAAGCTGTAACCTTGGGGCCGCTAAAAAATCAAATCAATATGAAAGTAATGTAACATGGTTTTTTTTTTCTTGCCTGGTGTACACAGAACTCCACTTGTATGAAATTCTTTTTTGATGAAGACATGATAGTGACTCCTGTGAGATTGCTAATAACTTCATCCACAGGCAACTGTTGTTCCATTTCTCTTAATTTTGAATAAATGTTTAAAATTATCTGTTCCGCAGGACCACACAAAGACTGACCTTTATGATTAATTTTAAAGTATATTTTTGTGAGCTAGTGGAGGCAGCCATGATATCAAGTAGTTCCACAACTTAAAAACCAATAGCATGATTGATTTTTACTAGTTTGAAAATCCCCCCCCCCCCCCCAAAAAAAAAAAAATTTAAACACTTTATTCCATATCAGTACAAACTTGTAATTTTGACTTGTACATCAAACAAAACCTTTTGCTTGCACTACGATATTTATAGAAAGTCAGAACTGCGTAACTTGGTTCAGCGACGTCATTTCCATTCTTTTTCTGAAATTCAGTATAAGTACATGTCTGCAATCTTATATATATCACAAATGGATTTATATTCTAACATAAACAATAACGACATGCAATCCATAAAACTAGGGTGCATTTTTAAGGATTAAGTGTGTAAACTAAAATATTCACATGCATAATTTGATAGTGAAGGGTGAAGAAACTAAAGTAATTGTGCTCATATTTTTCTTAAGTCTTATTGTTAAAAATTCCAGTTCCAATTACTAGCTTGAAACTTGGAATTTCAAAAGTGAAGCCAATGAAGTCAGCCTTTAACCATACAATTAAGATATCATTCCATTCCTTTTAAACTAATGAACTCTGGTGTTTATTGTTTAATCAGGACTGAACATGCAGCAACGGAAGGGCAGTTACAGAAATAGTTGTAATATAGAAAACACAAGTTCTCCACTACACATCACTATATTTTGCAGAAAGCTGCTTTTTCTGCTTCTTCAGAAGCAGAATTACAAAGCAAAATAGAAACAAACAAAAATAGGCAATGCTTAAAATGTTTACAATCATTTGAAAAGCTTTATGATTTAATTTAAACAAAGATAGGCTCTTTTTACAATGTTAGAATAATTTAAACAAAGATAGGTCATATTTACAATGATTACAATCATTGAAAAATTTACAATTGTTTTGAATTTTTCTAATAAAAATGGACTTATTTCCATTCCTTTTTGTTTATGGAAACAATGAAAACTATTTATAACACAAGCTTCAATCATAAATCTTGTGGTTGTGTCAAATGTGTTTCTATATAGTACAGTTACCAATGGATCTGGATTATGTCCAATGGTTTATCCAATCAGATACTTCAGGATGTCCATTTCTAAAAGCACTGATATGCTCCTGAACTCATTCACCTAAAGTACATCCAGTGTTACCAAAACATATTCTGCCACAAGTATAACATTTTAATTTGTATAATTACAAATTTTTATAATTTTTTAATTACTTGTTTTGTTGAAATTGTGTATTAAAGATTTTAAATTGCTATTAGCTACTCTTACAATAGAAATATTATTACATTCACAGATTTGACGAATTTCTATAGACATATTAATATTATAAGAGGTACGAATTATATTTTTAAATTCCTTAGCAACTTTATGTTTAACTTTATTCTTATTCAGAAAAAAGGTTTTACATAATCTGTTAACCATTTTTCTTGGGTATTTATTCTATTGTAAGATTTCCTTAAAATCTCCAATTTTGTGAAACCATTTACTTTCATTTAATGTATTATTAGTAATTCTTCAAAGGTTATTCCAAATTACCACTTTTTTAGTAGAGAAATTATGCATTGATCTATAGTTTATCAATAGAAATAGTTGTACTTAAATTTTAAGTTGTTTATACCAAATATTAAAGAAACTGTCCAGCTGTTTTATTAAGGAATTTCAAGGTCATTTTTGGGAAGGAATAAATGTGATCGTGTTTTACACTGAACCACAAATCAGCGTCGTACAAATTTTAAGGAAACCTGTCCAGTTGTTTTAGTGTGATGCACATACAGAAAGATAAAGAAGAAAAATGTTTAAGTGGAATAGTAAAATTTCACATGCTCAAGTCAAAAATAGTAAAACATCCAATTAAATGATTATAAATTATTATCAGCAAAGTGAAATTTTGTATTTCTGAGTGTATCTTAAAATACAGTTGTTTCAATCTTCTTGACAATCATCAGATGGACCAGTCACTGCTGATCATTTGGGTCTTGATGTAGGTAATTCAGCTTTAGAAATTAATGTGACACCTTTAGAATTAATAAGGCAGTACACAAAATTTTGCTTATTTACCCAGAAGCAGAATATCAAGCGACGGCGCGACATTGTCGCAGAACGAAAATGAGGGCTGCAGAAAGATATCGTATAGAACAGGGGTGGGCAAGACGTCGATCGCGGTCATGGATTTGGAGATTCCGTTTTTTTTTTTTGGTTGTCGATTTGGAGATACCGCGCCACTTGGAGTATACTTGAGGTAGCCCTTACCTTACAAAGTCTGCCCACCCATGGTGTAGAATGAACGTTTTTTGCGGGACAAACGAAAAAAACACCCGCACCTGCAGAAAGTTTTTCGTCTTAGCATCAATCGTTGCAGAAAGATAAAAAACATTCTGCCTCCAGGCTTATTTACTTTTTGGCAAAATCACATTGTTTTCCAAGGCTGAAATAACCATTAACGTATATTCATTGAAACCTGAATGATGATACGACCAAGCTGATGATTGCCTACAAGTCTAAAACAGATGGCCTTTCACGACAGTTTCCATTCAGAAAAATAAATTAATCAAATACAATCAAAAACTATATATTAATAATAAAAGGACAATTAAATTTGGCTAGATAGAAACAGCAATGGAATTATAAAATAAGGAGCCTCAACTAATATAACATGATTAACTGTTCAAAGATATGATGATATAAGTGTTAATAATATCAATTCCTACAAATTCTTGAGTAAATAAGAAAATGAATTGCTGATGATGATTTTGATTAGTCAACCATGTATGATTAGTTTATTAATAAAGTTAAGTTTAGACAGCATTTAAAGACATTAAGTAGGTGATAGAACTTGATTTAGTTTGGATTTAATAGTTTGCAGAATTAGATCTTCACAGAAATTTAATTAATAAAATAGATAAAAATAAAAGTGACCTGCCATTGTAATAAAAGTAACTTTCCTAAATTTGAAGTACATCAAAAAATACAGCTTGCAAAGCAAATAAGGTCTTGTAAATGGAAGCTATCAAGACAAAATATGCGAATATGATTTACATAGAAGCTAGATTATAACATTTAATGTAATTCTTAATAAGTTAATAATATAAGTTATTAATAAAATTCCATTCATTTACAAAATTTATAATTTGATTTAAGGATTTACAATATTATTTATTCATGATTATATAAATTAAATAAATACTACCTTCATAAATAATTATTTTCCAATGCTATTTACAAATTTCTTAGATTGACTAAAATTTCACAGAATTCTAGATGATACAAGCAAAAAATTAACCTATTTTTTTTATTTCATAATGTATTTGAGGGTTTGAAGAAAGAATCGATACATCTAACCTTCTTGTCAGGAGTCTTGACATTGGCTGCTTTAGTTTTACGTTTTTGTCTAATCCCTTTTTTGGATTTTGTGTGACTGCTTTCAGGTCTTTTGGATACAGGAGGTGGATTAAGTTCGGCTTGCATTTCAAGTGCAACATGGTAATCGAGATGTTCTGGCAGATCCCAAGGCAGAATTGATAAACCACATTTGTCACATTGTTGGCCTTCCCCAAGACCGTTTAGTGTTTCATTAACATCTGATGATAAATTTGTTTTGGATAAATTGTTATTCTCTGAAATGTGAATGTTATTGTTTACAGAAGATTCTGTAGCGGGAAGCTTCAATTGAGTGAATGGTTTTTCTGGTCCATTTGAGTCACAATGGAAGAATTTACTAATGCCTACTTTCTGAGGTGTTTTCTCTGATTTTTTATTTTGGTCTTTGTGTGGAGTTCTTTGTTTTAATACTAACTGAATTTCCCTTTGAATGTCAAATGGCAATTCTGTAAGGACATTTTCATCAATATTCTCTAATGTATAATTATTTATATTAGAATGATTACTATTAGCCGTGCTACAGTCTTTATTGGGACTATTATTCGGCTTGATATTGCTGGGGTCATTAGGATTACTTAAAGGTATTTCACGTGCGATGGTGGAAGAATTTAGTTTCTCTATTTTCTTAGCAAAAAAACTACAGGTTTTAGCACTTTCTGAAGACACTTCAACACTTGCTGTAATTCCAAGCTCTCTTTCTGGATTATCTCTGTTTATAACTGTTTCAACGGAACAATTAGCAGCGGGAACAAGATCCTTACTATCAGAATTGGATAGTTCATCATTCAAACTGTCACATTCCTGTGGTTCCTTCAGTGTTGAACTGTTGGGTTGAATACAGCTATTTGTAGATATTTCTGAATTTGTTTGGATACAGGATGAGGAAGACGGGATTTCTGGTGCACAAGGTTTTACTGAATTCTTTTGAAAGAAATTGTGAAGGGTTGTGTTATTGCTGACTTCATCTTGAAACTTCCCAGCTGACAGGCCCAAACACAAAATAGCAGGTCTCCTAAATAAGAAATAAAAAAGAAAATGTGAATAAACATAACATCAAGTATTTACATTTTGAATTTGCCCTTCAATTTATACAAAATTTCTAAATTCTTAAGATTTTTAAATGTAAGAATTAAATTTAAATCATTTCAACTAAAACTATATTAATGATAAAAAGAAGAAAAAAGATCAAAAATAACATTTAAGAAAAATATTTTGAATTTCAGTTTTTCAACTATTACATTTCATTTTCATGTTTGTTTTTTTAATTGAATCTTAAAAAACTTATTAACGTGTGGGTTTTTTAAGAAGTTTATAAAAATTACTGGAGACACAATGCGTAATTAAAAAAGATTTTATGTTAAAAATCTTAGTTAAGAATATAAATAAAAATTAAAATATTTAAAAACAATTCCTGTACAGTTTCAGGGAATCATAGCTCCCCATCATCAGCAAGCATCTTTTGTTTTGGTGATAAGATTCCATATTTCAACATTAGTTCTTTTCTAGTTTCTTTATTCTTACTAATTCTTTTATTATTTTGTACTATGTTTATATTTTTTAATTCAGTATCTGTTGTATTAGCCCAACTACAAAGCTGCATAACTAATTAGTGAGTTGAAGAATGCATGGTAAATCATCATTTTAATCTTCCTGGTAAATCATCATTTTAATCTTTCTGGGTAAACTATCTTTGATATACAGAAGAATATATGAGAGAACATTACTTTTTTTTTTGTAGGTTTTTGATATGATTTGACCTTGTGAAAGTTTTATTTAATGTTAATCTAAGGTATTGAAGTTCATCCACTTGTTCGATTTCTTTGCATTTTATGCAGTATTTAGGGCCTTTTAGCAAACATTTTAATGAATGATAAAAAATTACAGCCTTTTTTAGGATTAATGAGGAGGAGTTTAGTTTTGTTTTCGTTACTAAGTTTGTTGTTGTGGGTCCACTTTTGAATGTTAACAAAATTTTTTTTTGTTTTATTTTCTGTGCTAATTTGATGTTATTAATCGCTTTATATATATAAGAATATTATCGGCATATATGTATATGTGGCAGTTTTTTATAATAATAATAATAGTCAAACTTGGCTAATTCGAACTTTTTAATTCGAAATTCTGGATAATTCGAATTTTTTGCTCGGTCCCTAGAATTCTGTATTAAAATAATATTAAAAAATCGTGGATAATTCGAATTTTTCATACGATTGTCCTTAAAATATTACGGTAAAAATTGTTCCTGAGACTTTTCTCAGCTAAGATACATTATTTATTTTAACTGATTTTTCTAAGGAAAACAAAAGTGAGGGTTGGAATGTATTTTTGTATCAATTGATAGGTTTGAATCATATGCTGTGACTCAAAGATTGCATTCAATGAAGCAATTAAAAATATCTGCCTTTTTGTTTTGAAAGTGATGAATAATTAAGCTAGTAAAAATGTTTGATTTAATGAAAAAAAAAAAAATGTAGCAGTATTCTTAGATAAAGTTTATGTGTTAAATCTTTATCGTGGAGTTAATCTTTTTTATTCATCTCTTCTGTTTGAGAGAATATATGTAATTCGAATTTTTGGATATTTCAAACTTTTTCTCTGGTCCCTTCAACTTCGAATCATCCAAGTTTGACTGTAATAATGTTGCCTCTCCA
>JAFIDM010014012.1:70137232-70154091 GCA_023159025.1 Thereuonema tuberculata
GAAATCACAGAATGTATTGTATCTTGCAGAAACCGATTGTTGCTAGTCAGTGCTGTTGACTTGGTGAACCATGTTACAGTAGAGTCCCGAAAACTCGGCACTCGATTACCCGGCAGTCAGGATAACTCAGCCAACCCTGGCAGGGCGGGAAAAACCCCGCGCGCAGACCCTTTACAAGTTACATTTATATACAGTTTATGTATTGGGTATTTTCTTAAGTTTATTTGGACAGTTTAAGTTTGAGTTATAGCATTTCTTTGTAAACTGTTGTATTCTCAAGCAACAAATAAAAGTATTTTATGACGAAAAAAACGTACTTCAAATCCTCATATGTGAATTGAATTTCTTCATTAATCTGATTAAACCATTGAACAATCTGATCAACACTCTTTGAACCGTTAATAATTAAAAACGTGTCGTCCACAAAACGCCTATAAAACACAATAGAGGATTCCAACTAGGGAATAGCCATTGCCTTCATATCAATGAAGGCCATGACCATTTTGGCAATAACCGCCGAAGAAGGTAACCCCATAAAGATACCATGCGTTTGTTGAAAAATCACCCTGAAAATGAAAAAAAACGTACTTATTCTTTTTTTAACACCTTTCCCGATAACCCGGCAGTTTCTCAAACTCAGCCACCCTTTGGTCCACATTAGACCGAGTTTTCGGGACTCTACTGTATTCAGTTATGATCAAGTTCTTATTAAGTTTGAAAAGTTTTATGTGCAGTTGAGTCATATAAACTTCCAAGTTTGACTGAAGCAAAGTCTGATTTTTTTGTCAAGTAAGAGACTGTATAAAGTTTAGTTTACAAATCCTAATTCTGTGTTACAAAGTTCCAGTGTAAATACAAGTGTTATTCCAAGTGTACCAAGGATTAGCGGATCCAGTTACAGCTATTTTGACATGAAACCTGCAAGTTTCCTGACAAGGTCAAGTTTGAATAATAAAGGCAAAGCTCACCAATGACTGAATAGGCCCACCAATTGTTTTGCATTCGAATATGAAATTTGGAACAAGTTGGAAGCAAGATGAAGAAGCACCATCTGCATTCTGTTAAATGGACATTAATTGTATTTCATCTTATCCTGGTGAGGTATATCATTCAAGATGTAAGATCTGTGATTTAAATTGTTGTAACCAGTTATTTTTACTAAATCACTTAAAGTTAAACATTGACTCAGGTTTCTTACTCCCTACGATTCGCTCTACACATTAAGTTTCCTCCTGTGCTACACATCAATAAATATTTGTTATGGTTTAGCTCAATAACAAAATAAACGATGTTAATATTCCGATAAAGTATTCCAAACTGCTACATAATCTTAAAAGAGTATAAGTGATATCATCAAACATAAGCTGAGGGAGAATTTTTTTCCCCCTTTCTACTATTAATAAGAATTTGAAATATCTTTTTAATCTAATTCAAAACTTATTTCCTAATAAAGTCTGCTTTCTTAATATACATGTGAACTCCATGAGTAATGTTTCCAAGGAAGTGAGAAATATACATTAATAAACAAGACTAGCATTTAGATGAAACATTGTATTATGAGTTTACCTAGAACCTATCAGACATTATTCATCTAAATGTGAAAAATTAATAAGTGAAAAATGTTCAAATGTATTCTGCTTTTTTGTCTTTGAATTTATATTAATAGCTAAAAATGAAAAGATGTCGTGATTCAAATGATACTGTCCTTTATCTCAACTAGTATTACAGTACTTTTGCTCAAAGTATTATGTGTTCAAGGTTCATGTATAAAATAAGTACAAAAATAAGGGCAGACAACTAATTATTTTAAATACTGATAAACTATACTCTGCTCCTGCAGTGCATCATGGGACCTAAGGATAAGTGTGAATCTTTGAACTACAATGCTCATGCACTGAGAATTTCAAACTTGTCTTCTTTATTACCAAAACTGCAGGAGTCCAACAGGACCTGTCTTTCCTCTGACCCATACAACTGGGTGGAATTCAGGAACTGGATAAATAGCTAATCTAGATTTTCACTTTTAATGATTCCATCAGTGGAATTTTCTTAAACACCAAAAAGTAATTGACGATTTCTGTCATATACTCAAAAACCCTGCTAAACATTTTTCCTTGAGAGCCTTTAACATGGTTCTCTATCTGTTAAATTTCGAATCAACTGATATTCTTCCTCTGTCATTTATTTGCCACAACAGCTCGTAAAAGTTGACGCAAAATTTGTCTCTTTTTCATCATTATTCGGACTATTTGTAAAAGTTACTAAATGTTAACAATGCATATATATAAATCGACAACACACTTGAAATAATTATAAAAAACTTTAAAAAAATTTTAAAAACCGTAACATGTTTCGATTAGCTTCCGCTAATCATCCTCAGACGGAATGAAGGAGAAGGAATTATTCCGCCAATACATGGCCTCGTCACAAAAAAAAACAAAACAAAAAACAAACAACACCTCCAATTGGCTCCTCTCGTTTGAGGCGAACCAATAATCGTGAAGCTCAAAAGTCCAATGCCATTTCACCGTCAGAGGGGGGAGAAGATCCAAGAATATTTAAAAATGACTGCCATAATGAAGAATGTTATCAACAGAAACCTTGACATTATACGATTTTTATTTCAAAATAAAAAATGATTCAATAAATTTTCTTAGATAGCTATCATTCTGTTTGGCAACAATTCTAACCCTATCCATATCAATTTCATGATGAAATTTATGAACATGATCGGCAGTATTATACTTAAAATTACGTTTACCAATTGCCTTTACGCGCTCCTCTAGTCGTTTTCGTAAAGGCCTATATGTTTCCCCAAAATAAATGCAAGAATGATTTTTACAAGGAATAGCATAGACGCAATTGTTCTTATTCAGACATGAGGTATCATCCAAAACCTTAGCACCCCCATTAATTCAATTTGCAACAGTGAAGCCCGTGGCCGCAACCACTCCAATTCCATAACTCCTTAATATTCGAGCAATAGGATAATAAACCCTCGGTACAAATGGAATGCTTAAAAATTTTTTTGGCTTAATTTGACTAAAATTATTTGGATTATAAAACTTATTTAGAGTGCTCTTAACCATTAAATTAATAAATCCCTCATTATAACCACAATTGAAAGCTATTTCCTTAATTTTTTAAATTTCTTCTTCAAACAATATATAATCAGATGAAATCAAAAAAGCCCTTCTAATTGCCATTACAAATGCATTCTTTTTAAAGTTGTTGGGTACTGCCGATTTTGTGTGTATCATAACACCTGCATTGGACTTTTTTCGGAAGACCGAGGTTTGAATGCTGCCGCCAACCCTTGTAATATTCACAGAAATGCGATGGATGCATTTTCTTCTTCCTCATATGTGAATTGAATTTCTTCTTTAATCTGATTAAACCATTGAACCGTTAATAATTAAAAACGTGTCGTCCACAAAACGCCTATAAAACACAATAGAGGATTCCAACTCGGGAATAGCCATTGCCTTCATATCAAGGAAGGCCATGACCATTTCGGCAATAACCGCCGAAGAAGGTAACCCCATAAAGATACCATGCGTTTGTTGAAAAATCACCCTGAAAATGAAAAAATTGCAACTTAAAAAGGTGTTTAAACAAACAATCAATATTAGCTCTATTAAAACGCCTGCATCCCCCTTGAGAAATTAACCCTTCAAGTTTAAAATCCAATGCTTGATTGATAAGACCAAGAGAAATACTCGTAAAGAGCTCTTTAACATCCAAGGAAATAAATTTAGTGTTATACAATTCAGACATCAGTTTTAAGTCCTTTAAAAATTCATAACTATTTGTCACCGACCATTGTGATGAAAAACCAACTTGCTGTAGCGCTACCACTATCACCTTAGAAAATGCAATAAACCATCGAATTCCTAGTTCACAATCGGCCGAATGGGAAATGCGCCCTCAATCTTAGCCTTATGTATCTTGGGGAGGGCTCTAAATTTAGGAATGTTACAAATATTAGCCAAACACAAATTTTTCATGCTGTTATTTATAATTTTCATTTTAAAAAGCTGATTAATGCTCTCTCTATAATGCGCTTCAATTTTATTACGACCTTCATCGATAGGGAGATGCCTGTAGTATTATTGAAAAACCTATGACACATTCTCTTGTACATAAGCCTATCTAAAACAACCGTGGCCCCACCCTTATCTGCATGTAGCACCATAATATCGGGATTCTGTTTCAACTCAAAGATTTCACGCTTTTCCAATGGATTTAGCGCTGTCTGTTCATGCCCATTACGTGCTTGGTCAATAAGATTCCCCAGTTTCCTTCTAAGCTCCTTTCCCTCTTGTATATCATTGTGCCGTCTTAACCCATTTTCAACACCTACTAAGAAAGATAATAATAATTATAAATAACAGCATGAAAAATTTGTGTTTGGCTAATATTTGTAACATTCCTAAATTTAGGGCCCTCCCCAAGATACATAAGGCTAAGATTGAGGGCGCGTTTCCCATTCGGCCGATTGTGAACTGTAGGAATTCGGTAGTTTATTGCATTTCTAAGGTGATAGTGGTAGCGCTACAGCAGGTTGGTTTTTCATCACAATGGTCGGTGACAAATAGTTATGATTTTTTAAAGGACTTGAAACTGATGTCTGAATTGTATAACACTAAATTGATTTCCTTGGATGTTAAAGAGCTCTTTACGAGTATTTCTCTTGGTCTTATCAATCAAGCATTGGATTTTAAACTTGAAGGGTTAATTTCTCAAGGAGGATGCAGGCGTTTTAATAAAGCTAATATTGATTGTTTGTTTAAACACCTTTTTAAGTTGCAATTTTTTCATTTTCAGGGTGATTTCTTTCAACAAACACATGGTATCTTTATGGGGTTTCTTCGGCGGTTATTGCCAAAATGGTCATGGCCTTCATTGATATGAAGGCCATGGCTATTCCCGAGTTGGAATCCTCTATTGTGTTTTATAGGCGTTTTGTGGACGACACGTTTTTAATTATTAACGGTTCAATGGTTTAATCAGATTAAAGAAGAAATTCAATTCACATATGAGGAAGAAGAAAATGCATCCATCGCATTTCTGTGAATATTACAAGGGTTGGCGGCAGCATTCAAACCTCGGTCTTCCGAAAAAAGTCCAATGCAGGTGTTATGATACACACAAAATCGGCAGTACCCAACAACTTTAAAAAGAATGCATTTGTAATGGCAATTAGAAGGGCTTTTTTGATTTCATCTGATTATATATTGTTTGAAGAAGAAATTTAAAAAATTAAGGAAATAGCTTTCAATTGTGGTTATAATGAGGGATTTATTAATTTAATGGTTAAGAGCACTCTAAATAAGTTTTATAATCCAAATAATTTTAGTCAAATTAAGCCAAAAAAATTTTTAAGCATTCCATTTGTACCGAGGGTTTATTATCCTATTGCTCGAATATTAAGGAGTTATGGAATTGGAGTGGTTGCGGCCACGGGCTTCACTGTTGCAAATTGTATTAATGGGGGTGCTAAGGTTTTGGATGATACCTCATGTCTGAATAAGAACAATTGCGTCTATGCTATTCCTTGTAAAAATCATTCTTGCATTTATTTTGGGGAAACATATAGGCCTTTACGAAAACGACTGGAGGAGCGCGTAAAGGCAATTGGTAAACTTAATTTTAAGTATAATACTGCCGATCATGTTCATAAATTTCATCATGAAATTGATATGGATAGGGTTAGAATTGTTGCCAAACAGAATGATAGCTATCTAAGAAAATTTATTGAATCATTTTTTATTTTGAAATACAAATCGTATAATGCCAAGGTTTCTGTTGATAACATTCTTCATTATGGCAGTCAGTTTAAATATTCTTGGATCTTCTCCCCCCTCTGACAGTAAAATGGCATTGGACTTATGAGCTTCACGATTATTGGTTCGCCTCAAACGAGCGGAGCCAATTGGAGGTGTTGTTTGTTTTTGTTTTGTTTTTTTTGTGACGAGGCCATGTATTGGCGGAATAATTCCTTTTCCTTCATTCCGTCTGAGGATGATTAGCGGAAGCTAATCGAAACATGTTACGGGTTTTAAAATTTTTTTAAAGTTTTTAATAATTATTTCAAGTGTGTTGTCGATTTATATATGTGCATTGTTTGAATTCACACACGTAAAACCTTTTTAGCTATTACTATATGTTACTTTTGTATCTAATAAAGGGAATAATAGATTCCATTATTAAACTGATAATTTTGAAAAACTTATTCTGAACATTTTAGTTAGTTCAATTTCAGGTACTTACATATTAACTGATACCACTTGTATTCCTTTTGTGACAAGATAAATTCAGAGATAATGTTTATTATATATATATATATATATATATATATATATATATATATATATGGTGGATACTGAGTACCTGTCACTTTCAAAATTGCTTCAAAGCAGTTGGTTTCTTTTGCCACTTGCCTTTGCTGCCAAATGAATTTATGTCAATCGGAAATCACAGGTTTCAGTACCCAATTCTTACTAGTTCTTGATGGCATTTTTCATAATAGAAGCCTTCATCATTTTAAATGATGAAGAAAATATATTCACAGAGCAAATACCGGAAATTCCATGAAAATTTTGATTTAATGGTCATTAAAACCTGCTTTTCAAACATTTAGAAAACTAATTAACGCCTAGACTGGCTTACAGAACTACTGTCTATTTTTAAATAAATTTTTCTGAAACGCTGATAATTTTTCTGAAGCACTGATTTGACATATACAAGTTGTTGATAATCCTATACAACAGATGGCTTGGTTAAATTATGGTTTGAAGCATTCTTTATTTTACACATTGCAATAAGTTTAACAGTTACAATCATGACTTCTCGGAAAATAAAAAAAGGAATGAGTTTTGATAGGATCAGATCTGATATGAAAATCATCTGAAAATGAGAATTAAAACTCACCTCATTTGCAATGAGATGACATTTTTTTATTTTGAATTATTTTTATCATTTCTCTTAACACTAATAAAAAAGTATTACCATTTCTCTCATGTAATCTATGAAGCAGCTACTTTAGCTTTATAAACCAAGAGATGTGGAAATAACTACGTGAAAGCAATTTACTATTCTATGAAGAAACTACAGAAATTGTGTAAAAAGAAAAGAACTTACAGATTCCATATCTTTCCTGAGCCTTTCTTCTACTTCTTCAGATAACTGCTGTAACCAGTGTAGCACCTGAAAAGAATTGCTCAATATTATATCTAAATTATATATAAATAAAAATTAAGAAACAAAAAGTATAAAATAGAATTGTTATAGATCTTAAGAACAATAAGCTTCACGTGCAGAATTGTTATTGTCAGTTTTAGTTTTAATTGTGAACACATATTACAACATTTTCCAATAGCAATTAATGAAGTGATAAGGTTATTATGTATTTTTTTATATACAGTTCACATAATTTGCCTAAAGCATCTAGTCTTAACATATACGTACTAGTTACATTTTGGTGAATTTGGAATACTTTCAAATCTCAAGAATTCGTCAAAAATTGAATAATTTCAATTTCAAATTAATTGCAGTTACCATTGTTGTTAATGTATGCAGAGTATTTTGTGCTTAAATAAATAATCGTGAAAACACGTGAATATGGAAATTGTAAAACTTTCACTAGGATGAATCTAACTATAACAATTACAGAACTTACAATTACTGTCGCAAGCTTCCGTGCTTCATGCGTGCATTGTCATAGCAACAAATAGCTTTACTTTGCTAACCCCCCCCCTCCCCAAAGAATTTTTTTTCTTTTCACTTTTTCTTGGAATTTCCAATTACAAATTTATAGTCACTACAGTATATTTTGGTAAGTGTATAGTCTAAGTTAGTTTACATCGAACAGTAACATGTAATAATTCAGTCCACTTCAGACTTACTCGTTTTTTGAAGACGATTCACTATTTTTCTCTCTGTCGAATAAAATTTGCAAACAAGCAATTTGTAAAAATAACCAAAGTGGAACATTAGATATGTGAAATTATATCTCCTAAATAACTAACTCTGTAACTTTCAACGAATTTAGTTTGTTATCACAGATCTTTCCTTTAGTAATTATAATAAAATAAATAAGAACAGAATATTTACTCACAGATGTCCTTGTAACCAAAGCAGCTTTGCCAAAAAAATTCTTGCTACAACCAATGGATCGAGGTAGCTGTCTGTCTATAACAGGATCGTTTTCAATTCCTTTACCAAGATCATACAACCAAGCTCTGAGATACAAAAAGAATTGTTTCAATTGTTAACATTGCAATTACGAAAGTTACTTTGCTAAAAAGACCAATAATTATACGAGGGCTGATCAGAAAAAGTTTACGACTATTAGAAATTAAATTTATGAGTTTGCCATATTGTCTGCAGTTGAAATAATCGATCGAGGGCTGTGTTGCTCAGTGCAGCATGATCTTTCTTGTGTGTGTCATTTCACAATGGCGATCCACTTGAATAAATGATCTCCTATTGAAGTTCATGCAGTTATACCCTTTCTTTTGGGCACAGAGAGAGTCAGCAGTTGAGATCCATTGAAAGCAATATTGAGGTGTTTGTGACGGTGTGATCCTCCATCATGACAATGCCCAACCATACGTTGCATGGAACACAAAGAACTTGCTGAATAGGCTTCAACTGGGAAATTTTGTGACATCTTTCATACAGTTCAGATTTGGGTACCAAAAGATGATTTTCATCTGTTCCCTACCTTAAAGTGCAATAAAGAAGTCCAACATGATGCAAGAAAGTGGCTACAACAGCAGGGCTCTCACTTTTATGTGACTGGGATGGACAAACTGATCAAATGTTGTGACAAATGCCACAAATGTCAAGGTGACTTTGTAGAATAGTGTATCTGTGTTATTTTAAGGGCATCAGCTCATTTTCTTCCAATAAAGGTTTGCTTTTTGTATACAAACTTCGTAAACTTTTTTTTCTGATCGCCCTATGTACTAATAAGCGAATGCTGAAACTATTCTGTTCTAAAAAAATTCTATTATTTTTTTAATTTATTCTACTGAAATATAATTTGAAAAGAGTTATTCAATCTATATTGTATTCCTTTGCTTGTAGATTAGTAAAAAAAAATTTTCTAATCTATAAGCAAATCCAATACAGTTTTTAAAGATTTTCAAATTTAAAATTAAAAATTATTCCAGAAATTTTTCAGTAAAAGAAAATCAACTTCAATAGTGAGGTATGATGAAGTTCCATAATTTCGCCGTTATTATAATAATGGCAAAACATTAAATAATTGAATTCATTCATTTTTTTTTTTTTTTACTGTTAGATTATTTTAAAACAAATATATCAAACTTATGGCTTGGAAATATTTTTTTATTTGTCTTCCTATGTTTAAATCTCTGGAGTACCACAGAGTTAGAAAAGATTGCATAAATATACAGATGGAAAAGAAACAGAATTTTAATTATCAATTTTTCTGAGTTGTTACATATTCAGCAGAAAGCTACTATGCATATGAAAGACAGTAAAAATAATCATCCTTCTGACGATTTAATATGTGCACCAATTTAGTTCTAAAATAAAACTGAAGTTTTTCATAATTTTTGTTTTAAGTTTTACTTAATAACCTTTCTGAGATTTTGGCCTTTTGGAAACATAAGTTGCCAGTTTGATCCATGAACAGTTTTGAATCTGATATCTCTCTGCATTAAAGGAATTTTATACTTACCCAGTTTTTTCTCCAAGGTGGTTTTGAAGCTCTCTGAGTGGAATCTTAGACAAATCTCCCATTGTTTTACAATGTAATTCTTCAACCAGAGAATCGCCAAGCTTGCCACCTAAGTTTCGTCTTGAATGATTAAAAGAAAAGTATGAAGAAATATTAGCCCATGATACTACATATTAAACTTTTATACAAAAGAAGAAATTACTTTAATAGAACAAAGAAAAGACACAAAACTTAAAAATATCTGAGCTTTCATCGGTGAGAGTCTGGGACCTTTTTGTAAACTTGTCAGCCAGACCCACTCCCGCCAAAAATGTGAAGGGGATAGTGCAAAAGTGAAAAGGGAAACCATTACACACCTGACAGTGACCTCCCTCCAAAAGAAAACAAAATAAAAGAAATTATTTAATTATAAGTGAATTAAGAAATTATCTTTATTATTATCGAAATAGAAATAAATTTGTTTCTATTTTTAAGACACACTTAAGAAATTCATGATGTTAAATTCAAAAAAGATCATTCAGAGTGGTTGGTAATTGAGATCACAGAACTTCACTACTACTGAGGGTAGGCTTAAAATACAGGATGATGTGGGTTTTTTTTTTTTTTTTTTTTTCAAGATACTGGAAGTGCAAATTGGAATGTTAATCAGCAAAGAAAATTTATCAAAGGGTTTATTTTTTTTTTTCTTTAGAGAATAACCTAAAATATCTAACATTAAAATGGTGCAAACTGCAGTCAGTTTCTTTGGCATTCATATTCCTCCAGAGTGTCTACAAAATCTGAATAAAAAAATTCCCTGATTTTTCCCTGATTTCATGAACAATTTCTTTTAAAATTCCCTGATCTGTTCAACCAAAAAAAAACCTCCAAACCGATCTGTTCAACCAAAAAATTCCCTGATTTTAAGTAATAATTGCAAAATTCCCTGATAATTCCCCGATTTTTTCCAGAATTACAAAATTCCCTGACAATTCCAGGTTTTCTCTGATTTCCCGGTTCTGTAGACACTGTCCTCTTTAATAGCAAAAATAGCCCAAGGTAATTTTATTAATTTTGAAACTGAATTCTATTCTGATTACATACAATTATTAAACAGCTTTTTAAACAGTTCTATCTAGCAGCCCAGTTTGTTGATCAGTGAGGTACTGTAATCTCCTCAATAACTACAAAATTTTCTTATAATATGAAATTTTATTTTATTATAAAATAAAATAAATCAAATCAATGCTGAAATGCCAGTGAACACAATGTTGAGCATCCGTCATGTTGGGTTAAGCAATATGTTGATTAACTAATCACTCGGGTCAGTTGTTAGTAAGAAGAGTGAGAGAATACAGAGACCATTGAAGTGAGAGAAGACAAATAAGGGTTCTAGTACCCTTATGTTGTCAGAATGAAAGGAAGATTACATCTTTGAAGTGAAAAATCAATGATACATTTACTGATAAATAATTATGTTCTTTGGCAGTTTAATGGAAGCCTTTCCAAAATGTAATTTTTATCTTAAAACCAGTATCATGAAGTCTTGTGGAGGCCTTGAACCATTTCACAACCTATATGTAATTTATCCAATTATCTTGGTCTGAAATTTACATCTAGAATCTATTGTACAACAGAATGTTTAGTAAATATGAATGATTATAAGCAAGGATTTACGAGTTTATGGGCCCAACATATTCAGATGTTTTATTTTAACTATGTTACTGGTTCATTTTATCAATAATTTTGTTTACTGTGTAATTTTGCTCATCAAATTAAAAAGTGAGGACATTATTAAAGTTACCTTACTGATGCAATACAAACATGTTTTTTTTTTGTTGTTGTTGTTTGTTTTAAGGCTATTGACAAAGTACAGATGAGGAATCCATTATTTGTGCCTCTATTTTCTATGTAAAATTAACAAATTTCTCTGATTCTTGGAAAGAATGCAAAATTTCAGAAAGTATGAAGTCTTCTTAGATGTTTTATCAAGAACATATTTTCCACATAATCCACAGCAGGGATCAGGATTTTCTTTCCCCTCTTTTCTCTTAGTTTAGCTCTTCAAATGGTCGAAAGATTCACCAGCCTTCTGACAAATGTATCACTGAAAAGTAATGCTAGGTTAGCATTGGACTGGGTCCTTTCACCTCTAATGTGTCCTGCTTGTAGCTTATTCCTCCATTGTTCATTGAATTTTGATTATGCTGCATTATTTTCTTCAAAACATATATCAATATATATAGAAAAAGTAACTTGCATAAAATTTATGACTATTCTGGAGTTCAACCCTTTATATCCTGATGGTACTTTTAAAGTACCAAAATTTTAAAATCCTCCACAGAGTTCTCATGCTTACAAATCCTAGAAGTACTATAATATGTCAATCCTTTGTAGTTCCTCTTTTGATCCATAAATGACACTGTTTTGTTCTTTTTTGGTTCATTGCGCCAAAGACATTTGACCAACAACAAAACACTTTATCCATTAGCTATATTGAAAGAAGTTGTCATTCTGTTGTATTATTATTAATAGTCTATTCTTACTTAAAGCACTTAAGATAAGGGATTTATTATTTTTTTTTTTATCAAAACATAAATATCTTTTAGATAATTTCTTCAAAATCATATGTTTCAGTCAACTTATTAGTAAATTATCACACTTGTTTTATACTGGTACTTAAAAGTATCATCGGGCATCCTGAGCTTCATATACTGATAGTTTGTTTTTATTTTTGTTGCTATTTAATTTCATGTTTCATGATGTATCTTAAAATCACCGATTTGACATTTTTTTCATGAAAATGAAAAGGAAAAAACAAACAAACAATTGAATAAGAGAGAAATTCAATATATTTTAATTGAAATTCTATCAGACAGAGATACATCTGTTGTAGAAAGCTCTGACAATGAAGCTGAATCTGATTGAAACAAAGAGGACCAGTTCACCACGAATTTGCTGATATAGACACATGCCCTGATGCTTTAAAATTTTCTTTAATGATAGTCGAAAAACTTGCTTTGAAAGAAACTCATATGCTAATCAAAATGAAGCTGTTAACGAGTGCTGAACTATCTGAATTTATAGGGCTACAGTTGCTGTTTGGCTATCTTAGGCTTCCACACGTTAGGTATTGTTGGTCTAGCGACATAGATTTTTCTGTTAGCATTGAGCCTCAAACGTTGACTTGAGACAGATTTCTTCGGCATTACATGTGAATGGCAACACCAGTGTTCCAAGTCAAAACAGAGATAAATTACATAAGACATGCCCCTTTATTAATCACATGAAAATGAAATTTCAATCTTATAAATTATCAGTGCAATATCAAAGTATAGTTGTGGGTATGATGCTGTTCAAGGGAAGTTCAACAATAGTAAAACCTCGTTAAGTCATCACTCAAGGGACCAAACATTTTTTGACGACTTAAGTGGAGTGGGAATTTTTGAAAAAAAAACAACAACAAACAAACAAAAAAAAAAACACCGAAATACAGTATTTTCCTGAATTGCTGTAGGCACATTTTGCGATCTGGCATGTTTTAGCCATCGAACTAAAACCTCCTCGATCTCGTCAAACTTCGATTTCCTCATTCTCTTTCTTTTGTCTTTGTAGTCAGCTTCTTCAATTACTTGTTTCGATGATAAAATATTGTTTAATGTAGTCCTGGGAAGATGGTGTTCTTTGGCAAAAGCTGTTTTCGAAACATTTGATTTTTCAAAAAGTGCAATTAAGTCTTTTTTTTCTTTAAAAGATAACGAGGTAAGTTTTCGTTCTCCTTGCATGTTAAAAACGTAATCGAACCACGAAATTGCAAGAGAAAAAATAGCCCTTACAGCGGGGCTTACTCGCTATGAAATAAAGTCACACTCAGAAGCGGTCAAGAAAAACGTCTACATGCGACAGAGTCGCAGTGAGAAGTGTGCTTTGAATGATTAGCAGCGAGATTCCAAGAACCCAAATCCTCCGAAGGGGTAGGAAAGGAATGAAGTGACAGGCATGGTCGAAAATTCCCCATAAAGGCTTGGCTTTCTTAAAGTGAAGGGGCGGGGCTGAAAAGACAAAGACAACACGATGGCATGCAAAATGGAGAAGAAAGATGCTTTTAGCCATTTTTGAGGGTGACGAGACATCCGGAGTAAAATTAAATTTGGTGACAGGTATAGGAGGGTTATTTTACATTATTGTATACGAGACCTTGTCTGGACCAAAGGAAAACGACGACTTATCCGGGTGACGACATAATGAGGTTTTACTGTAGCAATAATCACAAATCAAGCTTAAAAGCAGTGCAATGCTATGAAACCTATCAATTGTGGATACAATTATAGTGATTTGCCAGGTTGTATTTATGATTTTGATATTTATCAGGAAAATCGAACAAATCTGATGATGCAAAGAAAAAGTTTGGGTTAAGAGGAAGTATTATTGAAAAATTAACAGCTCTTTTGAAGAGGAAAAATTATGTTGTACTGATAACTATTTTTCATCTACAGAACTATTTGAATATCTCAAATCAGTCAGCATTTATGCAGGCAATATTGTTTGGTCAAACCGTAATGGATACCTTAGTTCTATAATGATAAAGAACTGAAGCAAAGTGATTTAGATTACAGAATCACAAATCATGGTTTAGCCTTTTTCAAGAAGAAAGGCAATAAAATGTGTTCACTTCCAACATCCAGTCTCGTCCACATTCAAAATTTAGTTTATGCAGTGTTTTTCTGTGTAAATCAAAACAAGAATTGTTTTTATAACTATCACGGTGTCTAAGATTAGATAAGTATAAATTATAACTTAGATTTATGCCAATGTAGTACTTAGTTTATGAATGTAGAAGTTCATACTGACCTGGTAATACTTAAAAGTACCAATATACTAATTTGCAAATAAAGTTTTGAAAAAAGCATCATACTTCAGAGTTATGAATTACAACTAAATAAATAATTCTCAACAAAAAAAAAAAAAATAAAAAAAAAAATAAAGATTTCTTATGCAAAATTATAATTTGGGGTTTAGGGCTAAAAGTCTTTAAATTTTCTTAAAGAGTAAATCATTAAATCTTTGTAAAAAAGAATATTGTTGGAATATTCAAGAATATTAAAGCTTTTTGAGAAATAAACATATTAAGATGAATCAAAAAAATTAAGCTTTCAATCATTTTTTACATTAACATCAAATTGACAAAATCTTCATTACATTTTCTTTAGAGATAGATCTGCAAATAAGCCTTGAACAGAATCAGATGGAACAACAGTTTGCCTGTTTGGTTTATGAAGTCCACAAGCAAGTTTTGCCAACATCTGTAAAGGAAAAAAAAATGCTATGTTAGTTTTATGGTGAGACTGTAACAAATAGGAAAAATGAAAAGTTTCAAAATACAAATTTAAATTGAAAAAAATGCCAAAATCTCTATTGATTTTGTTACATAATGAACCTGAACGAAAGAAAGTTAAAATTACTATTTTGTATTATCCTTGTTGAAAACAAAATTACAACAACAACATAACTATTTACAAAAACTGAAATTTAATGCAAGACAGGTGCCACTGAATGTCAGCACTCTTTGGGATTATGGTAAAAATTGGATGTGTTGAACAAAACCACATAAACAAGTTATTAACAATTACAGATCAAAGTGAATTATTTTATGAAACTGAAAGATATCTTAAAATTCTTTTTAGCACAAGTTAAATCCATAAGTATGAAGCCTGATATAAAATAAACAAAACAAAACAAAACAAAAAAAAATTTTTTTAGATGAATCCCTCTGAGTATTCAAAAGTTGGAATGTTTCTTCACTGTGAGAATTTTATCGTTTTTTTCATGATAAACCCAGTTCTTATTTACAAATTAAAACCCCTCAAAAATTTGCTATATTTGAATAGTTGTTTCATTGCATCATATTTACATTACAAATAAAGAACATGAATTGGTGGTTATTTACCAAAATGAGTTAAGTCCAGCAACAACAGTTGGGAGAAAATGAAGTCTACGATTGGCCATTTTGAGATAACATGTTCAGTCAATCCGTTTTAGATGCATCCATGATATGCCAAACTGATCTAAGTCCACTGGACATAGTTCAGCTTCTACATGTAAATAAAATCTTGCATTCTGCGTTCTGAATTACACAACTCTGAACTTTCTGTTTCATTTTCTCCCAACTGTTGTTGCTGGACTTAACTCCTTTTGGCAAATCACCACCGAATTAGATTATCTATTTTTACCTTATTGTGAGCTATACCAGCAGAACAACGAAAAGAAGTCTGATTCCAAATAGCTGCTCTTATTTCTTCCACCATGACAGCAGCTACAGCTAATTGTTGGTCCATACTAACATTTATTTCATCTTCATATAATTGTTCCAACCAATTCTCTACACCTTGAGAACGGAGATCCTCTGAAATAACAAAATCAATTTTTACAATATACTTTTATAAAATAATGGGAAATGTAAGAAACTCAAGAATAAAAAAAGATAATAAATCTTTCTAGTAAATACAATTTTTTTTAAGTGTCATTTTTTTTTTTTTAATGAAAATATATAAAAAAAAAATATATTTTAATTAAATATAAAGATATCTATTATAAAGAAAGAAAAACCAGCCACACTAGTGGATAGTTTCCGACCTATAGCCCTTATGAGCACCTGTTGCTTATAGCTATTGCTATAAATGATCGGTGATAGATTAAACCAGTACCTCGATTGGTATGGGATTATCGATGAACCCAAGCAGGGTTCCGAAAACACAGGTGCACCATGGATTATGTGGGTCATTCCACAAAAAACATACCTTTTAAGAGACAAAAATGTTAAAAAAAAAATATTGACAAACAAATCTGAAATTTATTTTCTAAGCAGTATTATTGCTTCTATGAATTACAAAATGAATTGTTACATTGTTTCTTCCTTTTTCATGAAATAAGGAATAAAATAAAATTTTGATATGGACGGAGGATACACAACTGTAACAGAGTATAAGATACAGTAATAAAATCTACCATATTTTAAAAGCATAATTCATAATTTAAGTAAAATTTCAATTTATTCTGAAACTGAGTGGTTAAACAGAACATTAACTTATCGCAAAATAGCAGAAAAGAAATTTACCGATAATAATAAACAAATATTCCAAAATCATAAATATTTTAAATTAATTATTGA
>JAFIDM010014012.1:70154101-70201612 GCA_023159025.1 Thereuonema tuberculata
TATTGCTGTTTATAACCACTGAAAGAAGAACTTTGAATATTTCTTAAGTAAATAATTGCCTTGTACGTAAAAAGGTACGTTTTCTGTGGAATGACCCATGTGGTGAATTTCGACCAGTTCTCAATATGATGGGAAGCAACAACTACTGCTAATAAGGTTGCAACCCATAAGATGGACCTTGCAAAATGAAACTCTTCGAGTAATCACGGGCGCACCAAAATTTACTCCCATTCCAAACTGGCATAGAGTGCCTTCAAGCCCGATGAGATAAAGCCCTACTCTGTTTTGGGGAACGCTATCAACGCATCTATATACACCAATGGAACCATTATAATAAGGAGGCAACCAACCATCTCAAACCACAAAAGACTATGAAAACTTATAAAAGAGCTACAAGGAAAATATGCAATGACCACTGGTAAAATAGCTCACCTCAATCTGCAGAAAGAGCTCTTCCCATGCCTACCATTACCTTCTTATTCACTGAACGAGCACTCTTTACCAAAGCATGCCTCCCTCGATATAGAGCTCAAGATAACAGCACTCCAGACAATATACAAGTGTAAAGAATGTATTCACATCTTTACAGACGGCTCCTCTAATCCTGATACGGATGACACCAGAGCGGGCTACTTTAGTCCCTTTTTGAGGGACACTTTCCTGTTGGCACCCCACTAAGTAACTACGATGGAGGAGTACTGCAGTTTTAGCTGCAGCCTTTAAGCTTAATACTTCGCAACTGATAGCACTAGCCGCCATCAAAAGCCTGACTGAAATCAACATAACGACTGCACCAGAACCATCACCTGTAGATGTATGTTAAATAACTTACAAGGAAAAGGCTGGGGAATTGTTCTGTAATGGATCCCAAGCCATGGCGGAACTAATGGCAATGAGAAGATGACAACATTACACCTTGACCATGATGATAACATTAAAGAAGACCCCCCCCCCCTTTACTGATTAGCCATGCCTTTGTTGGTCAGTGCGGCATCAAATGACCCAACAGCCAAGGGTGGGTGTTAGCTAAAAAGAAGATTTCTTTAAATTCTAATCTTATCTAATGTTAATTATCTTCGCTATTAATGAAAAAGTGATCTATTGCTTTTAAGAATATAAATGCTTTCTGAACTAATACCATTATATTCATGAGAAGGTTTAAAGTGCATTTATGAAAATTTTAAAGAAATTAAAGAATAAGAAAAGAATAAGAAAAAATAAAGCGCACTTACTTAATAAATGAACATAAAATGGTAGGTAATAGGTAATTGTCTGAAAATTATAGGAATACTTAGTATATTTCATAAGCAGAGATGGCACAAACATTAAAGTCGGCCCATTAAACTCTATGCGGAGGACTGAACAGTAGTGATGGGCTTTTTGCTCATTATAGGCATTAAGCAAGATTATATAGAAAGAATCAGTGAGGATTCAGTGAAATAAGAGGTTGAGGGAGTTGATAAGCATAGATCATTGTTATGGATTGCACTGATCGAGTATCGCAACAATTATTAAAGATAAAGAAAAAGTTGTGGAGGAGGTTAAAGAAAGAACTCCTGTTTTAATGAAAAGAATTGTAAAAAATAGTTTTTTTTGTTGCAAAGATGGAAAAACTCTTAACTTTGTGGAATGAGAGGTAAACACAACCATATGCCTCAGCTCCTTGATAGTTCAGGAGAAGGCTAGGAGTTTATTTGAAGATTATTTAAAGAAAAGACCTGAATATGCAAATGGTCTTTCAGCTAGCTCTGGGTGGTTTTTGTATTTTAAAAAGAGGCCTGACTTGTAAAATTTGAGATTCCTATATCATACTGCTCATTTTCTTTATTTCTGTTTTATTGACTCAATGTTTTTAATTAAAAGTGACAAGTATAATACAGTACAACCTCGAAAATCCGGACCTCCAAAATCCGGAAACCTCTAAAATCCGGAAGTTTTTCCCATTTTCCGAGGAGTTTTTTTTTTTTTTTTTTTTGGCACAATTCAAGAAGCACGGTAGCCAATTGCAGCGTTCTGACCAAGAATTTTTCTGATCGCGTGGTTTTGGACTACTACATTCCATTTTGAACAGTGCTTGTTTTCGGTCAGTGACGTATCCTCATAAAGTTACAGCTGCTATCAATATTGAGTGAGTTATATAGTTGCAAAACATGTCTAATAAACGGCCAGCGGATTCTTCTTCAGGGGCGAAAAGGAAAAATAAGTTTTTAGCAATTGCCAAAAAAATACTTCAATCTAAGAGATGCGTTAAAGCCGCTTTACATGTACCATTTCACAGGATATAAGTGCGCCAAGTCGATATGGCGAGCACATTGTCCGACTTAGCGCTTGTTGTAAAACGCGCCATCTTGCATGTCATCTGACACTAACGCTCCTGGTGACGAATTGTAGAACTTGAAGTCCAATCGATTTGTATCTATTTATTCGAAATTACCAATTACAAAAATGATATGCATGTATGGAGGTCATCTTTTCCTTATGTTTTCATGGATGCTTTCAGAAAACGTTACATTATTAATCAAAATCTTTACAGAATTTCAGCCTGAAAATTTGAATAGATGAGCGAAAATTTGGGATCTCAAAAATATATCGTGGGATGATCGAGATTTAACGAGAAATATCGAAACTGAAAACAAAGAAATACAAAAAGATGAAAAAACAAATGAATATTTCCTATTTTTATTCTATTCTGTTATTATTATTAAATAATATAAATAATATTATTATTGTTAAATAATATTTTTTAATTGGTTAACTTAACTTTTTGTCATTATTTTTACCAAAAATAGTGTTTTATAGTGTATTAGTTAACACTATGTTTGACTTTAATATAACTCTCTAAAATCCGGAAAATTCTAAAATCCGGAATCGGCAAAGTCCCGGCGAGTCCGGATTTTCGAGGTTGTACTGTATCTTATTTTTTTACTGTTTTTCTTATTATAAGTTATGTAGGCATATATGGTAAACTATTACACATACCCACATTATAATAAAATGTGTTATGTAGATCACTCAATATTTAATACATAGTTTTAATGCATTAAATTGGCTGCTAACAAATGCGATATGTACTGAAAAGCTCAGGAATGCAAGATACACACAACAGATATCTTGAAATGGAACTCATTTGTAAAAAGAAAATTGCCTATATTAAGATAATAAAACCTAATTTTTTCCTTTAAAAAAAAAAAAAAAAGCTAAAAAAAAATTCAATTTCAGTGTCTTTCTGTTATTTCTGTGGGATATAATTTAAAGACCTACCTGGAGTTGATCCTATCTTATCTGTTTCCCATCCTAATATATAACTTGTTGGTAAGTCTTGAGCTTGAATTCTTGTGATACCATCCTTTTTAAGTCTTGCTTGTACAGCAGCTGTCAAATCTAAGAAAGCTTCATCGATACTTGCACGTTCCACTGTTTCACTGAATTGTTTTAACACATTGAAAATTTCCTTACTGGCTTCCCTGTACCTATGACAAGCAAATAAAAGTTTCATTCCCCAATTGAAAAAAAACAGAAAATTAGTAATATATTGGCGTTTGTAACTAACATGCACATGTACATGCAGTTAAGTGAATTACATATTAAATTTATACCACTTGTTCCATAACTTTTCAGGCTCTTGATAAAATTGTCAAATCATTAAAAAAAAGAAAGAAATTTCTGAAAGAACTCGTTGCTTCCTTCCTATCCTTATAATGCTGTTTTTTCGCTTTTTTTAAAGTTATGAAAACAATATACAGAAAACTCGCTTTTGAATTGTAAATTATAGTATCTGATAAATTCAATCTATTTTTAAACAACCAACCAGAAACAGAAACCACAAACATTCTTACAACCCTTTAAGATTACCTCATTAAAAAAAAAAAAATAAAGAAGAAAAATTTATTAATGATGCAGTCATTAAATTCTGTTATGATGGAAAATCACAGTTGTATTTATAAATTTTAAAATGAAAATCTACAGTAGAACTTTGATTATCCATCAGACTCTAAGACATCACTTTTAACCCCACTATGCCATAACAGATATCTCTTCCATGATTTTTTGGATGACCCAAGTAAAAAATAAATAATGATTAAAGTTAAATTTAATTAATTTCATTACGGTGTGCAATATGTAATAAAATAAACAAGTTGTTTGACACAGTCTATTGTGTGAATAATTTTGTACACATTCTATTATTTGTCATCATCTTGGCCCAGTACTCGAAAGGATAATCAAAGTTCTACAGTACAAGACATCTAAATGTAGCTTTCAGAATATAGTTACCTGTCATAATTGAATGAATGATACATAAATAAATAAATAAATAAATAAATAAATAAATAAATAAAAAAGTAGTGCTTGATGTGCTTAAAAAAAAACCATTTGAAACAAATAGACATTTCTTTTATATATTTTTGTGGTTTCTACTATTGGGTTGGCCAAAAAGTTTGTTCAGTTTTTTTTATGTACATTGGCTCTAGTAGCGCTTAGGTGTATTTAATGTCACATGACACCATTTTGTTAGATTGTGTTGTGACAGCTATGATATCAGCTTGCATTTAAAACAAAAACTGATCAGAATTGGTGAACTCTGGTTAGGCCATTTAATATTGAAGATGCATGCAAGAATGCATGTTTCTTTGATGACCATGCAAAAACTGTTACAGCTTGGCTGGAAAGTTCTGATTCATCCGCCATATTCATCAGACATTGAACCTTCAGATTTCTATTGATTTCGGTCTTTACAAAAGTTTCTTAATGGGAAAAATTCAATTCCTGGAAGACTGGAAAAGGCACCTGGAATAGTTCTTTGCTCAAAAAGATAAAAAGTTGTGTGAAGATGGAATTATGAAGTTGCCTGAAAGATGGCAGAAGTTCGTGAAACAAACCGCTGAATACATTGTTCAATAAATTATTGGTGAAAATGAAAATGTGCCTTTTATTTTTACTTAAAAACCGAACGAACTTTTTGGCCAACCCAATAAAATTATTAATTTTTAGAAAAAGAGCTGATGAATTATACAAAATATATTTTAAATTAATACATTGATTATTGTTGTTGCTATTAAGCATGACACAATATTTGGTCCGTAACAATCAGTATTCAAATTTTTATGACAATCAAAATTTTAAAATTTTATGACAAATAAAAAGAGGTTAAACTTGCGAATCTGGCTCAGTTGTGGAACGAACTTATTTTCGGAAGTTGTGATGTCACCGTTGGTTTCACACTACATTCAAGATGGCGAGACATGTTTTAATGTGTTTTTGAGTGGAAATTTGAACGGATGAAAATTTTCAGGTTATTTACCAATTACATCCTGCAGCTGAGCAAACCTAACTTAACCTAACCTACAGTTAATTGTAGTAAACGATTCGTCCTACGGACCTCATTAGGATGAAAGTTGTTTTTGGTGCATAACTAAATGGATAAATAATGCTTACCTTATGTTTCTTCGTCTGACGTGTGTGGAGGATAGAGTGTTCACACTTTGGACATTTATACTGTTTCACAATTAGACCAACATTCATAGAAAAGTCGATAACATCTTTCTTACATCCATCTCTCAAACTCGCCAGATAAACAAAATAACATTTACCCTCCCGTAACCTTTGACAAGCATCCATTGTTTGGCAGGCAGAACAAAGAACAATAGAAATCACGTGACAAAAAAGAAAACAAAAAGAAATTATCTCTCTGCACAAATAAACCAATAAAAGAAATTATAGAAACCAAGTGGTGTGTTGTTCCGCACCAAATCACAATGAGAGCCGTATTTGCAAGTCTAGCCAAAAAAGATAATTTGCAGAGTCTAACAGTTTTCAATGATAAATTCTTATTTATTCATTGTAAATACACTGCCTGCTGAATTGAAAGTGGACACCTGTGGTATGAACAGACGCTTCATTTACAGCATCTCTAATAGTGCATACTGTGGCCTTTTGCCCTAAGTACAGCATCTACACGTCGTGGCATGTTCTCCACCAGTTTCTGATAGCAAGCAACCAATATTTTTGCCCACTCCTCCTTCAAAGCCTGCACAATGTTTGAGGTCGCATGTTTGAGGTCGCATCAGATGCGCATGAATTCGGCGCTCCAATTCATGCTACAGATGTTCAATAGGGTTGAGATCCGGACTCTGGGCGGGCCACTAAAGTTCCTGAACATTATTCTCCGAAACCAGGCGCTAACAATATGGGTCGTATGGCACGGCGAATTGTCGTGCTTGGACACAAATGGCCCTTCACCAAACTGCAACCACAACGAAGGAAGAATGGAATTGTCTAGAACGTCCAGGTACTGTATGGATGCCATGATCCTCTTGATCCCAACCAACAGACCCCGTCCAAACCAGGAGAAACATGACCACACCATCACGCCATTACTGCCAAACTTCACTGTTGGGATGACACACTCAGGTAGCGGCCGCTCCCCTGGCAAACGCCATACCCAGGTGCGCCCATCTGATCAGTAGAATGTGAAGCGTGATTCGTCGCTCCACATAATGCTCTTCCAGCGGTCCATCGACCAAGACCAGGCCACCCGACGCTGGGTGAAAACAGGGGTGATGTTAGGCTTGTGGGCAGCAGCCCGACTAGTGTACCCTAAGGCATGCAGCTCCCGACGAATCGTCATGGTACTGACAGTTGTTCCTACTGTTTGCTGGAAGTCCTGCCGCCATTGTTCTGATGGAACAGACCTGTTCTGCTGTACCAACCACTTCAGGGCCCTCCATTCTCTATCGGTCAGCTTGCGGGCTTAGCCACCTCCATGACGTCATGTTTCCACTTCGTGATAATATTGTCGACTTTGGCAGGTTCAGTGTTGCTCCTATGGCTCGCACACTCTGGCCACTATTGTGGCAGCCTATGACTACTCTACATTGAAAATCACTGAGCTGCTTTGATAGTGGCATGTTACCTCAAACGTGGTTAGACACCAAATGATTTCAACTACACATGATCATGTTGTTTTGTAACGAATATATATAAAAGCCCAAATTTCCATGGGTTATTCCACTACGTCAGGTGCCCACTTTCAATTGAGCAGTCAAGTGTAGTATGCCATTGCCGGAGTTAGACAGGAAGGCATTGGACTGGCTATTTGATCCAAACTTCATCCCCGATCGTAGCGAATCCTTGGGGGGGCCTCTACTGGAAATGCCTCGAAGGAGGTCTACATGACCTGTAGTGGTTTTCTTCTTTGGACTACAAATACATGTATATAAAATTTAAAAAGACCGTTGTTGGCGAGGACACGCTCTTGGTCAGACTTAACCAATCGCCGTCTGGGATCGTCCATTCTTCACAGGTAAGAGCATTCATCGGATGCACTTGGCTCTAATTGTCAGGAGACATTGAGACTGGACAATGTAGTCAATGACAATTAGAGCTAAGTGTGTCCGACGAATGCACTACCCTCTGTATAATGGATGATCCTTGATGGGTGGTTAGTTGAGTCCGACCAAGGGCGTGTCCTCGCCGACAAGTCTTTTTAATTTTATTTTTTATTTTAGTAGTTTAAAGAAGAACATGACTACAGATCTTTGAAACTTGTAACCTGTTTTATATTTTTTATTTTCTTATTAAAATGTTTTGTGCAAACGGTTGCTTCGTATTTATTACAGTTGCACGTTAATACATTTATTATTTTACATATTTTAACTTAAAATCTTACCTTGTTAAATCAGCTTTTCCACGAATTTCAGGAACTCTTGCAAGCAGAACATCAGCTGATATCCTTTTAGCATCATCTCCATACATGTTTCGAGTAACACCTAATGCCCTAGCTTCATAATTGACAGCAATAATACTGAAATATATAATACAAAATAATGAATTTCATAATGTGAGTTTGTACTGTTTACCTGTTTGTTTTATATTTTTCAAAAAGTTAATTTCAAGCTCTTTTTTTCTTTCTTTTTCTGCAAATGGTTTTAGCCCATCTGCTTGAAAAGGAAAACCACTATTTCTAAGCCACTGCAAATAAGGTGGAAAGTTGCATTTCAAGACATTAAATTTCTTTTTACTTGAGCTTAATTACATGCTTAAGGTCTTCATAGATGTATAGCATGATATCTAAAGTGGTACACTTCTGAAATATAAATATAAGTCTAGGATATGTAAAAACTACAAAATGTGAAAAGTTTTAGGGCACAGTCATGAGAAAATAAATAAATAAATAAATAAAAAAGCATAGTTTTACCATTATCATTTGTAAGGATTTGAAAGGATCTGTTATTTATTATTAAGAACAGAATGTAACAGCATCAATTCATTGATTCTTCTTGTCTTTTCAACAATACAATCTCTGTTGTGTTTTCTGAGTATCTAACATCTACTCTTACATTTTGACTGTAGTCAAACATAATATCAACAAAATGCATTAGCTTCATTTCATAATTTCAGGCATTTCTTAAGCTAGGAATGAGAGGAGCTAAAGAAAATTTATGCATGATAGATGAATGGATTAAATTAAAAGTATGATTGAATTTAATTGAAAAGGGCAACTTTCGATTGAAAATCCTGGAAAAGAACCGTTGAGACCCTCATCCCTACAGAAGACTGAAAATGAAAGATGTTGATGAAAAATTCTTCTGCTTTCACATACTACCATCTGGTAAGTAAGGTCGAAGCTGATTTGATTACAATGAATTTGTAATCAATCAGCTATGACCTTACATCTGAAACAATGTTCTTATATATAACGCAATATATATAGAGAGTTTATGCATTAATTTTTTTTTTAAATTTATGCATTTTAAGATAAACATATTTTTGAATGAAGTTAATAGCATTCGAGTGACTGAAATTCATCAATTACTTGCAAGTTTTCAAAACTGTTTTCAGGAGCCTTCATCATATCTTCTTCTTCTTCAGCCGTTGTTAGTCCACTGCTGGACAAAGGCCTTCCTCATATCTTTCCATTTCCGCCGGTTCACTGCCCTCTCCATCCAGTCTGCACCCGCAAAACTCACCAACTCGTCTTTCCATCTGGTTTTTGGACGGCCTCTTTTCCTTCTGCCCTTTGGGGACCATGTTGTGAACCTCTGTGCCCATCTGTCATCAGAAGTCCTGGACAAATGTCCAGCCCATCTCCATTTGGAGGATTTCATAACTCCAATGAGTCTTTAATTTTCATCTATGAACTTATCCATGTATTTATCGATCAATGCTGGTTATACCCAGCATTGATCGTTCCACTCTACGAGTCGTGGTTTGTAACCTATCTTCCAGTCTCTTATTTAGGGTCCAGTCTCTGAACCATAGGTTAGGAAAGGAAGTATGCACTGATGAAAGATCATATATTTAATTTATTTCTTTTTAAAAGTAAATTGAGGAAATTTCAATCCTTGACAAATTAATAAATAACATTAGTTTACAATATTAAATGTATTAACTCTATAAAATTATCGCTTTCAAAATGGAATTCATTACTAAACTTACCTTCCTCCTTTGTAAGGCTTATATTGAACCACTGCGCATGGCTTGCCTTGTAAAGCAGGATTCAATTTCTGCTCTACTTGGGCATAAAAGCAATCCATATCGATGAGGACAATTATTCTGGTCGACATTCTGGTACTTTCTGTAAGAATAAAGCGAAAATAAATATTGCTTTTTTTTTTTAATATTTTAGTCTGAAAGGTTTTAAAAAATAAGACTATGTTTTCACAAGTGACATTCTTGGACATCTGTTTTCTTACTTTTTTTAGAAATCGTCAGACAGAGAGATATCACTTTCAATAAGTCTGTTTTGGTGATGTAGATACTACATTATTTTATGTGATTGAATCTGTTGATTTGGCCAAACAATCTGACTTACTTACTTATGTTTATTTAAAACATATTAACTGTTGTGTATGAGTTAACTTTAGTTCAAATTTAAAAAAAAAAATTCTAACTATTTTTTTTTTAAAGAAAGACATCAGTATAATACAAGAAATTTACAAATAAATTCGTTATCTGTACTTTGGCCAACTTAAAAGCCAAACGATTACTGAAAGTAAGGAGAGGGATGGATTTTAGCTTCTTTAACTTTTAAGATTGATTATGGATTTTTCTTTCACTGAAATTTTTTTAGAGAAAAGTCAATGCTTCTACTTCTTATGTTTCTACTGATACATAAAATGTAAGATTTAACAATTAGAAATTAATATCATTAAATAAGAGAATATACAACCTAACATTGAAATGTAATTTCTTTTTGATTTCTTAATTTGAAATAGTCCAACACATTAGAATAAATTTGTTCATTACTTTTTGAAAGAAGTAGAAATTTCTCATATTGATGTTATATAAGTACAGCTAATGTATTATTTTGAAGGAATCACAAAGTTATTAACTTCATTGAAGTATCGCAGGCGAGAAGTTGGGAAGGGTTATAACCCCCATCTGGAAAAGGACACTTTTTCCCAGTTGTATAGCTAAAACCATCATAACTCCACCCACTTCTAATTCTAGGCACGCCTCTGATTAACTGTAATCAAGCTAATACAGTGCTAAGAATCCAATAATCAAATCTTTTTTGCAGTTAGAGGATGAATGGTAAGTTTTAACTGTAATAACCTGATTGTAAAGACTCTTAATAATGCATTACTGTGAAAAAACAAGGCTTGAGAAAAGAGAAGGATAAGCTAATTTAATTTGTTGAGTTATTTCTAGTTAAATAGATGACTCACAAGCATGAAGGCAAATAATAATAAATCTATTTAGATTTTTTGGTTCTGAAAGGTAAGTTCACCTATTAAGCCATGAACAGCCAATCTTTCGACAACTAACTTTCGTGTTATAATGCTTATAGTTTTTTTTTTTTTTTTCTAGTTTGTCAGATTCCATGAACAGTATCTTTCCTTGAGAAATGAATTTGAATACAGTGATCATAGCGCATATATTTCTAAATATTCATGCTATTATTTTTCTGAAAGGTTTTTCATAATATGATGCTGGAATGAACACATTTTAATACTATCTATTACATCGCTAGACCTTTGCGGAATATAAATTTACCCCTTCACAAAACATTTATGTTTATAGCTTGATTAATAAGTTTTTAAGGATAATTTTTTCAACACTTTTGCTAACAGTAAATCTATTGTTATAAAGCAAACAAAACTATTTGTTATAAATATCAATATTTACTCTAAATCCACCAAATGTATTATCTTAAAAATTTGGTATTGCTTTGAGAAATAGAAATAATAGTTTTAGCATCTAGTTTCATTTACTTTACTTGAATATAATACAATATCAATTGTAAATACTTAAAATTGATCTCGTCCTCAGGAACTGAAGCTGCTGTCAAACAAAAATTCACCCTCAAAACCAACGAACCATCGTTGAAGTTGCAGATTTTAACAATTTCTGATATACTCGAAACCTGAGTACGATGTTCATCGTTGATGACATAATTCCTATAATAAAGAAATATTAAAGTAATGACAACCCCAAAATAGGATAAAACTTATTTTAAAGAAGATTAAAAACTCTATTTTTCAATTAAGAAGAGCTGATTTCAGAATTCACAAAAATTTAAGGAATTCTTTACCTCGAAAATGCAACTTTCGGACAAACGGAAAGGCGGGAGTTTGAATTACCAGAAGTGATGAATCGAATTTAAGCGCATGCGCTAATGCGACTTCCGCCATTAAAAATTTCATTCCAAATAATTTTAGATTACGTTTCTGCGTAAAGATGGTTCGATAAAAAGTTTGAGATCCTTATTTAAAAAAAAACAAAAAAATTTTCAAATCAAAAATATTTTCTGATTTATATTAATGTCTGATTTTAGTTTACTTTGGGAGTGTGTGCTGAATTCTTACCTCACAGTCAGAAATATTTAGAACGACAGCATATTACACATTACAAAACTGTACCAGTATATAAAATAAATTTATAAGGAAAGAAATTTCGAGGATGGGGATTAAAATTAGACAGCCTTTCCTATTTAAACATGATTGCTTATTATACAACTAAATCTTCTATCTATTAAATTTCAGATCTCAAGTTCCAATTACAATTTTTCAATCTTAATATTAAATTATGAAACAATTATAGCCTTGACAAATTTTGAAATTAATACTCTAAAAGAAAGATATATACAAATATACTGTAGCTACAATTAAGTTCAAAGTTGGTTTAACGTTTCCGAATTATTCTAAACTATAAAAAAAATAGTAAAATAAAATATCAACTTTTCTTTTTTTTAAAAGTTGTTTTCCCCAATAGTGACATTTTTTTTGGAACTTTCAATTGGGATTCAAGATTCTAGAAAATTATTACCTCATTTTCAATTTAAACTTTGAATTGGAAATACGAAATACATTCTGTGATATCCTTATGGTATTTTCCTGCTGTGAGAAAACTGTGAATTTGTAGTTTTCAAACTGTGGACTGAAGAATTAGATAGCCTAAGAAGCGGACACATGCTGTGCGAAAATATAAATTTCATGTTATATTGTAGTTTGTAAGATCTATAGATGTGTTTGGCATGTGAATCAATTTCATACAAGGTGGAATATTCTGAAGCGCTGTTAAGTTTTGAAAGCGAAACCATTGTGTCTGTAAATCATTTGTAGTTGCGTTATAATATTTACAGAAACACGCCTTTTTTTTTTTTTCAATTTGCAAATCATTGAAACAAAGAATATTTATATTAAATTTATATAATAAGCAAAAATCCTATTTTAATTTTTACTTTCTTTTTTTTTTTATTTATTTATTTGTTGCAAGACTGTATTTCTAGATAAAGATGGTATTCTGTAAAAGATGGATTTGTAGTCTAACCTTCCAAGAATAACAAAAAATTATTTTAAATCTTTAAAAATAGATGTCATAATTTACAAACAACGAAGGACTAAAAAGTAAAAGCGATTACTAATTTCGGAAGTTCATAGCTCTTTTTACCTTATAGTATTGTTAAGTACAATAATCAAAGTGTAAGTCAACGTTAAGTTTAGTTCGGTTTTTTTTTTTTTAGCTATAGCGGTAAAATATAAGTCTCAATACAAAATTTTAAAATCAAAATATTACGCTATTAAAATTTAAATGAAAATGTTTAAATAAAAATGTAAAGCAAAATTAAAGTACTGAATATAACAATTTAACTAATCGTCCTTAACGAACATTTTGTAACAATTCCAGAAAAGTCGGATGTACTAAATTTGTGATTTTTGATAAGGTCGTTCTTACCTTTTGAAATATGATTTTGAAATTTGCACACTATATACAGGTCGTCTCTTGCGTTTGCGAGGCCCCGTGGAAGTTTTCTTTGGTGGTGCATTTATTAGAGTATATGTTAATTCTAATTTTATAAAACCCAAAGATTACAATTTTTCTTTTAAAATTATTTTAGCCTAATTTGACAAAAATGCAGAAGTTTAAGCATTTTTACCAATTTTTGTTTTGTTTTTATAATATAATATAAATATAAATATATATATAAATATATTTATATTGTAATTAGAGTGAAGACCCCAAAAGATGCCGGGCTTGGTTCTAAGTGTTGCGCTGGATATACAAACTCCATGGTTCAGACTCAAATTACTCAACAATGAAGGAAAATGATGATATCCTCATCCTTCACGATAAACGCTAGCAATATAAAACTATATATATATCATTTGAATAGTTACTGAAGCTAATCACAGAGTTGTTACAACATCGTAGAAGCTTTCAGATATTACATATATTGCCTTTTAATTATGTTCATATGTTCTATCTAATAATGCTTCTATCTATGACGTGATATACGCAATATTAGTTCACAAATCATCTCTTTCAAAACATCTCTAACTCTTGATCTAACTCAGCCGATCATTAAAGCTAATCATAAAATCCACTGCAACACTCACTCACCCACACAAGAAGGCTGCAATATTACTTTTCCGGGCTTTAGACCTCACGAGCTGGTTCTTTCAGTCCTAAAACTCCTCCTACTAACAGAGGTCAACGCATATCTTTCAGAAAGCTTAATCAGAAGAACTTAATCAGAATCATAATTGACGAGCTGGATTCCGTTAACTATTATATGATAGAGTAATAAGTGGTACGTGTTAGCAACAAATGATGAGAAAGTAGTTTAAATCACAAACAAAAGGTCTTACACTGAACACTTTCAACAAACAAGTTTCTTAGGCAAGTCCCAAGATTACATATAACGTTGAGTCTCTCATGCATCATAACGATAAATAAAGAATTTTTATTGCAAAAAGTAAAACTAAAGAAACAAAACAAAACAAAACAAAACAAAAATGCAAATCCTATTGGAATAGCTTAGAAATCGAATTTAATAACAGTAATAACAGTAATGAAATAACATGAATAGCGTATTTTCGTTTTACCAATCATTTTTATTATTTACCAATCATTATCCAAACTTCACTTGGAAGAAGTTCCTGATTAATATCAGTAATATTTCTTTTTATCAAAAGACAGCAATGGTTGGCATGCGAACGTTCTTTCCAAGGCAAGGAAACCGTTTCTATCAGTGGTGGTTTTTAGCGGCCCCTAGATTGCCTGTAAAACATGACCGCTCTTGCTTTTATGCTTGCTGGATGTCACACTCTGCTTGCTGGATGTTTGGATAGTGACCAAACGGTTAGAGATATTAGAATGAAACCTTCACCATTCTGTTCAGCATCAAAAAGTAGGTGATCACGTCCAAAAAAATCAGACCTCTAGGACAACTCCCTGACCGGATGTGGGGGGGTTAAAAGTCGGTGCTTCAGTACGTTTTTCTTTTATCATAACTCAGCAACCGTTTGTCTGGCAAAAACGTGACCACCACCAATGTGTTGAGAAGGGTCGATATTGGGGGGACGTCTATCGCCGTTTTCCTCTTTATCAGAAGCGGCCACTTTTGACCCCCAACTTCCGGTTTGCTGTAAGCGTCCATTAGGTTCATTGTAAACGCTGGTTAAGTTCACTCTACTTTTGTTTATAAAATTGGGCATATTTATGGAGTCGCTTTGCTTTTGACACTGTCCAAAAGCATTAATTATCTTGTTTTGTGTGTTTTTTTTTTCTTATTTGAAGTTCTTTATAAATAGAGTTCAATTTATATCAAAATGAATCGGGGCTGACGTAGGATAATCTAAATGAAAAATAAAATTTCAACTTCTTGTGACAAATAGATATTGAGCTAATTCAGACTGTATCTTTTTAACGACAACCTACAATATTGGTTTCGGGCCCCAGAGTCCTTGTAGTCCAATTCTATCAAAGGTAATAGGGAACAGCTACATGAAAGGTAAAACTGCTGAGGAAGAAATTTATCTTTCTAGGGTAAAGGTAGTTGTAAGCTTGATCCCTTAACGAATAATTCAAGCTGCAATTTACCAAAAAAACTAAAACATATCCTTTTTGTCCAGGCTCTATTGTTAAAAACTTAGAGCAATCTTTTACAGAAACATGCTAATGATAAATATCTGTTGCAATTTCTAACTATTCTTTCGAATTATGGCTACAGTAACTTAAAATAACTTCTGTTCATTAAAACTTATTGGAATTTAAATCCTTGGTCCGGTAGTTAACAATCGTAGGGGACCCACTAGACAAAGTGTTTCCCAACCTTTTTTCTGCTGTGCCTCACCTAAAGTATCTAAAGCCCTATTTCCAAAGTGGGCGCACGCCCGCAGGGGGGGGCAATTTGATTGTTAAGGGGGGGCAATTGGAAAATGGAAATATTTTTTTATTTTTTTTTTTATTTGGTTGTGAAGGTTAAAAAGTCGTTTTTTTTGGGTTGTGAAAGTTATATCTAATTTGGTGGGGCATAGCATACTTTAGATACTTTAGGTGGGGCGTAGCACAAAAAAGGTTGGGAAACACTTCTAAAGTATGCTATGCCCCACAAAATTAGGTATAACTTTCATAAAGAAAAAATTAAAAAAAAAAAAAAAAAAAAAACTTTTTTTACTTTCACAACCAAAAAAAAAAGAAATTACTAAAAATTTTTACTTTCACAACCAAAAAAAAAACATTCCTCCATTTTCAAATTGCCCCCCCTGTGGGGCGTGCGCCCCACGTTGAGAAACACGGCACTAGACAATCGATCCTCGGCAAAGGTCGTGGATTTTGTTTTTTTCCCTCTTACCCTTTTTCCTGCAAATCTGTCTTAGGCTTTATCCCCGACAGTCTGAATTTCGGTAGAAATTTTTTGAACTAGTAATTAATGTACGGCCACCTAATATCACTAATTAATTTAGTACTAATTTTAATTAGTGCTATTCATTGTTTTATAGAACGAAAGCACACTTGAATGTTATTGTTAGTCACCTAACAAAAGTCCTCGGAAATCAGAGACTATAGAAACACGATAGTTTTACTCTTGCGTCCAGAAGGGCCAACTTCGGCTTCGGGTAGGATTACTGTAATGTTTACTCTTACAATCCCTTCTTTACATTCAAAAACCAATCAAAAGAAGTAGGTTACGTTAAATCAATTTGCACAGTCTAAAAATTAAAAAAGTTAGATTAAGACTAGCTATCTCACTCATCAGGAAACAAAAGTATGTCTATTTGGAATCATATACTGAGAGATTTGAGAGTTACTTAAACAATGGACTTTCCTTCCAATGCGTAGATCTCTCAAATTCAAAACATCGAATTCTATTTTTCATTACCTCGTATTTCTTAGACCTTCTCAATCCAAAGTTCAAACATAAAACAAATAAAATACAGAGTTGCCCAAAAATAGGTTTACATTTAAGTTTTAGTAAATTGTTCGAAAAGCATTTTATTTTATAAATTTCTATATTCTCTAGGTGATGGCAAACAATCTCAATGAAGAACAAAGGAAATGGATATTGAAGCAGTATTGGAGTCTGAAAATGCCAAGAAAGTACGTACAGCATGGCAATCAGCTTTTTACACATCCCCACCGACACTCCAAACAATTTATCGCATAAGGAAGAAATTCGATGAAACTGGTTCAGTGAGTAATGCGCCGAAATCTGGACGTTCAAGACTTCTGTTACTGAGGAAAATGAGATGTTAGTGGCTATGACATTTGTGAACTGTCCAAAGAAATCCACTTGTCGTGTGTCTGCAGAACTATCCATACCAAGAACATCATTGCAACGCTTAATGCATAAATTGAAATTAAAACCTTACCGACCACGACTAGTACATGGTCTTTTGGAGGACAACTCAGATCGCCGGTTGCAATTTTGCGAAATGATGCGTCAGCAATTTGCTGGAGAACAATCAGACTCTTTGGATAAGTTTATCTGGTCGGATGAGGCTTGCTTCAAATTATCTGTCCATGTGAACAGGTATTACTATGTGTACTGGGCTGATGAAAATCCCCATTTGACCATAGAAACCGAATTAAACCAACTTGGCGTTAAAGTTTTGGGTGCATTATCAAGCGAAGGTGTTGTTGTGCCGGTTTTCTTTAATGAAACTGTAAATGGGGAGAACTACTTGGCAAGGCTTCATGCTGTGTATCGGAGTGTCCTGAAAAGGTTTGAAGAATGTTGCATTGTTGAAGGACGACATTTTGGGCACCTGAGAGATTAAATAGTTGATGTTTAATGCTTAAAACATGCTTTTATTTTGAAATCAATTGCCTACGCATACATGATACTTCAACTGTGAACCTACATTTGAGCCACCCTATACAACAAAAGGAAATTCTGTATTAATTGAATATATAGTTCATTGATATCTGACAAGAGTGTTGACTTGATCCATTCTGGTTGAAACTTCTTTCTTTCCAATCCATTTTACCAAGTTCTCGTAAGATACAGCACTGTCTCCATTTCTGAAGACTATATTTCTAAATTGCATCGCTTCTCTTCGAGAAGCATTTGTCAGTTTTTCTATTGAGAAACAGGGCAGTAGTTAGTATAGACGAGAAGCTTAGAATAAGTATGATGCTATTTTTTATACATTTTTTTTTTTTTTAACATTTAGTAAATAGAATTTATTTTTATAATTTAATTTGTTTCCTTCCGTGTTACGGCGCCTTTGTGCAGTGCGCAATTTGCTTACCTGCTTGTAGCGGCCTTGTTCTTCTTCCATATCCTGAACATACTGTACTGTCTTGCCGTTGAACTGAATCAACAAGAACCATAAGAATAGCATAGGTAATAGATATTCTTTGTAGGTAACAATGGTCTTTCATTTTATTTTTTTGTGTGTATTTTTTGTATTGTTTTAAGATTTGGAAGCTCACTGCTCTTTCTTAAGAGATATTTACAGTGTTTTAAAATTTGGGTTTGCAACAGTTTATCATTATAGCGTTGAAAAAGATGTCGTACTTCAGTTTGCTATTATACGTCAGAACGCATTCCTAAAAAGTAACATTTTTAATTTAAATTAAATGCTATCAGATTAAGATAATTTTATATTGGAAATTGATTTAAATGAAATATTTTTAACTTCATCCCATCCCATACGGCTTAGGAAATGCGCCAAAAAATGACGGACAGTAAGCCTTGTAGTATTGAAAGAGGATACATTTCTTTTAATGGTATAATAGATATAACGTAAAAACAGTTGCATCAAAACAAATCAAACCTACCTCCGTACGGTAAAGCGGAAATTCAGAGGTGATTAGTAGCGGTTGATAAGCTCCAATAAGCGCGAAACAACTGTTACAGATGTTAAACTAATAAACACAAGGCTTGCTTTTATTAATTTTTTATTAAGACAAACAACATGAAATATACATTTAGGCAGCAGAAAGCAGAAGTTCATAATAGAAAAGGTGCTTAGTAAATACACAATAATATATATGAATACATGAAATATATATATTAAAAACATGCTGCGCATAATATGGTAATGAAATGATTTTCACTTTTTAAACCAAAAAATTATTTCTTAAGTATGTATAACTGTTACAATTTTTAAAATAAAGAGTTTTTAAAAGTTAATTTATCATTCCCTCAACCCAGCATGAGATCAGATCAATTTTTATTAGAATTGGCAGTGGTTGTGAATAAGAAAATGTGAAACCAAATAAGCTAAAAACGAAAATAGAAAGTAATTGAATTTTAATTAAAGATAAAAAATATTTTGAATAGGCAGTTAATTTGTAACTTAATAAGAAATATAAAATCATGAAATATATTAAAAAAAATTAATCAATATATGAGTTTAAAGAATTATTTTTCGCTCGCAGTTGTCTGGCCAGGTGTTCTGATCGGTCTTTATTCCAGGCTTTCGTCGAAGGCGAAACAAAAACAAAACAGTAGATCAAAAAGTTATTATCGGGTCAAACGTGCCTTTCTATGAAAGTTGAAAGATCGAGAAGGACTTCTACCATGAATTTTACGTTTATTTATACCTTCCGAAGGCGTGAATGGAGGCGGAATCCCATTCAATAACAGATGTCAATCAAAACCATTGCGATCGTCTGCTTTGCGTAAACAAACCGAGCGAAGTGATGGCGCGTAGAGGAACGCCGACCACTTCCCGCTCTTGCAAAGTTCTCTCGATTTCAGTAAAAAATGGATAAAAGACCCTAAACAATTGGATAAAATTTGAACTTTTGAGCTTCTATGTGAATTCTGAAGTGTTGTTGTGTTTCTCCGTTGTGAAATTTCAGTGATTTATTGATTACGTTCCACTAAGTGGGGAGTTTTAAAGCGCCGAATTGGATTCCTCCGCTGAGATGCCTCCAACATGAGCAAAGGTCAGTTCCAAATCCATTTCATTTTAAATGCTAATAATACATTGAAGTTTTTAGCAAATAAATGTAGACTTGACGAGGATTCCAACTTAAAAAAAATAACAATTTGTGTTTTTGGGACAGTTTTTTTAAAATGCCTTCAAAAACTTTTTTTTTTTTTTCAATCTATACTCTAATATATTGAGAAGTTAGACAGAAAACAGTAATTTTAAACACATTAAGTATTATTTGATTATTATTTTTTTTCACTGAAAAACGTTTTAATCTAAATTAATTAATAAAAAAACCACAAGCACTTAAATTCTTATTGATATTTAAATTAAACTTTTAAGTATTTTTGAAATTAAGATGTAAAAATAGCTTACTATTAATATTTGAGAATTAACGAAAAAAGAAAAGAAAACTTTTTCTTCAAAGTCCTTTATTTTGCTTACAGAATATAAATCAAAAAGCAAATTTTGTATTATAAATGGCATATTATTCGTAAGTGTGTTCTACATGAGAATTTGCAGTATATTAATTTAAAGAATGAACACTAATAATTAAAAACATATTATTCATTATTAAAAATACAATATAAGCTTAGGGTTTATTCGAAGTTTGAGAAAGGATCTCTTTGAGTATATCCGAAGTATAATATATTTTAATAATGAATAAAAGTAGTAGTATAAAAAGCTTTAAATTATGAAGCTGAAATGATTATCTTTCTGATATTCCGATGCTAAACTTGTACATGATATATTTATATCACAACTGTATCTTTAACTTGTAAGATATTATTGAAAATTGTAATCCTGGAGTTAATTTATTATTTAGATGGAATCATAAATAGGTAAATGTCATTAAATGAAGAGATTTTTTTTTATTATTCTTAGATATGTCAAATCTAGTACATGTGGAATTCGTCCTTAAAATATATTTTAGCGCGCAATTTCATTGCAGTCAAAAATAAATGGAAAAAAAAAATGAAAGAAAACAACGGTAATGTTGTTTTAATTAATAACCTGCACCTGACGGTATGACCTCCCTTTTTAATTTTAATAATAATTATTAATGCTTACTTCATTGCTGTTTGGAGTCTTGTTGATTTTTTACAGTAAGGTTATTAGATATATATATTTTAAATTTACTATTATTTGATAATTCAAATAATATCCAGTTTCCTGGATAGCTTGTTTATATAACTTATGTTTAATATAATTTCATTACTGCTACCACTTCTTCGAAATGAACTTCGGCGAGTTGCGCTTTGTGACCTTGAATGGCGCACATCAGTAACACTGTCGTAAAACCCTTATGTCAATTCTCTCAACAAGTTACCTAAATAGTTATTTAGATCCAGATGATATACATGCAGAAAACGCTGAGACATGCATATATATCAACTCAAAATTGAATGTTTTTTTATTTTTTTAAAGTACTGTCATTCTTTTATTTATGATCCTTTCATTTGTATGATCCACTGAGCTATGGCAGATCGAGGAAACTGGTGTTGAAGAGTGATGTCGTGGTAATAGAAATCAACACGGTTACGAGCTTTCTATGTAAATATTTTACAATAAAATATAACAAGTTACAGCACTGTTGAGTATCGTTAGTTTCTCATGAAATGTATTTTTGGTCATTGATATCCCTCAAGAAATCGCATAATGCAAAATAAAAGCCAATTTTAAACAAAGTGACCAGAATTTTACGTTAATGATCTTCACACTAATAATTATAATATGAATCATCTCAACGTATTCAATTCAGAGGTCACAAGGAATAACGATGGTCCCATTCAATACTATAGGAAAAAAAAAAAAAAGATGAGAGACACAGAGAGAGAACGAGATTTATTTTATCAACCCATATTCCAAAGGAAAAGGTACATCGACAAAATCACTGTGCGTGGTTCTTCATCTTTGGAAACAGGTCCCCCACAAGGGTGGTCAGTTAGTCCCTCAGCACCGGGGCCCGGCCGTCAAGGGTTCTTAACTGGAAAAAAAATAAATAAATATATATATATATATATTGGAATGGCCAAACTCGAATGATGCATAATTTCGAGTTTAGCGATGCAAAGATTTCAATCAATCATTTGCAATTTAGAAATTTAGAGCGTAAAGAATATAAGAATAAAATTAACTTATATTACTAAACATATAGCCAAGCCGGACAGCTATATGAATTTGCCTATCACTACATCTTTTATAATTAAGTCTACATTTTAAATATAAACCACTTTTCTGCTTTAACCATATGCATAGACCTATTCTGCATTACAATGTTTGCTTAGAGCGAATTTTTTCCAAACTTTTTTTTTTAAACTTTTGGGTAGAACCGGAAAAAGTAGATATTGGTGTTAAATTAATTCACTCTAAAAATAGTGTTAATAACTGTGTATGGCGAAAGGAGAAATTTGAAATTGTGTGGTGTTTTCGCGATATTTTTGGCTGAAAATCTGATTTTAACCATAAAGTGGGAGAGGACCCGGTTACTGCATTTGGTATCTGGGTCCTGAATTTGATGCGGGGGCCCTGTTCGGAACCAATGGATTTGCATCGTCTTGACATTTGACATGAATATTTATGGACAAGAGACTGATTATTGCATTTGAATTTTTTTTTCGTTTTAACAAATTAAATAAAGCGAAGAGATTAATTCGAGATGTCACCTTATTTTTTTATTTATTTATTTATTTATTTATTTATTTATTTATTTATTTATTTATTTATTTATTTTTTTTGCATATTTGCATCAGTTAACTGCACATACAAATCTGAAATTCGTTATTGGTAGATCTTTAAATACCCAGCTTTTCTTTAGCATATTTTTCATTTCTGTGTCTTTTCTTTATGCTTTTATATTAATTTCTGGTTAAATCTTTTATTTCTATTTCTTTTTTCTTTCTTAATGGAATTTCATTTTTTAATCTAAAGCAAATTTGTAAGCATTTGAAGATGGGGTGGGGGTAACGATACTTGATATTATTAAAATAAATTCAGCTGCATTAAAATAAAAATATATTAGCTTCAGAGACCGATCACTGTTTTAAATTTTTCTCTACTCAGTTTCAGAAATTAGCTTATGTACTATTAGAAAATTAATATGAGGGGCTTCCTTTTTTTAAGTACAATTTTATTAATTGTATCTGCTTTTATTAAATTTCTTTAATAATTTTAATAACTTTATTTCTTAATTAGAAATACATGATGTAATAGGTACATTATCCGTTTGTGTGTGTGTGTTTTTTTTTATTTATATTTAAAACCATTTTCGTTAGGCATAGATCGTTACAGTTTATCTGAACTTAAAAAAAATACTCGTATTTTAAATAGAGAACGATAAATGAAGTATTTAGTTGATACTTTTCATTTGTATCTCATCAGTTCATTAAAAACAATAACTCTAATGTACTTTTTATTTGTTATTTAAATCATTGGATGCACATTTCTAATGTTATCTGTAATTTTCAGTTTTTTTTTCAAAAGTTTTTTTCATCTATGCTGCCCAATACCCACTCTTCTGTGATTTTTTTTGTTTGTGTGAGCCGAATTTTATTTTCGGAAGAAGGAAGTAATAATTTGCGTAGAAAAACTGTGAGAGTCAAACAATTAAATCTTATTGAGATCGAACAATGAATCGTACTTGTGGTACATGCTAATCCTTATTATAGGCGCATACCTTACAACTATTTGAATTTTGGCCATTTGGTAAGTTTTGATACATTAATTATCAGTAGCCGAAAACTTTTATTTATATTCGATGGATATAATAATTTTATAAATACGAAGACATCCTTTTCTTTTGTATTCCTTCCATGACTTAAAAAGAAGCAAACAAACAAACAAACAAACAAATAAATAAATAAATAAATAAATAAATAAATAAATAAATAAAGTAGGCTCTAAGTTCTTTTACAGAGTTTTTGTTTTCGTTGCCCTCAAGTTTTCAAACTTCGGCAGTATCATTGTGTATTACTACTTTGAAATCGCCAGAGGTCATCCATGCAGGTGACAAGTACACCTTTCATCATCAGGTACAACAAGGGGTCAATAAAATAATGGAAATTTTCTTAGAAAAAAAAAAATCTAACAAAAAATTTTCATGGTATTCAAAAGCATTTCAAGATATGCTAATAAAAAAGTGAAAGTGTCAGAGTTCATTTCCTTTCAGTATCAGACTTTTGAATATTCTTGGATTTTTTTTTTTATTGCGATAATAATAATAATAATAATAATAATAATAATAAGCCCCCATGGACCCTACCTCCTCGCGGTGGGGGCGGGAACTACACTAGCTTTAGGGTAGGCTAAAGGGTCCAACCATTTATGATGAGAACACGTTCTAATATAGATCATGCTGCATCGGGTGTGGCGCAGGATAAAGTCACCCGCGTTCGGGGGTTAGGCAGAGGTCTCCGTTCGAAAAATATACTACAGTCTCCCGCAGGTGGTGGTGGAGAAAGTGGCACCCCATCCTGTAGTATGGCTACCACAATGCCCGGGCAACACCATCCAGCCCGAACAGTCGGAAGTGTTTCGTCTGTGTCAGAGCAGGCGACCACCAAGACTGGGAAACCACGCCAGCGCATCCGATGGTCACCACAGATGAACCAGGATCTTATGCGCGACTTCTTCACTGTTACAAAGTTAGGTACTCAACTAACAGGATACAGACAGGCACTACACCAAGCTTTCACCACACGCTATCCATCGTTAGGGCTTAGCGAACAGCGGGTAGCGGATCAGCGACGTTCAATTGTAGTAAACAATCTTATTCTCCCATGCATACTTGCACAAATTAAAGAAGTAGCTGAATCCAACCACAGGACACCAAACCACACCCCACCAGAAGACACCATTATGGAAAACACAGAAACAATCTCTACCCCTCAGTACACATGCCCCAACAATACAACTAATGAAATATTACGTGCAGCTCATGATCATTTCTACACTGCACTCGCACAATACACAGGCACAGACCCCAAACTTAGGCCGCCACTCCCCAAAGTACACACATCAAAACAACTCGCCACAGTCATATACCATCTCAACACACACACTATCCCACAACACCTTGACAACATCCAAACATTAGAAGACATACATACAACACTCTACTGTGCTGCACAGGGAACCATTCGGGCACTTGGAATCAAACAACACAACATACCTCCCACTGCACGGACACAAGAATACATCCCCCCTTGGAGACGTCGCCTTGAGGGCCGCATCAGTGACCTTAGAGGAGACATAGCCAGGCTCACACAATACTGTGCAGGAAACAAAACAAAGAAACTTATGTCCCAGGTTAGAAAGATATTCAAGCACATAAATACTCGCCCTTCACATTCAAATCATCATAACCAGGTTCAGGAACATCTCGACACACTAAAACAAAAACTCAGTGCACTTGCAAAAAGATTACAAAGATACAAACAGTGCACTCTGCGCAAACAACAGAACAACACTTTCCAATACAATGAGAAAAAATTCTACAGATCCCTTACATCTTCCTCTACTGCAACTAACACAAACACTCCCAACAGCGAGGCTTTACATGAATACTGGTCGTCTCTGTGGTCAAACCCTATCCCCCACAATGATAAAGCACCATGGATAACAGAGGAACAGCAACTCACTGAACACTTACCCTGCATGTCCTTCCATGAGATTACTCTCGCAGACATACAGACAGCACTAAAACATGCACACAACTGGAAGGCTCCTGGTGCAGACGGAGTCCAGAACTCCTGGATCAAGAGGTTCACGTCCCTGCATGGAAAACTAGCGCTTACACTCACTGACATAATCCAACACCCAGAACATATGCCTAGTTTCCTCACACAGGGTGTCACATACCTACAGAGCAAGAACACTGATACAGCGCAACCTGCAAACTACCGCCCAATCACTTGCCTCCCCACACTTTACAAACTCCTCACCTCCTGCCTCGCAGACAAGATCTACACACACATCGAGACATATAACATTCTTTCCGAACAGCAGAAGGGCTGTCGCAGGAATTCCCAGGGTTGTAAGGAGCAACTTCTTATTGACTCTGTAATCCTGCGCCAGGCACGCGCGAAGAATAGGAGCTTACATATCGCATACATCGATTACAAGAAGGCATTTGATTCTGTCCCTCATTCCTGGCTCCTACACACTCTTCATATCTACAGAATACACCCCAAGATCACGGCATTCTTAGCTGCCACGATGAAGAGTTGGAACACAACATTACACCTACGCACCTCTAACACCTCCATCACTACAGATCCCATTCCCATAAGGAGAGGTATTTTCCAGGGAGACTCCTTGAGTCCTCTTTGGTTCTGCCTCGCCTTGAATCCACTGAGCCATTTACTAGATAACACAAAACACGGTTATAGGCTTACCTCAGGCACTGTGACACCATATAAAATCACACACTTACTCTACATGGATGACATTAAACTCTATGCCACAAACAATGCACAACTTACTAATTTACTACAAGCCACCACACAGTTCACCAAAGACATAGGGATGGAATTTGGAATTGACAAATGTCGCAAGTTACACATAATACGTGGGAAGACTTCGAATTTGGAGTGTTTTGAACTGGACCATGGTTTGGCCATCCAATCCATGGAACAGGGAGAGACCTACAAGTACCTGGGCTTCCAGCAAGCGCGCGTCATTGACAACGCAAACATCAAAAATGCACTGAAGAACACATATCTTGCTCGAGTTCACAAAATCCTCAAAACACAACTCAACGCCAGAAATAAAATTAAAGCTATCAACACTTTTGCCGTTCCCACACTAACATATTCGTTCGGCATAATTCCATGGACAAACACCGAACTCGAAGCACTACAACGCGCAACACGCACTACATTCACGAAACACAACATGCACCACCCCAAGTCCGCTACGGAAAGGATGACTCTTCCCCGCAAGGAGGGAGGCCGAGGACTCATCAACCTCATCACCCTACACGAAAAACAAGTACATACACTTAGGGAACATTTCCACCAAAGAGCAGAAGACTCCTCACTTCACTCAGCCATTGTCAAGGCTGACACACACCTCACACCCCTGAACCTCGAAAACTCTTCTCCAACACTCACCACCCCTGACACCCACACTCAGCAGCTGCGTGAATCATGGGCTCGTAAGGAACTCCATGGCAGACATCATCACGAACTCAGCCAGCCTCATGTCGACATGGAAGCGTCGAACAGATGGCTGACGAGTGGTGAGCTGTTTGGGGAGACCGAAGGGTTCATGATCGCAATACAGGACCAAGTCATCTCCACACGCAACTACAAGAAACACATTCTACACGATGCAAACACACATGACGACAAATGCAGGAAATGCCACACTACGCATGAGACGATCGACCACGTAATATCAGGCTGTCCCCTTCTCTCTCAAACAGACTACCTCCACCGACACAATCAGGTAGCGTCGATCGTTCATCAACAACTAGCACACAAACATTCACTTATTAAGAGCACGGTCCCGTACTACAAGTACATACCACAAAGCATATTAGAGTCACCCTCATATAAACTATACTGGGACCGCCCCATTCACACAGACAAAACCATACATCACAACAGACCAGACATCACACTTGTTGATAAGGTCAACAAACAGACCTATCTAATTGATATTGCAGTGCCTATCAGCAAGAACATGCTGAAAACTCACGCAGACAAGATCAGTAAATACACTGATCTAGCACACGAGCTCCAGAAGCAATGGAGGCAGGATCGAGTACGTGTTGTACCCATCGTTCTGTCTGCCACTGGTCTGGTGCCTCACACACTGCACCACAGTCTCAGCACACTAGGACTTCACAAAATCACTTATGCACAACTGCAGAAGGCTGTGGTACTCAACACTACACGCATAGTTAGGAAATTTATGGACACAAGCACACATCCCTAATCATTCTTGCACACATCTTTACACTTGGCAGTATGTGCTTTGGTCCTTGACCCGCCATAATGTTTTTGCTGGGGAAACCCAAGGTTTGAAACATACAAACACATAATAATAATAATAATAATAATAAAAAAAAGCAAATAACAACAGAATTCAAAGATTTCTTTCTTAATGAAATACGTATTTAGCAAAAATAACAAACACGACAAGATTCATTCACTCTTAGAAAGTTACTCATAAAATTACTGTGTGTCTTCCTAAGAATCTTCTTGAAACGTGGGAAGCCTATTCGCGGATGATAGACATTTATAGGAATAACAAAAATCCCCATAGCATTGTAAGCGAAAAAAAAAAAAAATGAACTCACTGACGGCGATCAATTTATTTCAGTCGACATCTAACAATGCATTGCAGCGTGTATTGATTTGATTGAATTAATTGGATTTCAGGCGACACATTAATTTGTGGAATTAATCACTTTTAATCAACTAAAAAATCAAATGGGAGATTGTTATATTCGGCTCCATTTTAATTTTACAAATTTAGAGGCTTTTCATTTGTAAAATTTTCAGGGTTTATTTTAAGAAAAAATAGGCTTTAACTTATTTCAGAAACTTCGTGTTGACTAAAACTTATGAAGGAAGTCGCTGGATTGAATTACAAGAAACTCATGGAGATCTTCTTAGCCAAAATCGTGCTTTACTGGGCTGAAGAGTAGAAATCTTGCGAAACTTACCTTCTCTCTCTTATTGAGATCATATTTCTAATGAATTATTAATAACCGGAATTTTTTTTTTCTTTGTGCTTGGCAAGGTCATTAGGAAGGGAGGAGCGGTTTTAGGGTTCGTATTTGACACTCCATTTTAAGTTGCTCCTACTAGAATATAAAGTCCTGAAGTCAGTTGGGCGTGGCAAGGAACATGGTAAGCCACATCGGAGGCCTTAAACTAAAGTCGAACCTACACAGTTATTAATAGCTCGGTCTAATGTCAATATCAAACAGAAGGTCTTGCATTGCGCAAAGGCTCAAACCACCTAAAAGAAAAATCAAATGTGAAATTATTTATTCTAAGAGAACATTTTATTTTACATATATAAAATGCCTCAAGTTTGGTCTCGTCAAATTATATCCTTTCCTATACATTCCTGGCCTAATTTTCGAATTTCCGTATTTTGATATGAATGCGTTCTCGAATTACATCTACAAGCCAAACAAAAGTTTAGCATGATCTATGAAAAGAAATTCGTCGCTAATCAATGGTATGGTTTAAATCTATAGCGCTCCTTCGAAGATTGCGCCAATCTTGAATTCTTTTCAGAAATGAGTCAATTTTGCAGATAATAGAGCTATTTTACACTGGCCTAACCTTGTGTGAAATACTCTAGATATAATTTCTTCCTGCTTTATGGGAGGTCATGCATCCGGTACTTTAGAATCGATCTTCACTAAGCAAGCAGAAGAAAAAGAAAGCATACGTATAGAATAAGAAGATGGCAGATTGGATATGGAATCATGTGCAGATTATCGATTAAAAATTTGCCCCAAAATAGAAACAAGTTGCCTTCAGTATTTTACATTTGACTTTTTTAGTGGCATTAATTCATCCATGTATATTTACAGCACCAAATTGCTTTTCGTACACACAACTTACCTTTAAATCGACGACGTTTAGTGATGTCAAAAATGCATCAGACGCATGAAAATTACTAAGCACAGATAAAATCTAACTGACGGCTACGATGCTGTTTTTCTCCATTCTAATATCAGTTTAGCGTAGCTGTGGATGCTTAGTCTTGCTGGACGTAGCGAATGCGAACTAAAGTCTTCAGCCATATGAAGCTGTCCTGATTCTTTCACTCCTATTATTTGAAAAGCATGAATGAAAAACGAAAGAGTCAGTTTATCAAAAAAAGGAAAAGAAACATAGCATAGACATCAGATCTAAATTATTAAGTTACATTACACCTATGTACAGGTAAAAGAGAAATTTTTACTTAGTAGGAATGATTGCCTAATATATTGCCTACATTATGATTGCCTGCTCTCTTCAGTATCTATCTTATCATTTGCCTAGTTTTCTTTTATTTTTATAAAATAGATGTGATTGCAATGAATGCTAGGGATATCAATGTGAGAAAATATATGTTCTAAAGGTTTTTTTTTATTTACATAATATATATATACTGTTCGTTTTTATTTACCAGAACCTTCAGCGCTTTTGCGCATGCGTCAGGTCTCCTTCAATTTCATTAAAATAGGGGTGAGGAGAAATAAAGAGGGGCTGTTTACTTTTTATCAGTGTTAGTTTACTAGTAGCTGCGTTCTATTTGCGCTTTTCGGGAAAGAATTATGGAAAGAATAAATATACTGTAATTGCAAAAATACTCCTCCGTTATTTTTTTTCTGAAAAGCAAAAATGTCCAAAAGAATTTCTTAGAAAAGTGCTCATCTCAGCGTATCACCTCTCTGCGGAGTAAAATCGTCCGCCAGTGGCGGGTCTGTCTTTTGAAAACGAACAGTATATATATATTGGCGGTACATTGGCAAGAACGAATTATGTATGGCAGTTAAGAATTGCCTTTATGCTAGAAATAAGCAATTAAAATGAATAAAAAAAATATTAATAAATAATAAAGGAGTTCGCCAGTCAAGGAAAACTGGGAACCTCTTCAAAAATCTTTGCTGAATAGGTTGCAGTTTTTATGAGAAAGATTTGTCGTTGCAGGATTTCTCCCTGTCTTATCTCTGGATGAAATTAGCAGCCTTTCCGTATCAGTAGAATAAAAAAACAGGAAGAAAGAAACAAATATCATGAAAAAAAACCCAACGTATTTCGAAATTATTTTTAACGCGGTGTTTGTAAAGCTCGGCATGAAGTTTGCAGCTCTTCGAAAAACACAACTTTGTTGGATAAATTAATTTCTTTCCCGTCAGTCACTTTTGCTTCTTTCATAGGATAATTCTGCTTCACGAATAAGTCGTTTTCAGTCGCCCCATTACGAAAACACCTACACTTATTGCTGTGAAGTTGCAGTGGCAATTGTGCATTCGTTCCCTTGGCTTTTCCACGAGAGACGGTGATCATCAGGTCAGTGGACCACGGCTCTTCGTCTGCCTTCGACGGCGGCTGACCCAGACTGGTTCTGCCGGATTGCTGGTTTCGGCACGGACATGGCTTCAGCATTCTAACTATGCAAACGGAGAATTTTTTTTTTCGCTCTGGCCATTAAAGGCGATCGCAAACGCTTTTCAAGATAAATATAGGCCTTTTTTCTTCTTTAATGGCCTACTTACTTGTTAGTTGATAACTGTTTAGTAAATAAGTGTTAAGCGCTTTGTTCGTGTAACATTTCTTTAGTTAACATTTCTTTTTCTATAATTTCTGAGTATATTAAAATCTCGATGTAAGCTTTTCTTTTCCATCTTCCCTTTTTTTCAAGTAAATAATAGACAAAAAAAAAAAAAAAAAAAATATTCACTTGCAGCTATTATTTATTCGTGAATTCCGCATATTAAGAAATATTCCTTCAGACTTTGTGAATTTAGTTCATTCTAATTTTATTTCTTTTAAGAAAACTCACCTTCAAAATTTTATTAAAATATGAAATATTGGCTAGTACTTCCAATTCATGTTAATATTAACACTATTAACATGAGTGTTAATATCATGCAAATGACTGTGAAATTTCTTCGTTATCACAGGTTATGAAATAACATCAGTTTGCAAAATAATAGTCATTTTAATAAGAATTACTTAAACTTAATTCCTTTGTAAATTAGAAGTCATCTTACAATCGTGATACATCTGTTACGAAGAAAAGTGATAAAAATGAAATAAATAGTGATTAATATGTAATTGGAGCAATTTGTCAACTGTCGTAGTCTACGTCTTGCCCTATTGGGGAAACTAGAACCTAGTTTGAAAGGTTACAAAATCACTTAGAGGTACTATCTGATTCCACTGTCTTAATAATGGACACAACTCAAAACCAAAGGTCAGAATTCTATGGATAAAACTCAATCATTTGAAAAAAAAAAAAAAAGTGAATTTAATTTTGTGCTAAAGCATAAATTTAAGGCAACCCATAATAATAAAATTTTTTTTTAAATAATAATAATAATAAAAAAGTACATTAACATAAGGAAAAATAAAAAATAAATTAGGAAAAAAAAAGTGATAGGAAAATAATAATAAAAAAAAACAACACGCGGACATTGAGGAAAAAGGAGAGAAAAAAAAAAAGATAAGATATATGGATTTGAACCGACAACCCTCAAGCATCGAGACCTTAAGCATCAAGCTATAGCTGACATCTGAAATCAGATGGTTGCATTTCTAGCATTTAAGCTAATAAGAGGAAATCCAATGAAAATGCCAAATATCACATATTATGAATATCTTTGGGGGGGGGGGTTCACCTCTAAATTCCTACGTTGTTTGTGCCTCTGAAAATAGTGAAGTCCGTTTGTCGATCCGACCTTTCGTTCGGGAGTTTTTAGAGGGGTACAATAAAAAATACCAAATATCTCGAACATGGGGTGGGTGGGGGATTTGCCCCTGAAAAATACCCTATTCTTACAGTGTTTGGGCTTCTGAACACGATGATGAAATCCGATTGTCGATCCGACCTTCCAATCGAGAGTAGTTAGGAGTGCAATAGCTACCGATTTTGGTCAGTATCACAATAGCTCCCAAATGGGTCGCTAAAAATATATAGCATTCAATATTTATTACATTAATTCCGAATGTTTGTCACAGAAATAACGACAAATGAATCAGATATGAAGTTCAAAATAAATTCAGAATAGTTTTAAGCTATTTCTTTTTTTATTTCAGAAGTGTTAATATCAAAAAAAAAAAAATTCTTATCAATTGTTAATATCTTAGCATTAATAAAAAAAATAAATATTAACCTCTTTGATATTAAATGTTTGTGATCATTGTTTTAAAATGAGTATTTATGTATTCTTACCTGTTAGAATTTTGAAACACGCAACATGTAATTGATTCTTATTATTTTACTTCATTTTTAATTTCAAAAGCTTTGTAAACTTAATTCTATTATATGCAAATCTGAAGAAACCTATTCTTCAAAGCCAAAAATTCTAGTACTTTGGAAACTGAATCAGATATTTTTAATTAAGAAACGAAAATGTCTTTTTCTCTCTTCTTTCTTCTATCGTACAGTAATAGTTGTATAACAGTAGCTCACAGTCAAACTTCTGTGAAAAAATCTGGAAATTCCCTATCGTTATTTAAGTGTTACTCTTTGTAAATTTGCGCGAACTGTCCTTGAAATTATCGAATAGCTTGTTGTTGTATTTTACTGCCAACCAGTTTTATCTATTTTCTAACCTAGATATACAAAATGAGACATGAACTTGAAACATGTGACCCAAAGATTTATGTTTTTATTTATTTACGCATTTACGTTTATTTTTTTTTAGCCTGTTCCTGTTACTAAACTCAGTGCAAGAATATCAGTGTGTCCATATCTCCATGTGTGTTTTTTTTATCTTTTGAATGCATGATTGAATCTTTTCGAAACTAAACACGCACATTTTCCGACAAGAGATGATCTCTACTTTGCATTTGAAAATGTTCTCTATGGATTCCTTTAGTTCAAAGCTTTGAAGTTTTTTAAGAAAATTGTTATTTTTTTAGGTATTTAGCTGTCTTTAAGTCTCATTTGAAAATGTCTCTATTTTTAGAAATATTCTAAAAATTTACGAGTCTTTATTTATTTATTTAGTTTTTTTTTTATTTTATTTTGGGGAGGAAGGCAGAGGTTATAACAGTTGTCAGAGAAATAAAAGCTTCACAATACAAATGTATTTTTTTTTTTTAAATAAAAAAAACAAAATGAGATAGCTAGCAGTATTTCTAGTGGAATGAGTTCAGTGATCACATTTTCCCGTTGTGCCAGTACCATGAGCGCCCTCAGAATTTTTCCAGGGGGGTGGGGGACAAAATATATTGTCAGTGTAAAACTTTTTGTAAAAATTATACTTTATATTGAGAAATTATATAAAATAAATATAAGTAAACTAAAGTAATTACTTATATGAAGAAAGTTTTACGTGCGCTGAACATAGTAGCTTGAATCAGAAATAAAGCCGGCACACCTGTTGAATACAAATTTAAATTTAATAAAAACGGAAAGTACAATCTAGGTTTCAGTTTAATTCAAACCTTTTTCAAGGTACTTCGGTTCGGTTTGAATTAAACCGAAACCTGGGTTGTACTTTCAGTTTTTATTAAATTTAAATTTGTATTCATCAGGTGTGCCGGCTTTATTTCTGATTCAAGCTAAAGTAATTACTTATAATAAAATTTAGAAGTTTTCAATCTATTAGTCCTCTTGACAGAAAAAAAATAATCTTTGACTCATTTAAATTGAAAATTTCAGGGTAGGGCTAATTTCATGAGCGGGCGCCCATGAGCTAGTATATCAGGGGTTCACAATCTTTTTATGTTTGAGGCACCATTCAGAAGAAGATTAGAATCTTACGGCACCCTTGCTGATTTTTTTTGCAGTTTATATGTTTCGATTTATTCTTTCAATTTTAATTTAATCAGGAGATAAATCTGTTCCGCCTCTGAGAATCAAATCCAAGAAAGAACATATTATATTCATATTTTAAAAATACTCCATTATAATTATTAAATAACAAACACTGGAATAAAATACATTAATACAGTTTTAGAATAGCCTCGGGAATCAGTACAGTAGAACACTAGACAACTACAATGGGAGATATTTCAAAAGTTTTACCTACAAAATCTCGAGGCACCTAAAGTTCCGCGGCACACCTGTTGGAAATCACTGTAGTGCATGATAAATTTTTATCTTTTTCCGTCTACTTAAGAAAAGCCAGGCTTAAGAAGCGGGGTTTTGTTTAAATATCTGTTGTGCTATCCTTAATGACATTTGAACCAGTGAATGGTCTTCTTGATTCTTAGCATGCTTCTTTACTGATAAAATTCGATCCATCTTTTGCGTTTGAAAATTTCCTGCCCGAGGATTCCCACAGGGAAATTGGAACTTGAAGTGAAGAAAATATCAGTAGAATTTTTTTCTTTCTGTATTAATAATAGAAAGAATTAGAAGAAAAGCTTTACTTAAATTATAATTTAAATTTTTAGCTTTCACTCGAATCAAAAAAACTAATTGGTAATAAGAAGCTTGAACTCAGCATCGTAAGATCCGCGCTGGGCAGGTTTTCTCGGGGTTCTCCCTTTTCCCTTGCAGTTCTCCCACCATACTTTCTCAATCTTTCTCTCCATCTGTCCATATTTCCGTGGGATAGTACGGTCGCAGTGCTTGACTTCTCTGCCATCCACATTCACTACATAACATAACATAACATAACATAACATAACATAACATAACATAACATAAGATACTTTTAATTTTGCGCACTCTTTGATATGATAAAATTAATTAGAATTTTTTTAATCATTTTCAGCAGTTGAAAAATTTAATAAGAGACTAACCATTAAGGAGATTTTTTTACGATGTGCAAAAAAAAAAAAAAAGAAAAGGAAAAAAACTCCCAACATTTCAAGGAAAGCAGGTTTAAGCTCTATACTAGTAATTTCTTGTTTTAGCTTTTATCTATTGGAAAAAGAAAGTTTTTTAGGAAAGAAAACCTAAAATTCTTTTGCACATTGCTACCATAAAGCATTAATTGTATGCAGTTTTCTGCAATACTTTTAATTTGATGGGCAAGTAGTTAAGTTGCAAAACAAACTTTGAAGAGATGCATTTTATCAAAATTTGTCGAAATTGTGATGAACTCCAGCTTGCAGCATCATATTTTTTGAACATCATATTGGACCAACGCCCAGTGTCATGGTTTGAGGTGCCATTGGGTTCAATTCGCGATCTCCCTTGGTACGAATTCAGGCTTTATGTGGAATTCAGGGAACTCTCAACAGCCAGCGATACATCAGCGTTGTTTTAGAAGCAGAGGTGATAATCTTCCTTCAGAGTTAATCTGACGCTATAATCCAGCAGGACGATGCTCGTCCATATACGGCCCGGAATGTTCAGACCTCTTCCATACACGGCAATAATCGTTTCTTACCTGGTCCACACGTTCACCCGATATATCCCCGAACAAATATGTCTGCGACATGGTAGGTAAGCAACTGGCCCGTCAAGCGCCTATCCCAATCACCACAAAAATGAACTCTGGACTCGCATAGAAGCAGCCTAGCAGACTATCTCAGAATGAAATCCTTTTCCATTCACTGCCATGCCGTGTAGAATCTGTTACTGCTGCTCGAGTTGGTTTCAAACGATACTGAATTTTAAAGCGACAAAATCTTGTATATTCTAAATCCATACTTCCTCTTTAAATCACATCGTAACATATTGAAAAAACTTCATCTACACTTCATTTTATTATCGAATTTTCGGAAGAATTTTCTATCTTCCTTCTTCAAGATTACAATGTATAGTCAGGTGATATCAAATTACAAAAAAAAATTATATTCACTGGATGTAGAAAACATGTATTCAAATATACCAGTTACAGAAACACTGCAAATTGTAGAAAAATTAGCGTATAATCACAATGAGGAGTTAATGAAACTAAATTTGAATAATATAGAATTGATGGATTGGGTGAGATTCATTTCGGACAATACCTTTTTTAAACACAAAAATAAAATGTTTAAACAGATTAAAGGATTCCCTATGGGGTCACCTTTATCAGGGACACTATGTAACATTTTTATGAATTTCTTTGAAAATGATGTAATTAAGGAATCTAAATTTAATTTTGAGTATTACCGCTATGCAGATGATATTTTGATTATATGGTTTGGGACCCCGAGACAATTTCAAAACTTTTTTAACATCATTAATAGTAAGAATCAAGACATAAAATTTAAAATGGAAAAAGAAGAGGAAGGAAAATTGAATTATTTGGATGTTTGTTTGATAAAAAAGAATAATTACAATTTGTACCTAAGACATTACAAAAAAGACTTTCAAAGTGACCACATTCTAAATTTTAAATCAGGGCATAGTTTTATGATCAAGAAGAATATTGTTGATAACTACATCCATAGATTGGATCAAAATTCAAGTTGTGACTCTGATTTTAAGAAAGGAATTGAAAACATGAAGACGATTTTCATGAAAAATGATTATAGCACTAGTTTTCTAAATAAAGCAATAAGTAATTATGATAAATTTATGATTAAAGAAATGGATAAAAATAAAAGTAAAGAAACAATTATAGTACCTTATCTAAATAATAGCAGTTGGTATTTGAAGAAAATTTGTAAAAAATTTGACATCAAGATAGGTTTTGAATACAACAACAAATTGAAAAATATTTTATGTCAAAAAATTAATAAAAATGAGAATGAAGCTAACATGGGATTAATCTATGAATTGGAATGCCAAAATTGTGGGAAAATTTATATTGGGGAAAGTAAAAGAACAACACGGGAGAGGGTACTTGAACATATTAATTGTATTAAAAATGACCAGAAAGAAAAATCTGACGTAGCATATCATTTTAGGAAAAATGGACATTGGATCAGGGAGGAAGTAAAAATAATTATGTTAGAAAAAGATACAAAAACAAGAAAAATACTGGAAAGCATAATAATCAGAAACTCAAGAAACTTAAATTACAATAGAAGCAAAGGTTTGGAAGTTGAGAGTATTTTCGTAAATTTAGCTAGGGAAATGGTAAAAATTCATATGAACAAGAACAAAAAAAGTGTAATAATCGATGAATTTAAAAAATTATGATTATTATAATGATTGTTAGTAAAATAAAACAATTGTATTAAAATTAAGAATTGTTGAATTTGTAACAATTGTAAATATAATAATATGTTAGTAGCATTTTAAGGATAAAATGCTAAGTTTTGTTAACAACTATGCTAAGGAATTTTTTTGTAATTTGATATCACCTGACTATACATTGTAATCTTGAAGAAGGAAGATAGAAAATTCTTCCGAAAATTCGATAATAAAATGAAGTGTAGATGAAGTTTTTTCAAAATCTTGTATAGCTCTACAAATGTAATCAGTTTTCTAATGCAATATGAGTAACCTGTAATCTAAATTTCACTTGAATAATCTGATTCTTTCTTGGTTTTTCATTTTTAACAAACAGTAGTGTAGGTGTGTAATCATTGCATTTTGGACCTTACTTAGAAGTGACCGGTAGAATATCAAAATTCAGTAAGATGTATATAAAAATTCTAAACTTTCAAATGCACCATTTCATTCATTTACTGTATAATTCTTTGAGTTACTTCAGGGAATCGTGTTTGAAACTTATTGTGAAATGCCCATAAACAGGGTCTACATACACCAAAATGTCGTTAGAACTGGAGAATAACATTTAACTTTCAAAAATAAAGTTTGATGTTGATTAATGCGTTGCACTTGGATATATTTTTATTTCAGCGTTTTGGCTCTCATATGAAAATAGTCATTAAAATTGGTCGATCTATTCCAAAATCTAATCAAATCTAGATAAGAAATGAAGTTTGGTGGAGATGGTTTTAATCATTTTTCGAGTTATCGCATTCACAGAATTTTCAATAACAAACATCGTCACAATGCAATGTGAAGAAAAAAAAAGCGTCTAAATTTATTCTTGGGAGCAAATGTTCCATTAAGAATTGGGACATGAATATTTATTACTATTAATCGCTATTTTCTGTAAGTTTTAAAAAAGTTTTAGCAATTAGATGTATTAGAAAAAGATGTTTTTGTTACTGTAATTTTTCCCATTACTATTATATGAAGAAAGTGAAAATCTAAATAACGGAGATTTGGGGATCATGCTTATGTTGTTTAGGAATCATGCTTTAGGGTGAAAATGCTTTAGAGAGAGGTTACAGAATAATAAAGTGAATGAAGAAAAGGAAATTCAGTACTCGCATAAAAAGGAAATTGCTTTTCTGATTCGATTACGGGAAGGAATTGGGAACGGCCGTTTCGTCCTTATACGGACTTCTGATTCTGTTAAGGGAAGGCGGGGATTGGGCTGATGAGTTCGTAGAAGGACGAAACGGCTGTTCCCAATTCCTTCCCGTAATCGAATCAGAAAGGCAATTTCCTTTTTATGCAAGTGCTGAATTTCCTTTTCTTTATTCACTTTATTCACTGATTCTTACAGCACCTTAAATTTCTTTTCTTTGTTACAGAATAATCTTTAAAAGTTTATTTTCTTATGTTTGTCGTTTCAAAAAAAGCAACAATCTCTTCATTGTATCACTCACTGTGATATGCTTTTTTGAAAAAAAATATTAAATTTAAAATATTAATGGAAATGGTGTAGCAACAGAAAATGTTGCAAAACAGCCCAACAGAAGGGAATAGTAAGTTCATTGCCAAAACATAACTATCATTCAATGTATTAAATTTGGCTGGATTTGAAGTCTAAATTGTTGCAGAAATATTCTTTAAAACTTAAATTATTTGGTAAAAAAAAAACCCCACAAAAACATTAAGACTGATTACTAAAGGTCTTATCCGGATTGAAATTGTGTTTAAATTTTAAAACTTTTTAAGTGTAGTTTGAAATCCTGAGACTTTGAAATCCTTGATATCATTCGGATGATTTTAATTGGGTGATTATATTCTTAAACAGAAGTCCCTCAAATGATTCATTGAAAATGTCTTTCTAACTTAGTCAGTTCAATAGAATCAAGCATTTCTGATTGCTGCTGTTTTCATGAATTATTCTGATTCTGAAAAAAACGATTTCCTCCATTTTGACGGAGTGAATAACCTAAGATCACTTGATAGAAGTTGTTTCCTGAAATCAAATCATTGATTCCGTGTTTTTTATTTTCACACAAAGAAATTTCAAAAATACCGTCATTCATCCATGAAATGTGAGATATATCAGAGGGAAAAGTACGATCTAACACAATCTCGACAAAAATAGTACTTGAACATTCTTTTCTTTACGGACTTTTTTTTTTTTTTTAGTGGAATATTATTATTATATTGAAACGTCCTGAATCAGAGTTCAAATTATTCTTGTAATACTCTGTGTTCTTGCTGTAGACATAAAGAAAAAAAATCTCTTATTAAAACTAAAATAAATAAATAAATAAAATTAATTCTTAAGAGTTAGACTGCAGAGAACAAAACGTATAAACAAAACTTTGGAAAACTTTTTCTAATTTATATTTAGAGATTAATTCAAAATTTTGATCGGATGGATCAAATTAGGATTTGATGTTGTTGAGGGGACAGAATGCATGAAACAAGAAAAATATAAAATTTTGAAAGCTCGATTCAACTAAAATTGAAACAAATTCCTAAAGAAACCTTACAAATGAAATTGTTCTGACCTTCAGTGACAGCTAAATTTCTAAAGTTTCGTTTGCTGAATTGATTTTCACAGACTAAAAGTTTTGACTTTCACATTACTCGGCTAAAATTGCATTTTCAGTCAATAAATAAAACTCAAGTACTAATATCGTTAAACGATAACAAGTCCAATATTGGGTTTGTAAAGAATAATCTACTATATAAAGAGAAAGTTTTGGAAAATTATTGCAATGTATTGTTTAACGATCGCTTAATTACTTCCAAATATGTTTCATATTCTTAAATAACTTTAATTAAAGTGAATGGGAAAGGCTTTTAATTCTCCATAGTAGTTTTACTACATGACGGATTGAAATGATATATGGATTTAATCTAGCGTTAAGTTGACGGCAAAAAAACTGGTAATGTAAATTGATAAAGCAGCTTATAAAACTTAATTGAAGGGAATATGTTCATGATTTAAGACTATCATTTAACCAAAAAAGTTGATACTACATGCTTTAAACATGTAAAACTATAAATTATAATAAGATTAAACAATAGTTTCTAAATAAGTAATGACTTCTGACAATTCCTATTTTAACAGTGGCTAGTGTGACATAAAAATTGAAATCCCCAATCAAATCAGTCTAGGTAGAGTCAAGAGTCTCAATTCTGACATAAAACAAACCTCAATTTGTTCCATTTTCTATTCTCCAGAGTTGATAAAATGGGCCAATTTGCCTCAGTATCTGAATGCCTCAGTATTTCTTGGTTAGAATCACTGTTGAGCCATCACTGACTCAAACTCATTCAACACAAAATATTTAAAAAAAACTTGAATGCCAACTAGCACTAATTTTTGGTTCTGTTATTGTTTTTTTTTTTAAATGACGGAAAAGTGAAATCAAAGCAAATTAAAGCGAAGACGAATCTTTAAAAATACCAATCTAGAAATCATCATTCTCACGGGCGGATCCAGGATTTTTCAAAGGGGGAGGCAACTTTTCTGAAGGGCTGACTATAGCTGTGTGTCTGAAACGCACGCTAGTCGCCAACTTTTTATTAGCAATTGAAATCGTCATCACGGCAATATTAATGTCTATCAGGCAGCAGCCTTTGGATACGCCATTTTATCCAATCTATATTCACAGCTAAAGGGAGGGGCTACAGCCCCCACTGACCCCCCTGGATCCGCCTATGATCATTCTCATACAGGGAAAGAAGAAAAAAGAAGCTCACTTGACATAGTTCCTTTTTCTGCTTCACCGTCCGTTTGCTGGCTTAAACATCATTTCGGCATTTTATCACGAATATGTGCTTTAATTTTGTTTTTCTGTGTATGAGCAATGATGGTAGTATGAGCATTCATCGTGATTTATAGGAAACTGTAATTGAACGGCATCGATAAAAGTGTTACTTGATAAACAACGAGTTGACAGCATCAACAAAATTTGTTGATGATATTTAATAGTCAGCAATATCATCAGCAAGCTCTGAAGTCTTACAAAAGACTAGAATTACAAGAAGTAGCGGATGAACATTATATGTATAAGCATTTTTATTAAACCCTTAATGCTAACTGGCAAAAAACGTATTTTTCCATATGATCACAGGCCAACTGCACAGCGTTCTTATTTTTACGATTTGCATTTATATACTGTATTTTGTATATTTCACAAGCAGTATTTTCATGATGTTATTATAGAAATACGCTGTATATTATACTCAGATGAATGCTGAGACCAGTGGCGGATTTAGCACTTGAGAGGCCCTAGGTGCAATTCAATTTTGAGGCCCCCTCTAAATATTTTTTACAACCAAAAAAAAAAGGAAATACTTGGCTGGATGGGGCCTCGAGGCTGACTGGTGAGGCCCCCAGGCTTGCTTTTACAACCAAAAAAAAAAAGGAAATCTTGCTTTTACAACCAAAAAAAAAGGAAATAAGCTAAATAATTTTTAAATTTTGAGGCCCCCTCGATATGTGAGGCCCGTGGCGCGCGCCTCCTGCGCCTAATGGGAAATCCGCCACTGGCTGGGATGTTAATTGCAAAACTCCAGCCCTGCTCATTGGACTCATCACTCAGTTTTTGTAGCAATTGGCATACCAAGCCAATAAGATATCTTCTTCACCAAAGATTGAATTTTAATCCAAGTTAAGGTTGTTTGTCAGATTAAAAGGTCATTTCGGACATCTCATTAAGTCATTCTTGGTCTAAGTATTGTGCCATCTGTGAACATTCAATAATAAATAGGTATTCTACAAAATCTTTGGCTTGGAGTTGGTAAAACTGATTCGATTTTTTATTATAAATATTTGCCTGTTGTCCTACTATTGAATAAAAAAGACTAAGCAAAGTAAAAATTCGTTGAAAGCATAAAATTAAATTCTAGATTTAGTATGATGAACACGGAAACACATTAGAAATTTACATCTCGTAAATAAATGAAAGTCAATATTTCTTTGACAACTTTTTATTGGTATTCTACTTTCTCTCAAATTTTCTTGCATTCAAAATTTGCTGTCAATTAAAAATAGGCTAAAGATGTTTAAATCCATTTTGCCGTAGGGAGATACGTTCCTGCTCACATTAAGCGTTGTAGTTTCAATCTTTTTAATTTTTTTACAAACAACGATTTCATATTTTAAATTTGGTTGGATGCCTTGATGTTAGAATGATTTTATTGTTCGTTTATGAATCTATCTAATCTAAGATGGCTTCGAGTCTTCTATCTGTCCATTTGAATAGATACAGTAGAGTTACTGCGACTTTTAAACAAACCCGGAGACAGACAGTACAGTGGCCAAAATAAGAAAGGAGAGAGAGAGAGAGAGAGAAATGGAAGAAAGATAAAGGAAGATGATAAACATCCGATCCAACTACAGGAATCAAAGCCTGATCCAAACATCGCAGCCGAGTTGTCAGGTCGCCTTCTAAAAAGCTCGCTTACACCTGGACTGAGGTTAGGAGACTAGCACGATTCTCTTTAGATGAATTAGACTGCAAGTTACATAATGCCTAAGTCTGCATTTCTGGTTGATTCAGCTTCGGGTACTTGCAAAATTATAAGGATCCTTTAATAGCGATTAAAAAGAAGAAAAAAAAAGCACTTGTAGATTTCGGATTAGATTGAAATAAGATAAACTTGTAATTGGGAAACACATCGATATCAGGATCAAAGATAAAATCTCTTTTTTTTTTTTTTAATTAAGCTTTGATGATCGAGAATTTCAAGATTGTTTTAAGATTTAGAGTGTACTTCTATTTTTTTTCGACCCTAATTATGTATGCGGATCAGTTGCAAGAGCCTCACCTGTTTCCGGTCATTGGTTGTTTTTTTATTGCGTCTTAGATGCGGGATATCACTGCAACAGAGCAGACAGACCAGAAAGAGAAAAAAAGAAAGATAAATAAAAGGAACTGGATCGAAAAAGCGTGAAAGAGTTACGCGTTTGATCCCTTGCCTCTCCGAGTCACCACCCCCAACCTTGGGACGCATGCAAAGAGGAATGTGACCAACCCTGTTGCATAACTCACCTGGTTTGGTCACCTTTAAGTACAGCCCTTTGAGTCCCCATAAACCAAATGACAGTAACAAATGGGCGTTCATCATCGACCCGGCAGGAATTCTGACGGGGTCGGAGGAGCGATATTTGTCATCGAGTGTTTATTCAAGGTTCCACCCAAACCAGATGTGATCTGCATTGTTGTACGAAATGTACGTAGTGGCAATTAATCAAATCGCCAAGAAATGGCTATCGGTAAGTCTGGTCTTACAGCTCCCTTGCTGATTCGGAGACGTTAAAACACAGTTCAGGAAAAAAGAATTGCTACAGTTAGCCTCTAGCATTAGCCTCTGATTGTCTGATTAATCATTCACTAATAGATATTTAATATAATTTGATGAGTAGTTAGGCCAGTCGCCCACGAATAGGAAGATCTCTGGATTGATTTCTGAAAGTGGTCGGAGTTTACAGAGTCGAATTCCCTATCAAAACAATCCCATGTAGGGATCTGTCAAACAGGGCAAAGGTTCTTTCCTGAGATTAAAGACGGTCCAAGCTTGATACTAACTTAAGCACTGCTTCCTTATGTCATTGAATCGAAGGAACATTATCCTCTTTCGTCCCCTAGTTCTACTTTTGGAATGTAATTTTCATATTTACAGAACAGTACTCCTTATAAAAGGGAGACTAATAATAAAACGGAGACGGGTTAACGCCAACTTGGGAAGTTAAAGAGTTACAGACCATTGCACAGGAACAGCAATTTTTTTGATCAGTAGTTTAGAAAGAGACTCCTTTTTTCGTACATAAAGTAGAGACTCAAACACAAACATAATATAAGTTTGTTTGATTGCTCATTCTAAAATGTTATTGCTACTTCCAGCTAATATGATTTACTATCAATTTTACGATCAAAGCACCAACCACTTTTCAGATATCGTGTCTGGTATAAGAACACTTCATAAATATTCATAAGTGTTTACAGCACTTCATAAGTTATAATATGTTGCATACAAATACAATGATACAGATATGATTTGCAAGTTATTAAATATTATCTGAAAGAAATGGTAGTTTAAACTTTATCCATGCTGTATATAGATATACAATATTAATAAAAAGGACCAAACTCACAGAAATTATAAAAGAAATATAGGTCTTCACTACATGTTATGAAGGATTTCTTCCTTCTTCTTCAGATGATACAAACTTAAATGCTAGTTTGATTATAACATCCTGTACTCCATCTAAAACCAGGAGATTTTCAAATATTCTTTTGATCAAAATATTTTCCCTGAGCAGAGTCTTTGAAACTCAGTTTTTCAGGATCAAAAGCGATCTCCTTATATACAAAAGTTTTTTAGATATAGCATATAATCCGTCCAAAAAAAAAAAATGTGTTTTTCGAGAACTGTGAACTTGTAAATTGAAAAATACATTTTTTTTAAATGATTAAAACCTGACAAGTATTTCTTCTGAAGTTTCTTCTGAAGGTTTAAAATATCGTAATAAAATATTCATTATTTACATTCATAAGCATTTACAGGTATACACAAACTTTTAATATTTACGAAAGAAAACAAACCTACATTATTTCTTTGACCAAAGCGCCTCTTAGTGATTAAAAAACTTAATTGCATATCAACGAAACTGAATGAACGTGGAAAGTCTACATTGAAATTTCGTGAATGTACGGCCTTTAAACTAATTTATCTTTATTAGTAGGCTATTTAAATTTCGAACAAAGTAAAGTCGTAAATTCCACTTTCTATGGAGAATACCGTGTTGTAATTAGGATGTTACTAGACTAATTTCTTTGCAAGGATGACGCATATGGGAGCATGGGAGGAATACTTTGCGGTAACCACTGCAAAGCCTGCAAAAGCTGGCTAATATGAGTTAAATTTTCTTCGGTTTTTTTTTTTTTAAATATACAAGACATCGTTTCATTCTCTGTAAGAAAAGTTCTCAAAAGAAAAAATAATAAATAAATAAATAAATAAATAAAAGCCAGAAAGCTGTGCTGTGCAGAATTACTATTTGGGGTTACAGTAAGCACCATATGGGTGATTCTATGGGTGAATTCCATTTTTTTTAACCTCATGAAACAAAACAACGCATAAATATTATTGTAAGAAATCTTTATTAACTTGCAGCAAAAGTTAGGTTTATAGTTCATTGTCATGATTACACTTAATTCGAAGTACCCACACGAATTTCAATGGAAGACAACAGAAATCTTTTTACCAAGCCTGCACTTTTACTGGTAGAAATACCTACGAAGCCAAAGAAATCATCAAAACCGGAGACAAAGCCATAAATATCAAAATATGAGATGGGATTAACCAAGGAGTGGCTCTGGTTTCTCTCTCAGTTCAACCTCTCTTTGCTGCTAGCCGGCAGGCCCAATTGTTAGCTTGTTTCTTCCTTCCTCGTGGTTCTCATCATCATTTCCAACTCTTCACCTCTTCTTTGCTTATCTCTTCTATATCCGCTTTCTTCTTTTAAATATTGTAGTCGCTATCATTTTTTCAGTCTTAATATGGATATTCCCAGTAACGTCGAAAGGTCTCGACTTCTTCTCATTATAATATGGCAAATAATCGAATTACTCTATTTTTCAGTATTTCAATTTTTATAAACTGAAATTTAACTTTTACGCTAAAACTGCGCGCTGGATTAGATTTGACTAAAAAATAAATAAATTAGAAAACCGGTCACTAATTTTAAATAAATGTAACCACAACTTACTGTTCTCGAATTTAAACAAACTCATTCTTCATGGTTCTTTGCTTTGCGTAAAAAGTAACTCTCCTGAAAATTCTTCAATCAGTTAGAAACACCGTAATTTAATGAAAATGGCTTCCCATCTTCGGTATTCGTTTCGGATGTTTGCTTTTAGACTGCAACACTAAAGAAACTATCCTTGCATCTTCTATTCAAAAAGAGCATTGCACAATGTATCCACTAATACTGTAATGTCGACATATTTTGTACTGCAGCTGGAAAACAATCACAGATCTAGAATGATATACATGCATTATTACAAAGTTGATTAACATTACTTTACGATTACAGTACTTAAGAAGATTGATAGGAAGTTTAACGTGCAGATGAAGATGTTAAAGAAAAGGGGAATTACCCATCATGCACATAATCAAAACAAAAACAAAACAAATTCATGCCAAGAGTTTGTCAACGAAGAGGAGGTTGAGGTGGACATTTCATCATGAGTTACCACTTCGATGACAAGCTTCGAAGACATGAAGAATATATGGAACCTATACTCGCTCCCGACTGTGAATTCCGACACAAACAAACAAAGAAAAGAAAATTACCTTTTGCTTAGCAGGATTTAATAATGTGGCGCTCAACTTTCGGGCACAATTTGTTTCTTCATGATTTTTTTTGTTTTTGTTTTTCATTACGTGCATGATGGGTAATTCTCTTTTCTTTAACATCTTCTTCATCTGCAGGTTAAGCTTTATTTCTTTAAAACCTGTTACTTTCCTGTGGCTTTTTGCTTGTAATTTATTTGCCACTTGTGCAAATGATGAAACGGCCGTCTCAAACGCCACTTCGTTGACAAGCTCTTGCTTCAATTTGTTTTGTTTTTGTTTTCATTATGTGCATGATGGGTAATTTCCCTTTTCTTTAAGAAGTTTTATTTTCGAAAATATTTCACTTCTAAACTATATATTATAATCTTTCTTACTTATATTACTGTAGTAATATAAATAAAGAAGTTTTATTGTTAGCTGTGAATTTCTGTCTTCAAAGACGATGTTAATTACGGCTTGTTATTTCTAGAGTTTTTCTCTCCACATTAAAAGCGTTTTTCTTATCTCCCTGGGTTCAACCAAAATAATAACTCTTCTTATGAAGCTTTTCATTTTGAATCCTACATCCTACTATCATTTATCGTTATTGAACTACATCATTGTTTTTAGTTTTAATTCATTTATAAAGATAGCTTAACAAGTTGTCAAAGGATCAAATGATCAAATATTGGAACATAGGAAATTGAGTGCACAATATTGAAATTATAAAAGATAAAGGAACTGATCAAATTTAACCAATTCGGAACATTTTACGAAATTGAAAGAAGTTTAACGTGCCCGAATAATTCAAGAAAAATATCAATCG
>JAFIDM010014012.1:70201622-70218386 GCA_023159025.1 Thereuonema tuberculata
GAGTCGGGATACTATTACACCGGGCGCACTTTCTGGGTTGTCATCGGAGGAGTTTGGCTGGCTGAGGAGTCCTAATGAGGACGAAACGGTCCGTCCCAGTCTCTTCCCGATGACAACTCGAAGTGCGAATCCTAACTTTAGCTTTGTGCCTTCCGATTGATATTTTTCTTTTCTTATTTTACGAAATTGTTCGCATATTCGATATCCATAACACAGCATTAAAGATAAAGAAAAAAAATAGCGACAATGTCTTAAACAGCAGTTGTAAAATAATTAAACAAGCACAACATTATTACTAAATCTAAATTATTACTAAATCTAAATTACACTTTCAGAAAAAAGCTGCTTCTTCGCTTGAAGCCTTAACTTAACAAAATGTATTTGGATAATTGGAAATTGCCTTGACCCTGTTATATCCTGCAAATAAACAGATGTTGCAGAGAAATTTATGAAGAAAAGAAAACACAGCTGTTCAAATTGGTTGAAACCTTTATTTTTTTTCAAGTGAATTGGATAATCTTCAACAAAGCTTTTGCATATTTATCTTTTCAATCAGTCAATCCTTATAATCACGTTCACTGCAACTGTATATCATAACGGATTATTTCAAAGGGCGAAGATGTTTTGTATTACAGTAGAACGTTGATTATCCGAACCAAATGGGATTAAGTTTGGTTGGATGAATCAAATAATTAACTTAGCATACATAAGAATCCCAGTTTATAATTATGAAACAGTATATAGAAATAAGTTATTATATGAAAGGTTCTTACAACTAAAAAAAAAAAAAAAAATGATTTAGGAAATGAGGTTTAAATATATTTCTTCTTTAAAGTTATTTCCAAATTTCATTCAACTACAAACGATATTTCACAGAAGCCGTCGTTCTACTTTTTCAACTTCTGAATTTCGCAAAAGTAAATAACAATAATAAGGTCTAATAACAATCCTTGTTGATGCACGGATTATTGTCAGTCTCTTTTATGTATCTGGTGTGTTTATCCTTAATTTTGAATAGAATCTCCACGATCGGATCGGGATCATATCTGTTGAGGAATATGACTTATTATTTGTTGTTTTTAGGCCATTAAGATCGTTGATAACTTCAGTGTGTGTACATTGTTGCTATTGTTATTAGAATATATGCATTGTTGCTATTGTTATTAGTGTATCTACATTGTTGCTATTGTTATTAGACCTTATTATTGTTATTGTATTTTGCGAAATTCAGAACTTGAAAAAGCAGAACGATGGCTTCCGTGAAATATCGTTTATAGTTGAATGAATTTGAATTTGAAAACAATTTTAAGAAGAAATATAACTAATATACGACGAAGAGATTTTTTATAAAAATGATTTTAACTTACATGATGAAATACTGTTTCTCTGTTACAGCATATATCTGCGAATAAATAATAGTAATGAATGTATTAAGCGGCAGGATGAATGTTTCATCGTAACAAACTGTTGTACTAAAAATAGACACTGTAATTTTTCTTAGAGGGGTGTGGAGGTGGGAGGACGGGTTTCGGGTAATCGACTTTCTATTGTATTTGTATTATAAATAATAAATAAGAACTTCTTTAATAAAGCTTTTAAAATTTTATATATTAAAAATAAAGTTATGAATTTGATATTTACTGCACGCTTATTGTTGTGCAGTAAACTAAGAGTAAAAGTAGCTGATTTAGCTTTGTTGTTTATAAAGTTAAAGTTAGGCCACATCAGACCATGCAGAGAGGTTTAGGCTCCCAGCGATTCTCGACCAAAGGGACTAGTTGAGGTCGGATGGTCAGCCCGTCGCTCGCCCGGTTTAACCCCCGAGTAAGAAACCCATTTGAGTACCCAACTCTCTTGGGTGAACCTAGTGTCCGTCTGGAGGAGAAATAACCACTGCCGGGTTTTGAATCACCAAGAATCAATTTTATGATCATCCTACTTTTTTGTTACGAAGTTACAATGAGTGACGTTTGTAGTATAGTATATTTATCAAAAATACAAAATTAAGGGCGTTTTAGAAAAAGAAAAATTTTAACTTTAAAATAAAGAATGGTTCTGATACTCTAAAAAGATTAAGGGCTCTGAAAAAAAAACAAAAAAAAAAACAAAAACGAAACTGCTCATTTTTCAGAATTATAGAATTCCTAACTTTAAGAAAATTAGTGGAAACCACACAATTAATGATGACACTTATGAATTTCTATCAAAGTCTAAGAACAAATCGTAATCCAAATTATAATCTATGTTAAATTTCTCGCGTGATTGGATTTGATAAAATTTAATTGGATTTAACTATATTTAACAAGTTAAATATGTCAAAGATTTAATCATTTATCTGGAAAATGAAAAATTCGAAGATCAGATTGTCTGTCTTCGATAAGTTTTATAATTTACAAATGCGGAGAATTTTTCTTGTTTTCTTTTTCACGGAAGAAAACCGCGACAAGTTGTTTAAAACAAATGTTAAAAACGCAACATTTAAGGGAAAATAAGGTTTGCGTTCTTTTAGAAACTTTTATTTTCTTTAAACTTCATGTCTCTGTAAATTGGTTTGAATTCTCTGATTCAGATACTTTCCTATTTCTATTTTTCGTTTTTAGTTAAGATTTTTTAAGAACTACGTAATATTTAAAGAAATGTTAGAAAAAAAAGTTAAGTGTAACCGAATTCCAGCTTTTTAAGGTTTCCTCCGTGAAGCGTAGCGAACATTAAAATCTCATGATTTTGATGTTTTAATCTTTACTGAGATCTGTTTACTGAGTCAGTTTGCAGACTGAAAACAAATAGCAAGTCATAAAACTAAATTAATGATTTACGTAACCAACTAGTCATTCAAGCAAGTCACGTTAGTAACAGGAAAAATAATAATTGTAATACTTTTGTCCTGGAAGATAATCTGATGTGTTAAACTGGTTGCAGCCATTAACCGATATATATATAGGCCTGTATATATATTTTTTTAAATTTATTAGAGGACTTTTTTTTTATTTAGTAAAAGTATTTATTTTAAATTTAATTCCTTTACATTAGTGAAAAAAAATTATTTCGTTAGGAAATTTAATAGAAATGTGTTTTATATAGAAATCCGCTTAATTTCTAAATTAATAAATACGGCTATTATTGGCTTGTGTCGTGATTAATCTCCTTCTAAAAACATTTTAGATGTTATTTTTCTTCTCCAGTTTTAAAGAATAATTTGTGCTTTTTTTTGCAATTTTGAGGAAAAATGTTTTTGCTTACTTTTCCCAGGAAGGTGGGGCTCATAAATCAGTATGTCTCATTTTAATAACTTTTGAATAGATCGGTGAATAGATTTTGAAATTCCGTATGAGTCTCAATAGAATTTGCATGTAAACGTGATAAAAATTAGAATAGAAAAGCATCCTCTAAACAATGTACAAAATACATATCTTTGAAACTCCACCATTCTTTTATGCCTACCTGTATATGTAATGTTGTCTACTATCATTTACACATGTTCTGATATGATCAGATAAATTGGATTTAAAAACTTTAATCCCACTAGAAACAGTTTATCTTGGATTCCCGGTTCGAAAATTCAAAAAAAAAAAAATTACTCACTGAATCATTAATTGCCTGCGTTTTATCTTTATTTTTCCATATTAACCTTGTTAAACACCTTAAATTATGTATTACGCGTATCTCTGTTTTATAAATTATATGGGCTAAACGTTGTGCTAACGGGGATTATTTTTCCTTATTAACTCTAATCAATATTTGCGAATTTAGTTATTTTTAAGAAAATGGAAAGATTGAATTGTTCGGCAAAACGAGGAACCTTTCCTTTATGTTGATTTTACAACAAAACAAGTGAATTTTGTGCTAAAGCAGAAATTTAAAGGCGACCCATAATAATAAAAAGAAATTAAAAATTATAATAAAAAAAGGAAGTACATTAATGGAAAAATAAAAAAAAAATAAAAATTAGGAAAATAAGAAAATTTTTTTTTTAAAGATTAAGAGAAAAACAAACAAACAAGTAAATACACGGTTCATAAGCTGAACCTTCAGCATATGAGTCCGAGATTTTACCGAACAAGCTATAGCTGACAACTGAAATGAGACGGTTAAGCTAACATTTAAGCTAATAGAGGAAATCCAATGAAAACAATGCCAAATATCTTGAACACGGGGAAGGGCATTGGCCCCTGAAAATACACTATTTCTACGTTGTTTGGGCCTCTGAACACGATGGTGAAATCCGTTTGTCGATCCGATCTTCCGTTCGGGAGTTGTTAAGGGTAGATTGACATGGACGGACGGACAGGACAAACGCAATAGCTACTGATTTTGATCACAATAGCTCCCAAATGGGTCGCTAAAAACAAAGTGGAAAATAAAAGCGCAACATTTTAAGGAAAGTTGACTTCAAGTTCTAATACAAACTTACTGCTCTTAATCAGTTTTTGCTTTTACAATTCATGCTCCCCCCCCCCCCCCCCCATCTTCTAAACGGTAGAGGAACAAAATTTCATTTCGGAATATTTTCCTCTACGAGATAAAATTAATCGACTGCAGCCGCCATATCTTGTAATGTATCAGAGAAAATTCAGTTACAGAAAACGTAGTTTTTTTGTAAAAGGTTTATCTTCAAACTGAAATAGAATATGCTGATTCCAGTAAGCCGTGATAATCTACAGCGTTCACTCGGGAATTGACTAAACAAATCAGTCCAAGGAATCGTTGATAATTATCTTCATATTCCATGGGAATTGGGAAGTTAGATTCCATACGAATAGACGGAAAACAAGAAGATCCATTTAAATAAAATATAATAAAAACAACAATGAAATATGGCATTCAAATCCTTGGGCAGCTGAATGCTCACCACAAAAGGCATTTGATCAAAAAACAAAACAAAAGTAATTAAAAAAAAAAAGCCCTATGGTTAAAGGAAATGGAAACAATTCATCATAAAATGATAAAGGCTTTTAAGTAAAGCTGAGAGCCTGGGACAGCTGTTTCGAGCTTATTAGACTCTCTTCAACCAGAGCTACCTAGCAAGCACAAACTGAAAACAAAAGCCATTTGTTCATCTGGTCTTCCAGAAAAGTCGTCACAAAACCTTTCATCAAATGCATTAAAAATTAGAGATGAAAGCTGAAACCAGGAATGAAAATTAATTACGACAATATCGGGAGAATTTGTTTTTAGAACAGATACTGACTTGAAACAAAAACTTTACGAACTTATTAGCCAACCCTACATAATTTAATCATCAGGTTCGCTAGTGTGAAATACATCTTTGACTTTACGAGATGTATATTGGATGGCTTAAATCTTACTCCAGAATATCTTCTTATTCGAATGAAATAGGTTATCAGAGCTTTATTGAGGAATATCAAAATTTGATATTAAGCCAAAAAAAATTTTCTTCCAAAATATCAACGTCTCTTGAAAAAAAAATTCAAAAATCTATTTTTTACTTTTTTTGGATTTGAAGATCTGGAAAAAATTAAAATAAATTTTGTAAGGTTTAGGCCTACGGAATTCTGTTTCGAGAATGCTAAACACTGAACAGCCATGGCTATCCAGCATTTCCTTATTTTTGTGTGTGCAGTTACAGGAAATGCTGAAATGGTCTTTTGTTTCTTATATTTAACAGAACAAGAGTCACTTAACACTTAGATGCAGATAGTGGAATAATTAGTATTTCAATCGATACGTTCTAAAGAATTGGAGAAGATGAAGTCACTGTCAAATAATATGGATATTAATTTAAGGAAAAGACTTATAAAATGCTACATTTGGAGTATATCCTCGTATGGTTAGGAAACTTGGACTCTGAGGAAGAGAGATGCTGAGATGCTGGAAGCATTTGGAGGAGGATGGAGACAATTAGATGGACAGACAAGATGACTAATGATGAAGTTCTGGAAAAAATAGGGGAAGAGAGAAGCTTATTAAAGAATATAAGAAGGAGAAAAAAGAACTGGATTGGATATGTGCTGAGAGGTGAAAATCTCATGAAGAAACTATTGGAGGGGAAGATTGAAGGAAAGAGACCAAGAGGAAGAAAGAGAAAGATGATCCTGGATGACCTAATGACTACAAGTGAATATCAAGACCTGAAGGAGAAGGCAAGAGATAGAACGAATTGGAGAAAGAGATATTGTTGACCTTGTTTGCTGCTTGCCATTGGACCTGTCTGCGACAGAACGCTGATGATGATGATGATGATGAAGTCACTGTGTGACTTTTATCTTTTTTTTTTTTTAACCCTTAATTGTGATTTATTTAGGTCAAAAGTTTGATTTTTTTTAAAAAAATATTAAATCCCATGAAAAAAAAAAAAAATCCCTTCGAAACACGAAATTCCTGAGATTTTATACTTTCTCGGAGTATCAAAATAGTTTTGCAGTGGAGCTTCTGAAATCCAAATTGTAGTTATCTAAATGAATCTTTCTTAATATCATGTAACTGCATGGTAGCTATTTACGCCAGAGAATTACAGTTTGGTCTAACGCTTGTAATGCCTCTTAATGTGGGTCGGAGAGATTGAAAAAGTTAAAGGGTCAGAAACATTTTACAACGGAATTTTAAGGCGAAATGCTCAGGTTCGTTCGTCCTTAGTCTATCTACGTGTTCATAATAACTGGAAAACTATATATCCTAGAAAGCTGAAATTTTAGAGGTAGCTCTAAGATTATTATAAGAAGGAATACACTTGATTAATACTAAAATCGGACCATTATAGGCAAGAAATTAAGGACAAACCCTTATCAACATGTCTAGTTGACAAAAAGCTGTAATTGCGATCAGAATCTACACATCTTCAAATTTTAACTATAGGTGTATGCTTTTACAAGGACATCTTTGTTATCTTTGCTACATATCCGATTAATAGGCAAAGAGCTCTATAAAAAAATAATAAATTTTTAGTATATTCTTTCCATATTGGTATATGAAACTTGGAATGCCAATTACATCTTGTATTTTATCGATTTTGAAATGGTATATGAACAAAGACAAATTATAGAGATCCTAAAAGAAAAAAAAAATATTATATCATATCACAAAGTTCTCCCTTATAATTCTAATTTATCAAGTGCATATTATCGCAGTCTTGTCCCCTATCAAGTAAATTCAAAACAAAAACAAGCAGACGATTAGTAATTAATTCTTTTGATTACAATTTCCAGCAGATAAAGAAAGCTCTGATACACTTAATGTTTTCAAACAAGTTTGCAGGCCATCGAATTCCCCCCACGTTTCACTTACGGTGTTGGCGGGAAACCCTGTTGTTTTATGACTTCCATCTATTTGCATATAGCTGAAGGGTCACCTCACCTGTGGAGATGCAAGGGGCCTTTGCGTAATTGATGGTGTGCCTTTTCACACTTTCCACCTATTGGCAAATTTCCTATTTGAGTTGACAGTGGGTTATAAACATACAAAAATTTTTTCACATCCTCAGGGACTTGTATGTAGCCCACAGTTGGTCGAACAGGTGCTTCAGGATTGCTTTAAAATTTTTGTCATCTTAAAAAAATTATCGGCTTAAAAAGAAAAAAAAAAAAGAATTACATAGGACATAACTGTCCGGTCGTGTTGATTCCCAACAAACTGATATTTTTCTTTTAATAAATGGAGCTGTTCAGATGGGCGACATTATAGAAAAGAATGCTTTGCAGAATAACAGTAATAGTACTTAGCACTTCATTTTCTTTTTCTTAAAAATAGGAAGCGATATTCATAATTTCAGTATTTTTTAAGATTTAAAAATTATTAGGGCAACTGTTTTCTTGATGGATGATTTATTTAAATGGTCACAAGCTTGAAGTCTATCTTATAATCCAATGCATTATTTAAATAGTGGATAATTTAGTTAATTAAAAAAAAATCATTAAAAATTACCAACATACAAGGGAGGTTTCAACTAACAGGTTTAAATAACAGTAATAAGGTCAACTTCAAAGTAATACAGTCAGACCTCGATATAAGGTCACCCGCATATAAGGTCACCCCGCATATAAGGTCACTTTTCTAAAGTCCAGGCTCATTGAATAGGAATTCTTTGATATGGATTATTGGATATATGATCAGGTCTTAAATACCGTAATCGCATATAAGATCACTTTTGTTTGTGATTTCAGTGCCACACTGATTCAATTCCAAGAATTTTTTTCTGTGGATACGATCTTTTATCGGCGTCATTTCTCCTACTGACGGAGGGAGAAGCACTTTATTCCCTCAAAAGAGAAACACTTCATTCACAAAGCACTTCATTCCCTCAAATTCTAGGAAAAAAGATGATGAAGACGATATTCCTTTACCTGTGTTAATACAAGATCTCAGAAATCGCGGCTGTGCTATAAAAGGGGAAAGTGAATATGTGAGAATTGATGATGAAATTGCTACCACTTCTCAAGCTTCGATTTCCGAAATTGTTTCGCATGCATTAGAAAGTGAGGATAACGACAGTGATACTAAAAGTGAAGCGGTGACACAAGCAGAAGCACTCGGAGCACTAAATTCTCAGAAACTACAAAACTTAGAAAACATTGTACAAAAGATGAAACCAAAATCGCGACAGTTCTGTATTATGGATTATTTTAAGTAAGGTCAGTTGTACATCAGTACTTTCTTTGAGCATACTAGTACTATTTGTATACAATTTTATTCCGAATTAAAATTTTTAAAAAATAATTTCTTTCTGATTCCATTAATTTTAATTGGTTCAACTAAATTAAAAAATTATAATCTAATAAACTGATATTTTTGTACGTATTAAATATTACAAAGAATTATACTGTATTTATATAATGCTTATTTATTGACAAATGGGTATGAATCGGTTATAAGGTCACCCCGCTTATAAGGTTATTTTCGCGAGGTCCCAAGGGGTGACCTTATATCGAGGTCCGACTGTACCTATATTAACAGCTCATTAATTAATAATAATAATTTTTAGTCAAATCTGTAGATGAAAACGCACTAAACATTTTTTTTTTTAAGGATTTCTCGATTGTTTAAAGATTAGTTGTAAATGTAATTTATAAAAAAATAAAAGTTGAATTTTGAATTTTGAAATGGCGGTATTTGATTACTTGATAATAATTAAAAAGTCCATTTGTCGTTTAAAAAAAGCTAAAAAAAAAACCACCTTCATAATTTTTTAATGAAGATGAATTTTTCTGAGACTATTCAAAAAAAAAAAAATTGTCTCAGCAGATGGCCGCTGATTCAATGGTCGGTGTTTAATGCGTCTTACGATTTACGCCTCCAGAAAGTCTCTTTTAGAAATGCCAGTACAAGTTTGCCACGGAGAAGGAGGGGAAAGTTCAAAAATGCCAGGTGTTTTTCTTCACTTCGGACAGTCAAGGATAAAGAGGGGAGAGAAATATGTACGTCTTCATATTCGCATTGTGGTAAACTACCAAAAGCATTACTGTATTTGGTGAGATGCTGTTACTCTGATCTGTGATCACGATCAGCCAAAAACTAATTATTCTCGGAAGCTTAAATTTTAATTCTAGATTTTCGGCGTGTGACCATCATCTTCATTTGATACTAGACTAAGAAAACCAAAAGAAAATCGCTCTGCACGAGAATGTTTAAGATAGGCCTACATTTTTTCTTGTATTTCTTGTATTTTTTTGTATTTCAACAAAATCTTGTATTTTTTTAAAAATTAATTTTACACATTTTATATTTTTTTTAAATTCCTTCAATTCAATTGCTTAGTTAGTGCAGATTAAATAAAGATTTATTTAAATTATTTTTGGAATTTTTACTTATTTTATGTTTTATTTAATTTCCGAAGGGGAGAGGGGGGTTACATTCCTTTCTACCATTAATATTGATGCGAGGTTGAAGTCCTCCGATTGGTCAATTAATCTGTCTTTTGATTGGCTGAATCGGGGGACCAATCAGCTGCGTCCAGCTCTCTCCCCAAGTGAGACGGACCGCACAGAGACCTTCGCCGCTAGCTCTCGCCGAGTGACGGACCAAACAGAAAGCTTCAAAGAGATTCTCGGAATCCAGTCCGATCTGTATATATACCTGTAAATAATTGTAAATAAAGAGTGTGTGCCTTAGACTGACGTAGGTAAATTTTAGTATGCTTAGTCCAAACATACTCGAAGGGGTCGTCGGAAACTCGAAAAACATTTGATCACGGAGAATAAACGCAAATAAAAATTGAATAATTTATTATCTTTTTTTTTGTAGCAAAGAATAAACCCATTAAAAGCTTAGAAGTTAAGGAAAATTCCTTTATTTTAAGTTTTCCCAAATCATGTGATTATTTGATAAAAAAAAAATAAGACAAATGAAGCAGACGTCGACTCAGTCAGCGACGTCGCAAATTACCCACATTAATATGAGTATCAAACTCAAAAAACCAACTTAGAACTTGAAAAATATTTCAAATCTGATTGCTGTTTTGGAAACTCTTCACCTCAAAATAGCAAAATTTGCACTCGAGGGTGTTGTAATATCTAAACGGTACGAATAGCTTTTTCTCGTGTATTGCTCCATTGCCGCAGTATTTCAGAAGGATATACATTTTTCTACACAGTTTTAGGATTGATGAAACGTGGGCTTTATCGTATACTCCAGAAACGAAAATGCAGAGATGGAGCAGATGCATTCATGAAAAGAATTTAAGGAAAAATTGATCCAACTTTAGCAGTAATGTGCTGATAGCCTTAGTTATTAGCAACTTTGCAATTTTGAGAAGTTTTGTATTTACTATATGTGTACGCCTAGTAAATTTATAACCTTACTTTTCAAACGTCCGTCATCATAGAGACAACAAGTGAAATTTATTAGCTCAACAAAAAAAAAAAAACCCTGCAAGAAGTTTAACAGAAACAACAGAAGTTAAAGGGGAATCGGAGTGGAAATGTGTGAAAACTGTACCTATTGGTCACAAAGTTAAGTTCATTGAAGAGAGAGAAAAAAAGAAAGCAGTCTTGCTATTTTAGGTTTAGCGTAAAGTTACATACTGAGAGAAGTCCTGCCTTCATTTACTTATCAATATTTCTTTTACCTTTTTTTGTGTGAAAGAATTTTACTTGAAATCTTTCTTCTGAGAAAGGCGATTATCGGAGAATAGCGGGAAAATGACAGCCTCTCCTTTTCAGAAAGCTCATCTTGTTAAATAGAGCTGTTTCTCTAAAAGAATTACAGAAGGAAAAATCGTAGTTTATCCAAGGTTTGTTAGGCTTTGATTGAGAATAAGGAATTCGAAATGAAAAAATTAACTATACAGCTGAAAGCCATTCGCACGGCGAATGAGAGCAGAACGGTTTTCTGTGGTAAACAGTATATCTACTGCAAAACTTTAAATGTACACATAATAACCAGAATGTAATGCAATTTCTTTTGGAAGTAAAAAAAAAAAATTCTTGTTCTTCATATTGCAGAGATGTGTTCATCACTCCGTCGCGAGGATGACCCTCTTCATTTTAAAGATTCTTCTGTGGGTTTTTTTTTTCCTTCACTCTTCAATCTACTCTACCACCATTAATCTACTCTAAAATTGTTCCTCTACGACTTAATTTATCGGTAAATAAAGTGGAGATGTAAAAATAGGACAAAACGGTGGAAAAAAGCGAAAAATAATTTTTTTACACTAGCTAGATGGTTGGATGATGTATCTGCCAATTCCGCATTGTTCAAGAGAGGTTGTGGGTTCGAATGCTAGATAATGGCTGTTTCTTTCTTTCTATATGAGGCTAAGGAATATTTAAAGAAGTTTTCTTCAATCTGCTTCAGAATTGACGTATTTTGCAATTGACTACAACGCCAGTCGTAGTCAACGTGGACCCTTACGATATTTCCTGGAATATTATTATTCTTACCAAAGAAAGTAGTTAAAGTAGACCTTACAATTTAATTAAGGCTTATTTGGGTTGGAAAATCATGAGAACCTAGAAAAAGGATTTCCTTAACACTTCTGGTAATTTCTTTTTATCTTCTTAATGCTGTTTTCAGAAATTGCGAATGGTTAAAAATTTTCCGCTTTCATTACTTCCTCACAGATTGAGATGAACCTTTCTTTAAGACCGTATTCTAAAAGGGCCTATTGATTTTTTTTTTTAATTGTGGATTTTTTTGAGAAAAACGAGATAAATTCGAATTCCAGAAGAAAATGAGGCCTTTTGCTTCAACTTATTGCCTTATTGTTGAATTTGAATATTTCAGCATAAGTATGCCTCTGTTAGTAATTGCAATACGTTTTGAATTGCAGTAAGATCAAACGTTTTTGCAAACTGTACTTCACGGATTCTAAGCACATTTCAAAACTTCCTCATTGCTTCCAAATTTTCAGTACAAGTGTTCAATGTATTTCTCTGGAAATTAGTCAGAAGACCTTCCTGAATTAATGTTGCCTTAAGCAAAATAGACGAGGTATGGATTTTTACCCTACGCTACTCTCTATTAGAGAAACAAGTACATCAAATAAATTTACTATTTAGTAAACAATTGTATTAAACAATAGTAATAATCTTACTTGCTGGAGGGAGGAGCGAACATAAAATTATTCGCGGGCTGGAGTTTTCCCATCCTTGCGTTGGAGTTTCTCCCCGATGACTTCGGATAACTGATACAGTGAAGGTGCTTTCCTGTCTGTCTCTTTCCCTTACTATGTAATTTCAGAAATAAATATTAAGATATTTTTATACTAGAAAAAGAAACAAGAAAAATAATCCTGAAAAATGCTAATGAATGAAAATAAAAATAAGATTATGAACGTTTATCGAGGAAATCTTGATTTTTCCGAATGCGTTGCATTTTTTTTTAAATTAATGAGATTTAAAGGTATTACCATTGATTGAAGGTTGATTAATGGTAATTATATCTAGTGATTAGTCAATAAATAGTGAATTTGAGGTGTGTATATCTGCTCTGCACTGATCGCTTTTTTACCCCTTTCATTTCCTGCTGAACGTCAGCTCTGTTGATGTTTTTTTTTTTGTTTGCTGGTTGTGACCTTACTTGTTTCAGTCCAAGGTCGTCTGCATCATCACTTCTTTAGCTTTTGGCGGGAAAGCTCCTTATGCTTTAGTGAAGTCTCCATGGGAAAGAAGTCAGAACATCAGTAAGTAACCATTTGCATAATCATCACTTTCTCCTGTACTATTTGGTGTTACGCCGCTATAAACTTATGATTTCGTAAGCACACCTGAAGTTTTCAATCAGAACAACACTATGTTTGTTTCATTTATTGATTGGATGAAGATTTTCTTTTTTTTTTTTTCGTAGTAATTCAATTTGATACAATAAAAGAACTAATTTTGCCATTTTTTTCTCAAATGAATAATAATTGCTATAAAATAAGTATTTCCTAAATTTGTAAAATTTTTCTAAAGTGTATTTTTTTTTTAAGTTAGTATTATCATAACTTAATCATCGAATTGAATAAGTGCAATTTAGTTGATATGTAAATAATGATGTGTATTATAAAAATAAACATAAATATAATCTAATGACCTGAAATTTTATATATATATATATTTATATATGTAAAGACATTCTATTTTTAAAACTATTGAAAGTCACACCCACATTAATTACATCTTACGGATGCTTGTCAATAAGCTTTGTACGTGTAAAATGCAAATATCTTTAAACTTCAATAGAAACATTTGTAATTTACACAGAGATAGCAAAAGATCTGTAATTTTTAGACTAAATAAGCACATTCCATTAATTTTACTCTTTTGTTTTTTCCACAAACGGAAAAAAAAAAAAAAATCAAACAAGAAAGAAAGATAATGAAAAAATATATTTTCCAGACGTTATTTTAAAATTGTAAATATTGGTCCATTTTATCTTCTTCTCTGATCTTAACTAAATGGCTCACTGTATTATGACCTTGACGTAACCAAATTATTTTATTAATCTTCATACACAAAATCTCCAATAACATAACATGCAATATTTCGTCCCTCGCAAGAAGAAGCTCTTTACCAATGCAAAGTTATATACAACGCAGCATTAAAAGAATGAGCAGTTGAGTAACTCTAATTTCTGAAATTTCCGTCTAATTTTAAATGAATAAAAATAAAAAGATCAGCAATTGGATATTTTATTTGTAAATAACAATTTAAATTTCTATTGTATAACTTTGCATTGGTAAATACAGTGGTACTTCGGGTTACGAACTTAATTCGTTCCAGAATTCGGTTCATAATCTGAAACGTTCGTAACCCGAAACATTGAAATCAATGAAATAGAGACGATCCGTTTCAAGATGAAAGAATCGTTCCTTTATATTAACATCCGGTAGCTTACCTGACAAAACGCAAAGAATACGTGTACTTCACGTATTAAATAAAGAGAAAGAAAACAACCAGATAAATTAAATGTAAAATAATTACATTTAATAAATACATTATACAAATAAACGTATTACGATGTCTTGTTTACATCGGAGAAACAATCATGTGGGCGCGGAGAGATACTTTCAGATGCTAGGTGAGACGCCTTTGTGTGATTTGGACCCGTAACTTGTAACTTTGAATTGTACGCGATCGTTTGTCTCCAACGTTAAACCTTCCTCTCTCTCTCACCTTCGTTTGCAACCCGAGACACTGTTCGTTACCCGAGACAAAAAAATTTTCGAAGTTGTTGTTCGTAACTCGAAATGTTCGTGACCTGAGTCGTTCGTAACCCGAGGTTTCACTTTTAGTTTCTTTTGTAGAATATACTTTTATTTCATCTTTTTATGTTTAAGCCAAAAATAAATTGAATTACAGTTGAACCTCTATTTAACGAACCTCTACTTTGCGAATTTCTATATTTTTCGAAATTTTCTTTGGAACCAAGAACATTTTGCTAATTTCTTCGTAAAATAACCTCCAAATAGCAAAGTGCATTTTCTATTTAATGAACTTTTTCGAGGATACAGCTGAGGGAAAAAGAAGAAATTAACGATGATGTGCTGATTGATGATTATCTTTCACTTGATTTTGAAGATGAGACCTCGGAAACACTAACTGAATCGGATATTTTGGACAGTGTGAAAAATAAAAACAATAAAGCAATGTATTGCGATGAAGATGAAGATGATGAAAATAGAAATGATCATGATGAAGAAATCAAAAAACCTTCGTATGATGAAATGCTAAAATCATTTGTAACAATCCGACGCGGATTACAATTTGAAGAAAAATACGCCTGAAAGGGTTTTTGGTGATTGCAAAGATGCGAGACGTACTATGAGCGAAAACATTTTTTCAAAAAAAAAAAAAAAACTCAGACAAAATTAAATGACTTTATAGTAAAATTTAAGTATGCATGTGGTAATTACGCTTTATGTCATTAAAATTATTATTATTTTTTAAAATAATATTTATTGTTTATGTATTTTAAATCCGTTTATGTAGCTTAAAGTAATTTAAAAGGTGAATCTCTATTTAACGAATTTTCCATATAACGAACTTTTTTTCGGGATTTAGCGACTTCGTTAAATAGAGGTCCGACTGTATTAAAAAAAAAAAAAAAAAAAAAAAAAACTTTTCTACTGTATTAAAAAAATAAGTAGTAAAAATCAATAAATAAAAATGTCAATTTATCAATTGTCAATTTAGCTGTCAATTTATCTTTGTTGATTCTACATTACTCCTATTTTCAAAACTTTTGACAAGGTCCCACAGTAGCAACTGATAGTAAAATTAAATTTCTTAAAAATTCTGTTTCTGTATGTTGGAATTATTACTACTTAATAATCTTTAATTATAACTGAAGATGTGTCCGATAATATATATTAATCATTTCTCTGCGCAGCTTTTCTCAGTCTAGAAGCCTTGTGATCGATCATTCACACATCTGAAGGTAAAAATTGGAAGCTATTGTTAATTTTAACAGACATGATAAATATATACAGCGAACAAGCATCATTAAATAGTTCACTGAATTTTTATCTAGTAGCGAAAAAGTTATAAACTTGTGTTTCTTCTAGACATTTCTGTGATGTAAGCTGTCGTAAATCCAGTAGTTTAAAAATTAAAAAACTTAGGAAGCATTTTTTTTTTCTTTTTTTAATTTTCGTTTAAATAACATTCATGGCAATACTTTTAAGAAGTTAGTAAAAGTTGGTCTTTGATTTTTATATTACTGCTTTCTTTATGAAATAAAACTGAGAAAAGTTTAATGCAATCATTTTTTTTAAAAAATCTTTTGGATTATTCAAATACGATGTAACAACGAAATAAGTTAGAACCTTCATGAAAAGTTTTGATTAAAACAAAATAAATTAAAAATCCTTATTGGTTTTGATTTGAAAGGGCCATTTAGTCAAGAGTCGAATTATCAAACCAACTGCGTGATTAATACGTCTGAATCTGGGTTTGAATCCCGGAACTGGCGTAGATGATTGCCTTCTTTCTCTCTTCCTCTTGCCTTATTTCCACTACTTGTTCCCAATTTAATTCCTGGACCATCTTAGCATTAATCGCTCTGGAGACATTAGAATAGTGAACAATGAATTACACTGTATGACGAAAAAAAACAAACAAAATATTTGAAAGAACTTAAGAACAATAAGCCGAATAGATATTTCTATTAGAAAGCTGAAACTTTTAACAGTAGATGGATGTATTTAATATGAGTTCTCTAATGAATTTTGATGCAGATGTTCAAATTAATTCGTAAGTGAGGATCTTAAGACTTAAAAAAAAAAACTCTAATCATCATCAATTAATACAAACAAAGACGGTTAATTATCGGGCATTGCATAGTTGTAGGATTATTTCCTAATTGCCTAACAACTATGGGCTGACGAGTCCG
>JAFIDM010014012.1:70218396-70266459 GCA_023159025.1 Thereuonema tuberculata
CGGGAGAGGCAGGGTTGGGCTGACGAGTCCGTAGAAGGACGAAACGGTCGTATCTAACTCCTCTCCTAATAATTCAATCGGAAAGGCAATTTCCAATGATTCAGGTGCTGTTCTTTTGTTTTCTTGTCTATTTTTTCAACTATTTTATTGTTATTATATTTTTTATTTTTTATTTTTAATGTTCGAGTATTCTGGAGTTGGGACGCCATCTGTAACTTTTCTTGTTAATTTTCCATGTCAGGTAATGTCTACTACTGCAAAATTTCTTAACTACTAGAAAAAAGCTTTCAGAAACATCCTTTACAGAAAAAGGACAAGACAGAGTCACAGAAAACGTACAATTGAAAAGTCATTTGGAGATAGCTGACAAGGTCTCTCAACAATTTATCATTTCTGTCTCTTTTGTAAACAGTTCTTACTATTTTTTTTTTCTTGGCCTCCTTCTTTTAACTGAATCCTCCAATTCTAAAATATATTTTTGTGTCATTGGAAAGGGAAAAAGACAACCTTGAGATTTTTTGAATGAAAGATTTTAATTTTAACTTTTTTCATTGTAACAATGAGCACAAGAGACCTGTGATGAACCGCAGCCATGCTAAAGCAGGAATTTGAACAGGTACAAGGGTCGTACAAGTGTAGGGGGAAAAATGCCCACAAAAGAAAAAAAAAAAAGTTTTTTTTTTCTTAAGGAGGGGATGAAATTTGTCAAGGATGTCACTCATTTTTGAAGAATGTGTAGATAGAAAAGAAAATGTATAGAAAGGAGAATTTCTGTGATTTTTTTTCCTTTATTTTTGTTGCCCCATTTTACATAGTTGTCATCTTCTTTGATAGGCATCATATTAAAAAAAATAAAATAATAAGAATAAGAATATTTTTTTTTATTAATAAAAGGAGAATATTCATTTCAGTCCCGTTAGAGATTTATGATCCCTATCAAACGGGTTCTAGAAATGAACAAAATTTACATTTTATCTTTTCTGATGTTTAACATATTTTTGTAAAAAATGACAAGCATATTTATTATATTATAATATGATATATAAATATATTATTATAAGCGTATTACATTACGGCTATATATATATAGTTAAAAAGTATAAAATTTGTTTGTTTCAAAATATACATCGGATGAGTTTGAATGCTTTATTTTATTCTTACTTTATAAAATTTCTATATTAATTTAATATCCTTTAGTAATTTACATCATTTAATCCAAACCTTTTATATATATACGGATAAATTAACGTAATTTTACTTTCAGTTCTTAAATTTAATTCTGTTTATTGTTATTTTTTATTTTCAAAAATCCATGATAATTTGTTATGTTTGTTGTAGGAATATTGATAAAATTTCATATTTACTTAAAAAATAATTTCTTTTTTGAATGTTATTAAAATTTCATACTGTTTTTAAGAAAAAAATTAATTTTAAAAATTAACGTAAAAGTAAAATTTTGACTTTTCAGGTCTGTCTGTATTAGCCCATATGTTTACGCCATAATTTAATAAAGAATCAAAGATTGCAAAATAAATAAGAATTTTTGTTCTAAATGGTAATTTATTTTTGTATAATAATTTGTTTAATTTAATTTTTTATGTAAGATATTGATTTGAGGATGCCACGTAAATAAATTAATATTTAAAATCGTTAGGTTTATCAATTGGCAGCATTTTTTGCAATAATAATAATAATGATAATAATAAACATCACACTTGTTGATAAGGTCAACAAACAGACATATCTCATTGATATTGCAGTGCCTATCAGCAAGAACATGCAGAAAAACACACGTAGAGAAGATCAGTAAATACTTCGATCTAGCATACGAGCTCCAGCAGTGGAGGTAGGACCGAATATGTGTTGTACCCATCGTCCTGTCCGCCACTGGTCTGGTGCCTAACACATTGTATCACAGTCTCAGCACACTAGGACTTCACAAAAACACTTATGCACAACTCCAGAAGGCTGTGATACTCAACATAACACGCATAGTTAGGAAATTTATGGACACAACCACACATCTCTAATCATTCTTCCACACTTTTTTTTTTTTTACATTTGGCAATATGTGCTTTGGTCCTTGACCGGCCATATTGTCTTTGCTGGGGAAACCCATGGTTTGAAACTTTTACATAATAATAATAATGTCTCCCTAATTTAATGTTTTGGAATCATGCGGTTTATTGTTCAATGAATGGAGACATATTCATTGAAATCACATAATGTTGTTCTATGGAATTACAAAGTTCTTTAACATTGGCTCATTGTCTTCAAGAAAAGAAAAATTATACGATTAGAACTAATGTTTTTGGGAAGTAAAGCAACTCCACAAACAGGCAATAAAGATGCATTGATAACGCTTCAAATTGTAAGTACCTAACGCCTAGATAATCTACTTTGCAAAAAAAAATGACCCCCCCCCCCAAAAAAAAAAAAAAAAGAAAGAAAGAAAGAAAGAAAGAATGATCACCTGATTTATATAACTTGTTTATCATTGCGTATTTTTTTTTTTTTACATGTGTAACATATTATTTGTAATTCTTTAAGTTTGGTAATTATGTAGTCTATAAAAAAAGAATTAAAATATATCTAATGATTGCATCTATTTTATTGCTGCATTGCAATCTTTAATATCAAATGGTGTTTGTATCATCTACCAATTCGAAACATCTTAAATATGAAACATCTAGATATTGAATGGTTAGATAAAAAAAAAAAAATACAGTTTTAAGAAACTACAAATTGACAAATGAAGAAATCCATCAGTTTTTTTAGGTCTGGTCTACTCGAGCGTTGAAAACTAGGTGTGAGTCTTTAATATCTCGTGTGAGTCTTTAATGAGCATTCAGGAAATAAGATTTGTGAATCTCATTTATCTAGGTTAATAAATTCTTATAATAATTAACAGCAAATTAACGTGTATAGATTAATAATTCACAAGTAGAAAAGTAGACGTATTGAAATATTAAAAAACCGTTACAAGTTATATGTTTCGGCCTAATCTTACAAAGGCCTTTCTTGAAATAAGAATAAAGGAGCATTAACAAATGTTAACGTTACAACGGCAATAACAACCAAACCTTTAACACATCAAACAAATAACAAAAGAAAACAGTAAACCCTACTCTATTAGATTTACTGATAAATATTGATATATTAAACTTGATATATAAGGTTTAAATAACAATTGCTAAAGACTTATCAAATAAAAAATAAACCACCTCATTTGTCAAATTAGAAGAGTTGGACAATCATTCAAATAAAATTCGCGCTTGTTTTATTTGTTGTTTTTTAGTATACCGGTACATAAATTTCTGGACCTACAATTCTTAGCTGAGTTGATTTAGCTTACATGAAAATTGCCTGTTGCTAGGCAACCGATGATTGACAGGCTCTTAGTAATCGCTCTTAGTAATAAGTAATTTTATTGTAAATAAAAATATTAAGTCGCTACTCTTCTTCAAATTTGATTGGTTGATTTTTTGTTTTTTGTTTTTAAAGAATGTAAAATTTGTGATGAATATAACGAGAAATTTAAGATTAAATTGTGATTAATCCTTAAAAAAGATTTTAAATATGTCAAAGTAACAATAAAGAAAGCTGATACACTAAAATGTCGACATATTAAAAAAATAAATAAAAAAAAAAAGAAAAAATAGAATATTTATCTTTATGTGTGCACATGTTTATGATTGAGCAAGACATTTTCAATTTCTCTATCTCTTGTGAGACTTTTAGGAAGCATGTCGAAATCGGAGAGAATTCGGAGAGAAAAATTTCGTTTTTCGAGTGATCTGTTGAAAGGTTTCGTTCTCTCTCTCAGAGCAGCCATAGTAAAAATCTCAGTGACAGTAAACGAGTGAAAAAGTGATAATTGAGTCATTGTGTGCAAGAGTTGTGAATGAGGAAAAATACAAGCCTTCGTTCTAAATGACACGGGTAACATATCAGCTGGTCAGATACATTCCCGGGGAACGCTGCAGGAGTCAGTTCTTAATTCCTCGCCGGTGAATGAGTACTCGTGATCTCATGTCGTATCCGAGCAGCAGTGGCAACAGCCAAGCTCCTTCTTACGGTGAGAAAACCGACTTGTTTTATATTAGAAGCTGGGAAATTAGTTTCATCCATTACTGAATTTGTTTATGTTTAATACATTTAAGTTATTAATTTGAAAAATGCACATTTATATTTTCCCTAAAACAGGCTGTCAGTGTCTAAAAATGGTGAATTTGATAGTCCCGCCTTGTGTATGTATGCATTTGCAGTATATCGCTTTAATCCCTTTTAATTGCCGCATTAATAGTGAGAAGTCTTATCATTTTACCTTTAGATTTTTTATAGTCATTCTTAACCTACAATTTAAAACAGAATCATAAATTCTCCATATGGTTGATTCCAGGCATCCCCTAAGTCCTTCATTTGCATTTACCTCTTGGTTGCCGGTGATGTTAGATATATCTTGTTGTTAGATATATATTGTTGAAATATCCAAAGCAAATGTCATAATTGCCAAAAAGGCTGACGGTAGATCAGAAAGAATGTCTCAGTAATATAAAAAATAAAGGATCCTGAGAAAACATCATTTTATCTCCTTGAGTGCAGATTGAATTTATTTAGCTATTGCTGTTCTCGAGAATCGTTACATCTGATTCTACTCCAGATCAGGTGCATCGAGAGCAAATGATATAAACAGTTCGTCGTGCTGATGTTGATTTTCAGAAGGAAATTATTCACGTAAAAGATAAATCATAAAATTCTTGGGTGTTTTCCAATTTAAACAAAAAAGAATGCTGAAGTATTGTGGAAGTAATTTTGGAACAACCGGAAAAAAAAAAGACGAAATGCCATTTGAATACTCGTATGACAATTCTGTAGTTATTACTTATTATTAAAGTAGTATTCATTAGAGGATTATTGAAAAAAAAATAGCGAAACTATTTCTCTGAATGTGAAATATTTCTCCCTCAAATTTGACTGAAATGGACTGAAGACGACTCTTTTTATATAACTGAGGCAATTATTCATTCTTTTTACATTTCATGATTGGTTTAAAACTGTTAAAAGATGTCAAACCAATAGTTATCAAATCGCAGTCGAGATTTTCAAAGCATGATTGATAAGCAAAATGAGATTGCTGAAAGAAGAGGTTGATGGAAATCAGACTCAGAATTTTGATTTTTGATTTTTTTAACTTTGGATTTGGTGTAAAAAATCTTGTTGGGATTGATCGTTCCAAAACGACTCCAAGATCATAACATTTCATGATTTGAAAGACCTTCAAGATTATTTTTGAGCAATCAAGAATCATTGGCCAGTGAATGACTTGAAGCAGGACCTGATGAATAGGATATTCAAGCAGAAAAGTTTTTCCAGAAAGAAACAAACGCCCGATGACAAAGCCAAGGGTGCAGGGCTCGCTGCAAAAGAAGAAATGTTGAGAAACAATGAAAGGAGCTGTTGATCGCCTCCTTAATGAAACTGAAGGTCCATGATTCAAAATTTGGATTTCTTTTAGATATTAAAGCATTATTGCTTGAATCAAATTAATGAACAGCAGTATTAAAAAACCTAATATTTTGAAGAAAAGTTATCCCAATTTCAGAAAATTTATAACAATGAATTTGACAGTTCATTGGTTCTTAAACCCACCTGAGTTTTTTAAAGATGCTTCTGAAAAGCTGTTCAGATTTCAAAAGTTGTGGAACTCCTAAAGTTGTTCAGTATTAAGAGATAATGCTCACTACTACAATTTCAATTTCCAGCTGCGAGTATTCTTTTAGCAAGTTAATCTTGATCTTATCGTACTTGAGAGCTTCACTGGAGCAAGAGACACTTTCTACTCTAGCCTTGATCAGCATTGAAGGTGAGAAAACTGAAATAACAAATTCTGACGATCAGTTTGCACCATCTTCAATTAGAAAATCCATTTTCAGTGAAGTTCCAAATCATTTCTTCCAAATACCAGTAGCAATTTTTTGTTTTTCGCATTGTAGTTTTTCAATTGTGAAATGAACTGACATTCACAAAGTGAGAAACAAAATACATTGTTATTATTTTGTAATCAGCATTACAGTGAGTAACTAGTTTGAGTGGGGACCCGGTAGCCAAGTGGTAATGCTCTTGACTACCACCTGGAGGAGCCGAGTTCAAATGCCGGTGGAGATGGATTTATTTCTTGTTGATTTCTCTTCGACATGGGTCTACAGTTCATCCAATCCTCAAACGAATGGGTACCGAGTTTCTTTTAAAATAATGGGACGGTGTCGAGAAACGCTGGCAGCAATACCTCCCGCAATCGGAAGGGCCAGATTGGCATATAGTGAATTGGGTTACTTTTTTAACTAGTTTAAATACCGATGTAAAAATTCAGCAGAATTTAAAAACACAGTTTTCAATGGACGCCATTTTTTTTTAGTTACCCTGAACATTATCAAATTAGTTATTGCTCTGTCTATCTCAGTCTTTTCACAGTTCTACTAATTTATCATTTCAAAAGTGTTCAAACTCCTGAAATGGAAGACTATTAAGTTAAGCAGAAAATTTATGAGTTCTTTTAGTTGTTTAATTTTTTTTGAAAATCTTTGATTCTTGGCCTAAAGTTTCGAAACTGAAATCTCTTTTAGCTAAATAATGTTTTAAACAACGAATTTCCTATACAGAACAAATGATTCACTGATGGTTAATTTATGAGCTAAGACGAGTCTCCTGATCTGGTATTTCAATCTGTTAACCAGCTTCCTTTTTTCAAGGCTATAACCAAGGACGGCCAATTAAACTATCTGCATATCTTCCAAGACGTAACAGCAACAGCACTGGCGGTCATTAAAAGATTCTGGCAAACAACGAACAAAAATACCTTCACTCAGTGTTTGTATCTTAGAATATATCATACATGCAACAGGCTTCTGAAAATGATTTGAAATAAATGTTTTATTAACCTAGCAATAGACTACAGAAATGCATCTTAAAAATCTTAAATTGATTCCGTAACAAATTTTTAACTTTTTATTTTGTTTTCGTTTTTAGTTCCAAGTGTTCATTAACACAGTTTTGGCTTTTACTTAATTACAGCTTTTATTTACTTATTTATTTATTTATTTATTTAATTATTTATTTATTTATTTGCTTTTGTCAGGCGCTCCTGTAATTCACAGCCAATCCAGTGTTCTGTGGAAACATAATGAAAATCAGGTTAAAGACATCCAACCATTTAAGCTCCACCAGATGATGCCGGTAAGTGTTAAGTATTATTAGTATCGAATTTGGAAACCCATTATAAAAAATAAACATGGAACTTAGAATAGCAATATTAGCTATTCAGTCAATATATTTTCGGTTAATTTTTTTTTTTTTGCCTTAGAATAATTGATGAAAATTTTTAAATTATTCGAAAAGGATTCTTTCCCAGAGCAGAATTAATGAAATGGAGAATTTTAATTGTGAATCTTTACAGTATTAAGATAATTGTTATCTTTACAATAGCTTTTTATTTCGACTTTAACAACTTGTTACAACTTTACAATTTTAACAAAGTAAGGTAGTGATGAAGTGAGAACTTTGTATTGGAGAAAGTATAAGAAGGTAACAATGAAAACTAACAGTTTAATTACATGTATAAAATTACAATACTAACAAACAATCTTCAAATAAAAATTGATTGCTTTAATAAATACAGTAATTACGTAGTCTATTACAGTGAAACCTGCTAAGTTGACCACCCAGTGGTTCCACGTGTTCGTGGTCAACTTAGACAGGTGGTCAACTTATCAAGGGTACAATACTTACTTTTTGATTTCATATTTTATCATCTACATACTACTACTATAGATATACATAGTATAGTACTACAAAATTATACAAAATATGAAATGAAAATGATACAAAATAGGAATAATATTGCTTATTAGGGTTAAACATTAATTATACATTAATTAATTAATTATTGAATATTATCATAGTTACTACTTTATGTATTTCAGTAGTAAATTGAACAGAAACAAGTTAATTTAATTATGAAACTCAATTTATTATTACAGTAATATATGGACGTTAAAACACGCCTTAACAATTCTTTCTTTAGAAAATTAGAAAAAAAAAATATAAAAGTTATTAGAAAGACATAGACAAGACATGGAAGTGGTCAACTTACAAAGGTTTTGAGCTATGCTTTTTGACAAATTCTGCCTAATTATCTGGTCAACATACAAGTTAGACAGGTGGTCAACTTATAAAAGGTTCACTCAATGTTAAAGTAATTAAGCCATTCCGTTCCTTGTCAATTAGGTCAACTTATAAAGGTCGTCAACTTGACAGGTTTCACTGTATCTCACTCAATGAACAAAGAAAGGCGCACACAAATAATTTTTGCAGTGTTTCTAAATAACTATTGTAAATTTTCCTAACAGACGAAGGTAATGTCCGATTTTAATATCCTGACATATGCAAAACTTCAGACTTCTACTGATCGTGGAATCATTATTTACGTTCTAGAAAATTAGGCTGAAATCATGGAAACTTGATTTGGAATGCCTCTGAATGGCTCTGAAACACTTTCGAATTCGCTCCTTTTCACTTTTCAGAACGACGAAATTTCTCTAATTAAGAATTAAAGGCTCTACGATCATAAATTAGGAATTACGATTATGTAGATCTATAGCAATACATAGTTTAAGAGTGAAGAAATATTGGAACAAATGAGATTTTCTCTGTACAAGTATTTCTCTTAGAACTAGTACAAAAAATTATAATAACAAAAAATATCGATATGATTATAGAGAAATGTTGGTAATCCTTGAAACTTGTGTATTGAGTATTTTTGTTAGATCTTGATGTATAGTAGTGGTTCTCAAACTTTCGGCCTCAAAAACTCCCGTGTAAAAATCAAATCGTAAATATACACACACAAAAGAAAGAAAGAAACCTCACGTATCTCAGTTTTGGAACCAGAGATTTATAATTACAATAATAACAATATTATTATTTTTTTTTTGCATAAAGACCTATTCAACCCAAAAAATTCAAGTTCCAGATTTTTAAATTTAATTGGTTTACAATTTACATTTCCGAGTAACTCTGTTTTGTTTTTTTGATTAAGAGTTAGCGATAAACTTTTGAAATGAAAAAAATTATGTTTTGTGTAATAGAGGCGAAGCTCAGAACCCAATTGAAAACTGAAATCAGAGCCGATGAAATCTTTTTTCTTCTTCAACGTTTAAAGGCTTACAATCGTTTTAAAATACATTCCTAAATTACTTAAGGATATTCCTATATATTTATATAGATTTATAAATAAGCTTACTTGTCAAATTGACATAGCAGATTATGTCTATTCTACAATAGCAGGGATGGCGTTGTTGTAGGTTGCATGGGAATGAGATTTGAGTGGCACCCCGGCATGAAACATTAACATTAAATAAAACAATAAAGTTTTTCAATAAAAACCAACTAATAACATATTATGAACGTAAATTAGAGGTCATAGAGGTTTCATGACGAAATACTAATTTTTAAAAAAAAGCAAATACGACTTGGCACACTAGCCGATTGAAAGCAATAAGCCAATAAGCGCCATAATAGTCGTACAAGGTTCGCCAACTCTGGATTACAGCAATCTAAAGCAGGGCGAACACCATCCAACTAGTTGTCGAGTTGTGGGCCCAACTTGAAGTTAGAGCGCTTTTTGAGCACAGTTGATGTGGCTTTTCGCCCGATTAAAGTTGGCCAACTCGAGTTGGTGCTGTTTTATTTAGTTGGCGAGTCGGACGGAAATTATCCAATCACAGGGCAGCGTTGGAACACGTCAGTCGTGACGTCACGCCCAATTGAAGACATGGCGTCGCAGTTTTTCTCCCCGCTTCAGTTCGACAGCAGCGATTACACAATTAATATCAGAGTATTGCGATTCTCTGATTCCCTCCCCCCATGTTCGAGATATTTGGCATTGTATTCATTGGATTTCCGCTATTAGCTTAAATGTTATAAATGAACCCTCTGATTTCAGTTGTGACTATACTTGTGGGGTTATCGGTTCGAATCCGTATACCTACTGTTTATTTTTCTCTTAATCTTTTTTTTTTCTCAATATCCGCGTGGTATTTTTTTTTTCTTATTTTTCATAACTTTTTTTTTATTTTTTTTTACGTTAATGTACTTCCTTTTTTTATTATTATGGGTCGCCCTTAAATTTATGCTTTAGCACAAATTTATATTCACTTGTTTGCTTATAATTTCTGTCTTAATGCGAATATAATCATTTTTTTATAAGTTTTCGCTTGTTGCCAGACAAACAAAGTTTTCTTTTGATCCTAAGATGTTCGACCAATGCAGCAGTTTGTTAGAATACCTTAGCAAAGTTTATCTGATTGCCTTTCTCAAATCCTACATTTTTCCTTATGGAACAAAATACCAAGAAATGCTCAGAGACGCCGACAAGATTTTTGATTAGCAACCTGGCCTCTAGCCGGGATGCCATAGATTTTATCAGAAATCTCTCCATGAAATACAAGAGAAAAATTCTGAGATTGAATGAACAAAAAAAACATAAGAAAATAACGTATTGCTATCTTATGCTAAAGACACAACAACTTCACTTACATTTTTTTCTTAGTTTTATATCAACCGTTATCTAAAATATAAAACCTGATTTTCGGATAAATACGTTTCTTTTGTTTTTCTTTTCTAAGAATCAGGGTAAAACCATCTCTATCTATTTTAAAAGTTGTTTTAATGCTTAAAACTGAGAATTTATTAACGAAACTTAATTAAGATTAGAAAATCAGGTTTCTTGGAAATGATTTGACTTCCAAAAGACAAACTGGTATTACTAATTTACCACTTTGTCTTTTAGAAGCCAAACCATTACCACTTCCCCTTTTCGAAGCGAAAACATTTTGGCGAATTTTTTCCGACATTATTAGAGAAACTGTGGCTTTTCACGCTAGCAATGAATGCGAATTGTCTCAAGCAGAGTAACTTTTCGTGTTTCTTTAGCGTTTAATTGCTTTTCAATAGGTTATTAATCTTCGAGAGAAATGAGAGTTGAGGTCAGATTGCAAAATTTGTTGGTTTTCGCGGTAGAAAAGCGAAATCAAGAAATGCTTGGATACAGTAGCGTTGATGGTGAGAGGGGGAGAGGAAATGGATGCTTTTTCTTGGTTGGAAATACAAAATTTAAATTTTTTTTTGGTTGAAGAAAAAGATCGACCTGACTTTGAAGGGGTAGTTTGATCATTCGCCTCTAGAGCCACGAAAGGCTACTGCTTCGAATATAGACCAGATAATATATTTTTCTGAAAGATAAACATTTAAATTTAAAAAAAAAGCATTAATCACTTAAATATTCTTTGCTGGTATTAGATATATACCAGCATTGGTATATACGCTATTATGGGATTATACTAATGATGAAATAGTTTTATGCCGATGTCAGCAACGGCTTCTGCAGTATCTTTTTCAACAGCCAAATTGATGAGAAAAATAGAAATCCAAGATATCCAAATACACGAATGACATTGATTATTTACTAAGATAAGCTCCAGGAAGCCGGATTCAATTCCCGATGGCGGTTGCGGATTTTTCCACGGTTGTTACTCCTCCACGTTGATCCTAGAGTTCACTCAGGTATATCTCTAATAAATACCGGGTTTCTTATTCGGCGGTTAAAGGTGGGAATACGACGGAATGACCATCCGACCTCAACTAATCCCGTTGGTCGACAATTGCTGAGTATGGCATTACATACAATTACATATTATTAGCGAATATTAAATTATTCTTAACGAAGTCTACTTCAAGAAATATTGACTCTAATCAAGAAATAAAAACCAGCTGTTACCAAAGTTGAAGAATGGACTGAAGCTGAAACAGGATGGGAACTGCTACAGCTGCCGGCAATCAAGAAGAAAAAGGAATTTGAACTCTCTTTGTCTTAGCAGCAATTAAGAACACATGTCGTGGAACACCTTCCCTTTTAGAAGACCGCACGCTTGGCGTGTCACTAATATATCGGTCTCTTGAGTACAACGGTTCGGTTCTCATATGGGTTTTGTGCTGACCAAAACTTGCAGGTTTTCTCGGGGTTCTCCCATTACCCTTGCACTACTTTATCATTCCACCCATCTGTTTTTCTTTACTCTGGGAAAGCACAATAGAGCTAAGGTCGCGGTGCTCTGCTTCTCTACCGCCCACATTCACTACTCATAGACACAAGCTTTAGCAAATAAGTTCATTATCTGTTTCAGAATTAATATTCAGAAAATTTAAAAAAAAAAATGATCGTAACACCAATAGTTAGAATTGCACCACTCAGCATTTTAGAATGACAGTTCTATACCAAATCCTAGAATGATTTTACATTTAGTAATTATGTGCAAGTGGAATTATTGATGATAATATTTTTGTTTTTCCTTTTGAGCCATTGAAGGCGATTCATCGCACTTCCACTTCAATTTTTGTTACACCTACAAATTTAGCTAGTTTTATTCAACATATTTTACCTTCAAAGCAACTAATAATTATATTTCTAACATCACACCAAAATTAAAATGTAAAACTATATTTAATATGACAAAAAGCAAATTTTCGAAAAGATTACACGTCTTTTCTTTTTCAAGCCTAAAATAACAATAAGTTGAAGAACAATACTCCAAATTACATTTTTCAACTTATTGTTCTTCAACTTATTGTTATTTTAGGCTTGAAAAAGAAAAGACGTGTAATCTTTTCGAAAATTTGCTTTTTTTCATATTAAATGGAGTTTTACATTTTAATTTTGGTGTTAGAAATATTTAATAATAGAGGCTTTAGGAGAAAAGATCTACTAAAGAAATATGGGAACTTTACATCTAATAATTATGCCATATTTAACTTAAAATTACTTTCTACATCCTAGTTATTAACTTTAATTAATGTTTTCCAGTCAATTTGCTCCTAAATGCTAAATGTTAACTAAAATGCTACACACTGCAAAAAACATTAAATTGACTAAACGTAACTTACATAAATATTAGGAATGTTTTTAAGAGAAACAGAGGGAATATTGTTGATTTTTTTTTTTTTTAATTATTCCTTTACTACTTGGCATGTCAGAACGGTGCGTCGAATAAAAATGTCTCAGGGAAAAAAAAAAAAAAAAACCTTCAAGAGTAAAAGCATATGAATTGAGTCAGGTAATCTAAAAATGTACAGGCAAATAAACGACATGATTAGGTTTTATTAAAAACAGGAAGGGAAACAGAAGAAAGACTATGATTAATGTACACCTGTTTTCTTTTTTCCTTTCGTAATCTCATGAGATTCTCACGAGGATTAACACTGGCTAGTAATTAGTAAATCCATTTAAGATTGTAAATTTTGAAATTTGACTTTGTTTTTCTTGATTCCCCTCAACTTTTTATTTAAGAGTATATGTTATTCCCTTAATTTAAAAAATGTTTTAAATATAAAAATATTGTTATTTTGTTATATTGTTTTAACATAAGGCTTTGGAATCAGGCATTCAGGACATTTATGACGATTTTAAAGATAGTATAAATACTCCTTACTTACAAAGTTTAACTGATTTAGAGTAAATTATATAAAAAAAGATCACTATGAACCTTAAAATTTCCTTAGAAATGATTGTAATAAAATTGTAACAATGTAAATATTACAGTATAGAAAAGTTGTAAATCATATTGCTGCCTGTATTTTTGATCAAAGTTAAAGTCCAAAAATGCTACACAATCCGCATTAGTCTGCCAAAATTACAAATAGCTTAGGGGTTCTTGCGAAACGGGATAGATCACTTCACACTGTGATAGCTGCACTTGGATACTAAATCCTATTATTTTATGCTGCTGCTCCTTTCGTAACGGAGGCGGTTCTTGCCCCCTCCGAACGGACAGTACCAGTATTTCTTCTATCGGGATCAGGTGCGACTTGCACGGCTGTCCTCTGCCTTGTCCGAAGACATCCTAGCTAGTCCGGGAACGCTCTTGCTTCTACCGGGATCAGGTACGTCCTGCACGGCTGATTTTACTAAGGCTCTCCTGGCTGGAGAGCTTCTGTGTGTGGCTAACTGCTGCTGAATCCTCTGCTTCTATTTTCTCCTGACTTGGAGACTGCTGGGTGGTTACACGCCATAAGACTAACTCGCTGCCTCTCTGGAACACCGAGTGGCTGGTTGCCACTGACTGACTTCTTCTTCGGACTCCTGCTCTACAACGAACTGCTTCCTCTGATTTAAAAGCTCTGATTTAAAGCATTAGTGTGCAGAACACCGGTTTCTGACGCTCACTCACTGCATGATCGCATAGTGGATGGGTGCAATACAATTCGACGTGCACCTGGCATCTTCGACCGTGTTCTGCAGTCGATGGAATGACGTTATGTTGCGTGCATTGCGGCCGGTGGAGGATATTTCGATCACTTTCTGTGAAACTGAGGGACTGTACCTCTGCATTGTTGCATCGTTCATATCTTGGAAAAAATAAAGCGTTTCCTGATCCATGTTTATATGACATTTATTCGTTGTTCTGCGTGATTGAATACAACCTTTAATGAAACTCAAACCTTCTTTTATTTCTCCAATGCGATATTTCGAAATTCCTGAGCGGATTTTCCTTTTCAAGCATTAAATGAAAATACATTAAGGGAAAAAGAAACAGCTTCCTTCTTTCCCTTTAAGTTTGGCAGCACATTTCAGGCATACCCTTTTTTACACTGTGACAAAAAAAAAAAAAAATCGAAGCACCAGGAAAGAAGCATTCAATTTGAATGAAAGTCCGTACGCAATTACCTTCCCATTAGATAATGATTAAAGTTGGGATTACGAGAAGTTAACTGATCAGGCAGACGAATCGCTCTCAATTTGGGTCTTAATCGTAGCTTCTGTAGAATAGTAATGGAATTAATAATGGCGTAAGGCTACTCATTCACGTCGCCAAATTCTGATCGGTACAACTTCTGGAGACAATCAGTTGGTTGTGGGGCAAGTCCAAACTGCTCCGACAGCTTTAGTTTTCACCATCAGTACAGCAACCGATCATTGCTAGCAACTGATAATATACTTTTACATTGCTAGCCGAATTGCAGATACTGCGCTTCATTCTCGTCGCGCAGACCTGCCTTTAGCAACACAGCACTAGAGGCTCCGTCTGGAATGAGAGAGACTCTCGAATGATCTCGTATTGTGATAAATGATGAGTCTCGCTTCTCTAACTTGCAGCAAAAGATCATTGCATCCGCGTAAGAAAAAGGTCTGGGTGGCACTCAAATCATGGGAATATTGTCGAGAGGCACACAATCATTACAGCTGGTGTAATGCATATCCGCTCTCATAGTAATTCGGGGAACTTTTAATTGCACAGCGGAACGTGCCGAAGATCTTGCAACTATTGTGTTGCCCTTGCTCTCCAGCCAGGAGCAATTTTCCAACAGTATAATGCACAAATCTACACATAGGACATGTTTCCCAGCAGTCTCTCTAAGCAATTCACACGCTTTCTTGGCCAGCTAGGACCTCAGATTTGTCCCCCAATGAGAATGTCTGGGACATATTAGGACATGAACTACATCCATCATCGAACATCAGGCATTAGTTGCAGCGAACTTGGCATGATCTCCAAAAACTCCTGATACCACTAGACAACATCAGGATGTTTTTTCACTTCTTGCTACGCTATGTAACAGCATACATAGGAGGCAGAAGTGGACCAGTTTACTATTAATAATGTAACAACGATGCTGCTCTTGTTCAGTAAAACTGTTTTTTTTTTGTCAATTTCAATTCTCTTCATGCAAATGAAGTTACAATGTTTCATTCAAATTAGATGCTGTTCGTAGATTAGTTATTTTGGTTTAGAATTTTGCAATTTCAATTACTGCGAAAGATGAAGCCAACATCTTAAAATATTTCTAATTGCGACGAATGGGATATTAATGAATTGAAGTTAATTATTGTAAATTCATCAACTGTAACTATTAAGTTTACAGGAATTTTCTTAATCCAGAAATAAGAAACCCCTCATTATTTCAGTATGGATTGTATTTATGGAAATTATCTACTGCTTCTACATCCAAGTGAATTTTGTTACATGCTAAAATGCAAAAATGCACATTGTATCCAAAATAAATTGAAGAAGGGTATTAAGAAGCTGTTTCTCAAACGAGGAAATTCGTGGAATATTTATGTATTGATATATATTTTCTGGATGATATTCAGTTTATGGAGTCTCGGAGTTTCAGGTACATTTTCAAGAAAATATCTTTTATTGCTTTTAAAAGTCTATTTATTGTTGAAATTTCTCTATAATCGCCGTCATTTTTATTGAAGATAATATTTTTTGCAATTATTTAACGTGCGTAAATTAATTAAAAATGGTTAAAATTTAGGCCGAACGCACAAATATTTTTAAAAAGTTTTTAAAAATACAAAAGATTAAAAGAAACACAACGTTTCGACTTGCCTGCAAATCATCGACCAAATCTAAAATATTTGTGCGTTCGGCCTAAATTTTAACCATTTTTAATTAATTTACGCACGTTAAATAATTGTAATATTTTTTGGTAAGTAGAAATTGTCTGCTAAAATTTAATTTAATAAGTAGTGGATTGTGGTTAATCTACCTATATAAAAAGACAAGACCTGACTCACTCACTGACTGACTGATCAATGTCCAGCCCAAACCGTTGGATCTAGAAAGCTGAAACTTTGCACAGAGGTTCCCTTTACGTTGTAGACAAGGATTAAGGCTGGATTTTTGCGAAATTCCCACGGATTCGGGAATAACGAGGGTTTATTGTCGCTTTTAAGTTTTCTTATTTCCGTAATTATTTCCTTAACTATAATTAGTAGAGACTTCAAATTTGGCATGTAAGTAGATAATTATAATCGCTAAAACCCTTTTTCAGGATTTTCGAAATTACCACGGGTTCGAAAATAACAAGAGTTTATTTTCGCTTGAAAGTTTTCTTATTTCCGTAATTAGTTCCGTAACTATAATTAGTAGAGACTTCAAATTTGACATGTAAGTAGATAATTATAATCACTAAAACCCTTTTTCAGGATTTTGCGAAATTCCCACGGGATAGGATAAAAACCCTTGCTTTAAGTTATAAAGCTGAAAGTTTGCTTCCGTTACTATTGTTAGGTTTTAGGATTTGTTATCGTGACAATGAGAACTACACCAATATTGTTATATAATACTTAGAGCTAAAACATTGTTCTGCCCAATAGCACTACATATGCACCCGGTGGCGACAATGGCAACTATACAAATAGTGTTGTGCAGCAATTGGAACTAAAATATTGTTGTGCGTAATAGCGACGGGGTTTTCGGATTAGATATAGATTTGTAATGTTCAGATGATTTTTAACGAACTAGGAAAGGTTTGAAGTGATAGGGTTATAACGTTATAAAATATAAAACGTTATAAAATTTGAATAACCTGGAACTAGGGCTGTACACTGGGAAGACGGTGAGTGGATGGGCAAACATGGTTCAAAGATACTTCTTTGAGGTTTTCGGGCTAGATATAGATTTGTAATGAGATCAGACCTTTTGAGTTGTTGTTGTGTTTTGTAGTTTTTCTACCAATCGGGAAAGTTCCAAGTTGTTCGACCATTAAAATTCTACATGATCTGAGTTCAGACCGGTGTGAGCCAGGCCGGTTTCTATCTTTGGTGATCTCGCAATTGCAATTTCTTTATTATCCACATTAGGACATTTGTTTTTGTAACCCGAGCGAAGAACGGGTCGTTTTGCTAGTACAGTTGAATCGCGATAATCCGACATTACGGGACTGAGGGGGTGTCGGATTATCAAAAATGTCGAATTACCAAAGGTTGTTTTTTAAAACTGAATTTTGACTTCTAAAGCAAGAAAATGTAAGTTATGTATACACAGTACTGTATGTACTACAGTACGTATATTGTTACAATACATATTGAGTACATATTTAATTAAAACTGAACAATTAAACTGAAACTGAAACTGTTGTGAGTCACGGGGCAGACGGGAGATGTCTGCAGCAAGTGCAGTGACGTCATCCGACGCGGCGTCGGACTACCGAGCGTGGCGGACTGTCAAATGTCGGATTATCGCGATTCAACTGTATTCTATAAAGATACAAAACTGAGTGGGTTTACTACACCTTTACTCTTTGTGAAAATTGCAACACCAAGAAAGAATCACGCTATTCAAATGAAATTTATGCCACAGTTACTCGTATTACAATAATACATAGTAGATAGCTGATTACATTGCAGAGCTATACAAGATTTTGTCGCTTCAAAATTCAGTTTCGTGTGAGGCTCGAGCAGCAATAACAAATTCTACACTGTGTGGCATTGAATGAAAAGGGTTCCCAGACATTTTTGATCGGGGACCATACGGACAAATCTGCCGTGCATGGAAGAGGTCTTGCTGTATCGCTGGCTGTTGAGGGTTCCCTGAATTAGTATCACGGATTCGCGAGATCGCGGATTGAACCCAATGGTACCCCAAATCATGACATTGGTCGTTGGGCAGGTACGACACTCCAAAATGCACGCTTCAAGGTTCATTCACCATGATGTCTTCAAACACGTAGGTTTGCGGCCATTATGGTCTATAAAATTGAATCATAACTCGTCAGAAACACGATATGTTGCCAATCAGCACGCCAATGTCTATGTTCTAGACCCCATTGCATCCTGAGATTTCTTGAGGGTCAAAGGAATTTGCAAGAATGGTCTGCGAGCGACCAGTCCTCTGTTAAGCAAACAATTGCGACTTCGATCTGTCCTGGAAGACAAAGCTTGATATGTGATAGTGCTCCACTGCCGTGATAACAGCGTGGATGTCACTGCCATGTGGTAGAGGTACCTGTCATCCAATATAGTCGTACGACTTTGGGTCCAGTTCCCGGATTTCTGTGCGTTAGTTTTTGCATCTATCAGTTTTTGCAACGTTCGCATCACGCTACTGGCGTTTTGTCCTGCATGTGATAATTTAAGAAGCGGTAAGAAAATCCAGCTTCTCTCATCCCAACAATCCTTCCTCGCTCGTCAGTGTTCATAAAGCGACCTTTTTTCGATGATGGGGCATAGTGAGATTCAAGAAACACGCTTTCGACTCAATGTCTGCTCTTCACTAATTGCAACATCTCTTTTGAGTCACATATGTAATCCCGTGACCGGAAAGTCTGTTCTGGATATCGCCAATTAAACACCTGGTCATATTTATTGATCTTTATTGATAAAGGTTGCATGCTTAATTTTTTTTTCAATTCACTTGTGACCAGCATTAACAATTGGCAAAAAATTTCTCTATGGTTGGCCGTTTTTTTTTTTTAACTTTTGTATTACTTTACACTTATGTTATGTTATGTTATGTATGTAGTGAATGTGGGTGGCAGAGAAGCCAAGCACTGCGACCGGAGGTCTATTGTACTACTCCACGGAATAAGGACAGATGGAGAGAACGACTGAGAAAGTATGGTGGGAGAAGTGCAGGGGAAACGGGAGAACCCCGAGAAAACCTGTCCAGCGTGGATCGTCCACCATCACGAAACCCACTTGAGAACCGAACCCCGGTTACTTTACACTTACTTTCCATGACACGATACTTTTCAAACGAACAGTGGATATCTGAAATTCTGTTTAAATATTTATCGATATAAGAAACGATCTGTAACCCCCATCCCCACACAAATACCGATTGCTTTGGTGAGTTTCGTTTTCCTAGGAAAAGTGTGCTTAAAAGATTAAGCAGTAAAAATGTTATGTTTCGATTCTTTTTTTTTTATCGTTCGATTTGTATTAGATTAAAATTTTCTATCCAGTTTTGAGCTCAGTTTCAAAGATTGGGCTTTAGAATAAATATTCCAAGCAGAAGTAGCGACATATTATCTAAACGTACTTAATAACTGAATTTTATCATCGTTTCTGTTATTAATATAAGATACGTGTGTGGGATTTGTTTACTGAGTGACTTCTTTGAGAATGCTGACAAAGCATTTATAATTTGTTGAGTAAATCATGTCCTACCGCAGCAGCCTTCCGGACGATTTATTTGCTGAATCTGTTAATCTTTCTCCATCAAAATAATAAATCTGCATTCTGTTTACATCTCTGAGAAATTACGACATAGGATCCAACATTTTATTTAATGAAGGTAAAGGGACATCTGTAACATTTCAATGGAGGAGTGGTTTAAGTGGAACTGCTCAATTATACAATCCTGCAACGATAACGAAATTAGATAGTGCCACCAGGCTGTGGCTGTCTCATAAGGAATTGCATACATAGTTCTGCACGTTGTAGATGCTATCGGCAACCTTAGTAAGAAAGATAAATTACAAGATTTTTTTTGAATTATGTGTTTTCTGAGAAAAGAAATTTCAGAATTTTGTGGTTTGTTAATAATAATCTGATGATTTTCAAGTCGTTTTGATGTTCGCAATAAAAAAGAAGTAAAGTATTACACGTATACCGAAAGTTCGAAAATGGAATTTACCAATGGTGTTTGATGACTTGTATTTGATTTCTCACATTATAGAACCACGATCCATTTTGAAATTATATGATTTTCAAGGAAAATTGTAAATTGTGCTGCTGTAATCGAAAGTACAAACATTCCTATTTGGCCTCTGTATATTAATTTACATTTACTGTTTATTATTTCGGTAGGATCGAATTTTTTGGACTTTCACAAATTTTGTGACAAACACCTTATGAGATACTGTGTTGGATCAGTTTAAAGATTTGTAATGGATATCGTTTCTATCTCTTGGTTTTCTCAGCTATATTTTCTTTTAGTTATCATAATAGTTTGGTTGTTTTTATTAAATGAAACTTGTCCAGCCATTTGGAAATTTTAGAAAACTTGAGTTTTCTAAGTAATCCATTTCTAAATAAAACAAATCAAAATAGTTTGTTTTAAATTGAACAATAGTGATATATATGACTTTCATCGCATCCTTTCATAGTTCACTCTTGTTTAAATAATCTCATTTTTAATATTCTTGTCTTTTGAGATTCATTGCTTTCTAATATTACCAATGTTTTATTTTTGTTTAATACATTTCTCAGTATTTACCCTCATTGTCAAGATCACAACAACAATATAAATAATAATTCAAGTAACTTAAAAATATAATATTAATTTTAAAAGTCCTTATTGACGTAAATTCTTTTCGATTCTTACGGGTAAAAGATAGTGGGGAAAAACTTAAGAAACCGATGCGCCCATTTTCAAGTACCTTAAAATTGAAGATTAGATTAATAAGGCAAGCTCCGTGATTCATCTAATCTTTAAGACTTTGGGTTTCTTGTCGTACACTTCTTTTTCGAATCTTAGTTCATAAATCTTTTATATTATTGAAATCAGCGATAAAATGATCTTTATGATTGGTGCTGCTGATAATCTGCATTTGTTAAGCTGTAATTAAAAACGATACATCCTAAATGTACAAAAATTACGCCGTTGAGGCACAGCCTTCTGGTGAAGGTGACGGCCTGCCATAAGACTGATAGCTTGAATCTGGGTTCGAATCCCGGCGTGGAGCTTGTGTGTTTCTTTCTTCTTCAGTGCTTATTTCTCTTCACAGGAGGCAAAGTCCTACTGTCACTTTACAGGTGCCTCTTGGTTAGTTATCCAAACAGCAAATGCATTAATTAACATCATCAATTAGTAACTCTTTGATAAAAAATTAACTCTCTAAAAAATTTAGTTTATTATTTAGTGCTTATTTTCGTTTTCTCTTTACTCGTAATTCAGTAAAAACAGTACTTTACAACTTACGTTCTATAGTTATTTTAAGTAACTAAGCTTTTCATACTGAGCTTCAATAACTCGTTCTACCTAAGTTAATCTAGTAAAAACTGGATTTGACTACATTACATCAACTATTCTGTAAGTCATATGGAATCTTCTGAAGGATAATATGTCTTCATCGCTTCTGGAAGCACTTATGAGATACTGGGGCTTAATCTATGCTTGTTTAGGAGTCAGAATAAAAGATAGTGATAACATTCAAAGTTGAGGCTTCTACAGATCTCGAGTGGGTATCTTCTTATTTTAGAAGCGTTTCTTTCTTTCTGATGCTCAAAAGCTTACATTGTATGTCAAAAGATAATTATACGTAAAAGCAGTTCAATTTGTTTCCAATAAAAATGTTGTATATTCTTTTTCTTCTATTCGCGTAAGTCAGTCTTTTATGACAATCAGCATAAGAAAAGACCGCTTTTGAAACCTGATCAGAGGACTTATATCATTAATTAGTCACAAATGATTAACTATTTTTGTTATTCTCAAAGTAGCTCAAAAGCCCGTATCTTCCGCTCATTACAGGAATTCTCATCTATAGAGAAATCAATAGATGCACATTGTTGTCAAGAGTCTAGAATCAAGGACTGGTAGAGATCTTCATCTCCTGGGAAGTTTTTCTCCCGGTTGTTCATCAGTTTCAGCTGCAAGTTGGGAAAAAAATATCTTTATAAAATCTATAATAGTTGTAGTGTTATTTATGGGTAAGAAAGAAGTATTAACTTGGATAACGATGATTTCAAAGTATGAAAATCACGAGGCAAACCAGTACCATTGCATCAGAAATGTTTACAAAACTTTCTAAGCAAGTCTTAGTGTTATTATTTTAAAAGCTGCCAATAGCATTCAGGAAAATAAGACAAGCTTTTTTATTTTTGGTTTTCTTCGCCATTCTCCTTTAACTGTGTTTCCGAAGCCATTCTAAGTTCTTCTAAGTTCTAAGACAATAGGTTGGTTTCAATGCTGTGATGAAAATGCTACTGTAAGAGAGGAAACATACCTACTTTCTTCGTAATAGTTTGAAAAATAAGTTTTTATTTTACTTCTTCTTCTTTCTTCTTTCTTCGAATTTGGCCGACTATGGACCACGTGAAATAACTCATGATTATTTTTCTACTTTCTTTCTTCTCTTCCAGTATTCTTTCATTCTTTCACTATGTTGATTCCTTCTTTCTTCCGTCCATTTTGCTCCCGTCTTCTTCTTTGCCTTTTCTTGAAAACCCTTGAATCCCTTGATCTTTTTTCTGAATTCTTCTCTTCTCTCCACCTCTTCTCCATCTATTTCCATTTCTTCCATGTCTTTTCTGACCTCCTTGATCCATGTCATCTGAGTCTTGGGGTTTCTGTCGAAGAAGGTGAATAATCTCTTCGTCAGTCTACCTTCACTCATTCTTTTAATGTGTCCGTAGAAAGCCACTCTTCTTTTCCTCATTGTGTCAGTTATTTTTTCTGTTTTTGCGTAGATTTCTTTGTTGTTTCTCAGTTTCCATTTTCCATCTTCATATTTACTATTTATTTACTTAATTATTATTAATTTATAATTACATTTTTTTTTTGCTAACTTGTCTTTTTTATTTTTATTTTGACTTGGAAGAAATATATCTCTTTTAAGTCCAGTAAAATGCAAATTGGCTACTTTAAGTCGTAACTGGAAACTTAAAGACTCGTCTTCACCAGTTATGGTATGAAAATAATCGGCAAACGATATCCCTGAAGTGATAAGTAGTTTCAAACATACGTCTTATAATGATTGACCTCTGAAACGACTTACGTACTAAACATTCTTTGAATCATAAAAAGAAATGGATGAAAAGTGAAAAAAAAAAAAAAAAAAATCACTCTTTCTGAATCGATGTTAAACTTTAAAGAGCTAAGGGACCTTGACTCGTGATGTGATTGTTTCTTTTAACCGACTTCGAACCCATTGATTGTTTAGCTATTCGCGGTCATGAAACAACAATTTCATAGACAATAGTTTTATAGGAGAACCATGACCTTCAACGGGCAGACGAAACATTACTGTGGAGGCAATCACAGGTGCAATTTACGTTTTGTTTGAAGCCGGCACACACACACTCACAAAAAGAGTCTTACGAAATGTTTAGAATAATGTAATGAAAAGCAAAATTTAAAGTACATAATAATTCATAAATCGAGAAAAAATGTACTCTTCAGTTGTGATTTTTTTCTCGATTTATGAATTATTATAGATGTTAAATTTTGCTTTTCATTGCACTTGTTTATAACTCTGGTTTATGATTCTTGTTTATAATTAAAATCTTAGTGCCTTTCAGTGAAAGGACAAGGGATTAATATTATGGATTTAACAGGATTATTTTTTTTAATTGATTGTTTTTTTATCTCGGCTGCCGTTCCCGGAACGTGAATGCTTTTCCCGTAGCTTTCGCGCAGCTTGAGCCAAACATCAGGGGTAAATTCTGCTAATGATTCCTAATAAGGATGAAACAGCTGTTCAGGATTCCAGTTGATGTTGACTCAATGTGCGAAGACATATTTACTATCCAGTTGTGATTTCTTCTACAATAATGTGCAATTTAGAAAATTAGGCAAAACTCCGAACGGCAGTCCCAAATTATGAAAACCTTTTTAATGACAGATAACAGTATGACTGTGAAGGATAACACATAGTCAGAGTTATTACACATCAAATCATATAGTTTCTGCTCAACATATTTAAGTATTGTCCAAATATATGCGAATTATGACTAAAGCGTTATTACTCTTAGTGCTTGCGGTCTAACAGCCATGGCACGTTTAAAGTGATTTTAAAGCAGCAATATACAATGTTTCATTAATAACAACAATAACGATGTCATTACACTTGACACAATGTTTCATTAATAACAAGACAAAGATTTCATTAATAACAACAATGGGACCGCGTTCGGAGGTTTTCATAATTTGGGACCGCCGTTCGGAGTTTTGCCGAAAATTAAAGAAATAATTTTAGGAGCATGTATAGTATGAAAAATATTCTGTCATTAAATTCTTACCTAATACATAGGGCGCAGGTCGTTTTGAAAGTACTTGTATTTTTTAATGTATCTGAATATATTTTAGCTGTGATTGTGTGGTGCCCTGGAGGTTTTGTTACTGCATTATTATTATATACAAGTTAAATATTATTTTAAATGTTATTCCTATTGCAGTTTATCCTAGTTGAATTGAAGGAGATTGAGAGAATTAGATTTTCCAACTAAGTTTAGTCAAGTTAGTATTAATCCTTTAAATTCTAATAACAAAATTATCAATTGCTGGACTTGAAAATGGACTCACTTTAAAAAAGCGTACCAGAGATTTGTGTATCGTTTGTACTTGGAGATGAAATGCCCAGTGCATCCCATATCTAAAATGTTAAAATGTCCATATGTAAAATGTTTCGTTTGATGTGAAAAAGGGTTCAAACATTAAATTAATTTTTTAATTTGTAAAAATTCAGGGATTCTGTTCATTAATATACTGTTATACAAATATATATATGTATATATACATACATATACAATAAATCAAATGCAGTCTAATTTGTTGTCAATTAGATTGACAAGGACACAGCAGAGGTCTTCGAAAGCTCTCTCCAGTTTTTTATTGATAATGTTTAAAATTGTTATTACTATACATTTTTAAACCAATTTATATGTTTTGTAATTATCATGAATTATAATTTAGGCACACATTAATCTTTTATATTACAATAACTTGGTAATGGTCTGGATTTTCAAGGACCTGGATTCGAATCCGTTTAAAGCATCGTTTTTTTTTTTCATTTCCTTTCCTCATTTATGCAAAGGTTGGGAAACCTCTAGAATCTTCTTCTTCTTCTTCTTCTTACGAGTTTGGCCTACTATGGACCGCGGGAAACAATTGACTAGATGCATCCCATATCTAAAATGTTAAAATGTCCATATGTAAAATGTTTCGTTTGATGTGAAAAAGTTTGATGTGATGTGCCTTTCCTCTCCTCCCAGTATTTCTTCATTCTCTCACTCTGCTTCCGCCTTCTATCATCTGACCAGATTACCTTGGTCCTCGTAGTTTCTTTACCCTGGAACCCCCTGATTCCATTAACTCTCATTCTAAACATTTTCCTATTCCAGATCTCTTCTGAATTAATCCCAACTTGTTCCATGTCTCTTCTAGTTTCCTCAACCCATTTAGTCGTCGACTTTAAGTTGGTGATATAGTCGAAGATCTTCTTAGTTAATCTAGATTCGCTCATTCTTACGAGGTGACCATAAAATATCAGTCTTCTCTTACGTATCGTGTCTGTAATCTTTTCCACCCGTTTGTATAAATCCATATTTTTCCTCTTCCTCCATGTACCATCCTCTCTTTTTTCCGGTCCGAGTATCTTCCTTAAAATTTTTCTTTCTCTCTTTTCAAGTTCCTCTATTTCCCCTTTTTTGTTTAAAATTAGGCATTCTGAACTGTAGATCCCTTCCGGCTTGACAACCTCTAGAATCAATTATAGTATGAAAAATAATCGGCAAACGACATACCTGAAATTTTATTTTTGTTCCACATACCCCTAGTCAGCTGGGAACACTAAAGAATTTTCAAAGCTGGGGCGGTAGGCATAACATTAAGTAAGAACATTTCAGACTTTAATTACTATAATATGGAAACATTCTGAAATACCTATCATTTTGAAATGACCTTTAGAGCAAAATTGTCTTCAAAAATTTTTGAGCCCATCCGAGCAACCTTCTTCCCTTTTTTCGAGTTTTAAATCTTGGGTTAGCTCTCTAGAAAGTGTAATCAGGTTTTATTGAGATTTCTTATGTTTTTCGTCATTCGTGAAACTTAATTACATTAAATGATTTATTTGTAGACGACAGTAAACAATACTTTGCTTCATCTCCTTCCCATAATTTTTTCTTTTGTTTTTGTTTGATTGTAATCAACTTATATAATTTGCTAATTTCATCTGTCTGTCTGTTTGTCTGTAACTCGATATAATTAAGCTATTAAGATAGATCCAAGGTTCTCAATGGTACCATTGAATCAAGGGTACTCAAATTGGATGAAATATTAGTTCATTTTGTCATTCCATGTTGTTTTCATGAAATTTTAACTGAAATTCTGACAAAACATACATTCAAAACCAAATAATTTTGTTACCACTGCACCGATTTTAATGAAATTTGGCATACTTACTCAGTTTTTTACGCTGATTTTGAAACTCAAAACCATTTTTGCCGTAGAAGCTTCGTTCACAAGTTAGCATAGTATTAAGATTACATTTACTTTATATTTGATAGTTGTTAATAAAATGATTTTTTCAGATTTTTTTTGCCTGTCGTCCGACAGGCTTTGCTGCTAGTAAACTGATAATTGATACACTTTGTTTTTCAAGTCTTTGAAAACATTCAATTTGAAGTTTGAAAGTTGTTTATAACAGTTCAAAGCAGTAAAATCTTAATGTTGTTTCCTCTTTCCCTCATTTCCTTTGAATGTCTACATGAGAAAATCGGGTTGAATATTTTAGGAACAAAGACAACTGGAATGGAATAAAATAGGTATAAATTTTAGATTTTCAATTATTCGATGTTCCTAACTTTTGATACTTTTTCTGATTTTATATTGGTTTTAAATTTTGATTTGTTGTTGTCGCAAAATCATGCTTCTAACAACGATTTAATCCGTTTGACCTATTTGTTGCCTTCTTCGCTGTAATTCTGAATCTGGGTGAAAACTTATCAGATGAAGAGATCTTGTAGTTGGAAAAGAAGAGTAATCCGAATGTTCGAGATATTCTCAGGCTGATAAAAGATCGTGGTTAGTTGTCATGTCTCCATAGAATACTCAACGAATTTTTCTTTTTTATTATATAAAACTTAAAGGAAAACTCGTACTTTGTACCGTTAATAATCTATTCTAAATGCATGAGCTTCAATAATTAAATAAATATTGGGTAAACGTAACATAAACCGTAACATTTTCAAAGTTAAATTCACTACGTTTTCTTTTAAAGATCAGAATTCTTTGGAGTAAATTCTAAAGTAAAAGATTTCTTTAATAAATATTATGATAAGAAAATTTATAATAACATTAATAATTTGTTTCATTAAGATAATATCAAAATAAAAGAAAAGTTAACTCTAGGTATATTAATAATTTCAATGTTTTTGTAATTTCTTAATTTTTTTTTAAAAAATTTCATTTTGTTTTTAAAGGCTGATGCTGCTGTGAACAATGCAATTCTTGTTCTCTTTAGCTCCATATCAAAGTTTCGATATACGGAAATTTTTTTCAAATTGTTTTTAAAATTAGCTTGGTGGATTTTTCCTATCCTTTTCTAGGTACTGTAATCCGGTCTCGTCTGAACTCAACATTTGGGCTTTGTAATAGTTCGGTAACTTATATGAACGTGTAAAAACAAACAAAATAAAGCATTTTTTTTTTACATACTGTATTACGGAAAAAAATATCTAGAATTATAAATTTCATAAAACTTTGTGCTTTTCTGGTTAATTGATATTTTATTAGTATAAATAGTTAGGTCTATTTATTAACATAAATAGTTAGGTGAGGTATCCCACTGAGGTCCACTGGTCCTTGGGACGCTGGAGGTAAGGATCCATCGTCTTCAGTGACCCGGGACTGAGATAAGGCCGGGTGGACAGCCCAAAGCTCGTTCGTCGGCTCCCCGGGAAGGAAACTCGTTACCCATTCTACAGAGGGATGGGTAGACCCTAGGACGAGAATGGAGCGTGGAAAAAATCCCCGACCTCCGCCGAAGCCGGGGATCTAATCCGCCATCTCCAACCTGCTGCCAAGCTCCCTTACCACTCGGCTACCGGACCCAATACAAATAGTATTTTGATCAAATTAATTGGAAATATTTAATGAAAATACTATTAAGTTTTTAACCTAAATTATTATTTGGGTTTTCTCTATTTAAATTTTGGAATATTTCTTATTTAGGATTTCTCTTATCCTATTCTACATTTTGTAACTGCGGATATTAAATGAGTATTTATTGAAGATAAATATTTGTCAATTTTTTTTTTTTTAAATATGATCTTGAGATAAAAATTTAAATTTTCAAAATTCGATTTAAATCTTTTGAGCAAAAAAATTCTTTTTACGATTTTGCATTTCTGTTCTGATTCATAAAACTCCGACAAAAATATTTACATTTAGTTAAAAAAAAAAAAAGTCAAATACATTAGATTTAAAAATAAAATACCTTTTTAGCTTTAAACCAAATATATTTTAATGCATTTTTTTTTTAACTTAAACTCGTTAAACATGTATGTATACAAAGTTTGTTTTTCAGAGTACACGACTAAAGATGCCATCTAAATTTATTACTCATGATTATTCATAAATAATTATGAATATGTAGTATTTTCAAATTTGAATTATTAAGACAAGATCTGTGCGATGTGATCTAATTTTGTTACGCATTCCCCCTGGCAAAATATTTTTCAAACTTTTGAGTTTTAGTGTGTGTTGAATTTTTCTTTTCTTATCACACAACAAACAATTTTGCTAGTCGTTTTACGAATTAAATACTAAGTTTCTCAGTTAAAATTGATGTCTCAGTAAAGAAGTAAGCAGAACTACATTGAGTCCGTCTTTCATTAGATTATTTTCATCGTCCAAAAGTTATTTTGCTGTTAACTGCTTCATTTTGTTGATTATGGTAAATTTCTCATCTAAAGTAAGCACAGAGAAATTGAATCACCACATATGGCATAAAACGGATCACTTAGTTGATCCTGGAACTCACTGCTGCAGAAAGCAATATGGCGGCGTCATAAGAAGAGGTTACTGTAAGGCCTTCACAGTCAAGCTGGAGGTATAATTTGGAACGTTTTCCACTAGTTTAAGAGTCAGGGTGATGGAATATGTATTTCTGAATTACTAGGAAGATCAGCTAATGCTATAAATTTATCCCATTTGACGGTGAAGAGAATTGTCAACGAGCGAAAAACTCGTAGTGACCGTAGTTCATTTATCTCGCTCGGGCATTTTCTTTTCCTTGTCCGAAGCCATTTTCGGATATGGATTTTATTTATAAAAAATTGAATGATATAAAAACAATAAATCAGTATAGAGGTACGTTAAAGATGCAAAGAATAAAAAAAAAAAAAAATTGAAAATCTTGTTCTCTTCTACAGTAGAGTCCCGCTAATCAGGACCCCGCTAGTCCGGACATCCGGTTAATCAGGACGGGATTAAAAAAAAAGAATTTTTTGAAAGAGAAAAAACTCCCAGAAAAAGCTATGTTGTTCATAGACAATGCACTGTGTCACCCTCCTGAAGAAGAATTGCGAAAGGGGAATATTTTTGTGAAATTTCTGCACCCGAACGTCACTGCTTTGATTCAACCAATGGGTCTACATTTGATAATCATACATCAGTTCGTAGGTTAAAAACTTAGCTCTATATATATACAATACGTAGTATTAAAACTAAAAGTAAGCTGTAGGGAAAGAAAAAATGCCGATTTTTTTAGTTTTACTTATCTAAAACTTGTGTCATGTGCCTTTTAAGGCAAATTCCGTTTAATCCGGTCAGGGTCCGGTCCCATATAGTCCGGAATAACAGGACTCTACTGTACTTTGCTTTGCAGAAATGTAGAAATAGTTACGATGGTTTGCAATAGAGATCGCTCAGGATACATGGAATTAGTAATCCATGATCCACGATTTTCTTCTTTTTTTGTGTCTCATATAATTACAAATGCAGTAAGTTAACGAGTATGCTATCGAAGCTATATTAATTAATTTGTACATTGTGTATCTTTTTTCTATTCAATTAATATCAAAGTACCAAGTATTTTATTTAATATGGAACGGATAGAAAACAATGTTAGAAAAAAAAATTTTTTTGAGTCTGCGTATACTTGCCCGTTAAGATAACTCAAACAATAACCGTAGAAAGCTGAAACTTTAGCTAAATTTTTAAAGAAGGATCATTATTAATTTCGTAAATATCGGATCTTTAAGTAAGTAGCTAGACGCTAAAACTGCCGAAGTATGTTGTCGACATAATAAGCATCATACCTCAAAAATAGTTATTTTAGAAAACTAAAACATTAAAAATATTTAATAATTATTGATTTTTGGAAATAAGTATGACAGAATAAGTTAAAAGTGAAGACCTGAAAAAAAAATGGGAAAAAAAAATAAAAATGGTCGCCTGCAAAGTTTTTTTTTCAACTATCCATCAAAATTTATCTTAACTCATGTTTAGTTTTCTCTATTTTTACCAGAGGAACGTAACAGATTCCAAATGACAATTGTCATTTGCTACGTTCCCATTAGATTCTGTCACTAAAGAACCAAACGATATTCCACAGTTCTGATAACAGCATATTCTTTTTCTGTATAATTATAATGATTATTTAGCTAATTTTTGGAATGATATTATGCCTTTCCTTAATTGTAAAATAAAATTTATTTTTAAAAAAGTTCCAATTAATGGAAAAAAAAAAACAAAACGAAAGAATAAACAGAAAATATTTGAGTTAGATTAATACAAATCTAGACCATGTCATTATAGTGTCTTGAGAAACTTTTGTTTCTTCCATTTAATAAAAAAATGTGAATGGGAAAAAAGGTCTTCCCTCCTGATCAGAGCGATTTTTTTTTCTTCCCACGCTTAGTAAAAGCGTTAGAGAGGTGAAAGGGTTCTTCTCAGGACTCTTTCATCCTTATATCCGCAGGATCTTGGCTTTCATGAGACAGATCGGGTCTTCTTACCTTTTTCCCCCTGAACCACTTACGAGTAAGGTAAAAGAAGTCATGCGAATAATGCATTTGATATCACAAGATCAGTTTTCGGATTTCGAAGGGAAAAAAAAGTAGAAATGCCATTTATTGTCAACTAAATCACCAAGAAGTGTCGAAATGCTACCTCGATTGTATAATTCCATCACTGTCGAATTATCATTATTATTATTATTATTATTATTATTATTATTATTATTATTATTATTATTTTTATTAAAATTAACGAGCAAATTTATCTTTTAAGTTTTCATAACTTAATTTCCATTTCTGTTCATTTTTCAATGTTTTTAATCACTTTTATTGTTGTTAATAGAAAATCAATTGTTATTTAAATCTTTAATGGATTTTGCTGTCAGTTATTACTAAACAGTATTAAAAACAAAAAAACACCAACAAATCAAATATAAATAATTAAATTGCATAGTCGTATTACCCTAATGTAATTAATACTTTAATTTCAATAAATGCATTTTCCCCATCGTAATCAAAGAAGTCAATTCCAATGCTCTTCTGTTAATAGAAAGAAGAACTGAAGGGATTGCAACATGGAGAACTTGCATTTAGTTATCATGAATCTATTTCTAAAACTACTTTAAATTTCCTATATAATTCCTATAAAATCGATTTAACTACATATTCGGCTTTTAAGAAATAAGTTAACTTTTATGAGATATTCAATAGAAATATTTAATAATTTCCTGTGGTATCAATAGATTGTTCGTTTCTATGGATAATTAATATGTTTAGGGTATAGGGGAGATCCATGTATTATGGACCATCGTGTAATACGGACTTTGTTGAAATTTATCTATTCACCACTAGTTGGCAGAACCATCCCATTGCCTTTAGTGAATATTATTGTTATCCAAAGCAGGAGATGACTTTTACATGTGTGCCTTCATTTGGACGAATATTAAATTGGGTTTTCCGTTTTATATGATCATGATGTAACAGGTATGCTAGAATGAATGTATTACTTTCTGCTGTTAGGTAATTTTAATATAATTTTCACGTTAATAGTAGCAAATGTACTTATTTTCTTCACAATCCAGACATCGTTTTATGCGCGCCATTTTGCACAGCGATATGTGATTGGAAACAACGTTGCTCCATCCATGCGTAATGAACCGTGCGCTGTTGTGTAATATGGACCACTGGTTGATAAGCTTATTACTATGAGCCTGAAGCTTGTTTTATTTAATATATTAAACGAAAAGCACAAATTAGGGCTTGCTTAAGGTAATTCAAGTAGTACAATTTTTATGATCTAAATTTTTCAAAATTCGATCCATAAGAGAGGGTAAAGAGGGGCAAATTTTAAAATCATCATATCTCATAAACCAATCCAAATAAAATCGTGAAACTTCACATGCCTACAGTATGACTACTGCTTAGTGCATTATAATGAAAGCTTATTTTTAAAAATTATTTTAATTAATTTCTTGTTATGTTTTATTTTTGGTTTACTCGGTCCATATTACACATACATTCATGTAATTTGGACCATCGACACGAAAATAAAAAAAATATTTCCTGCAATTATTAATAGTTACCAGAGTACTTTACCACGTTTGAACCATGTAGCTATACAATTGTTATGAGCAGCCAACAAATTAAATCTTTTTATTTTAATAATTTAAGTTTTATGAGCATTCTTGCTTAGAGGGTTCATAATACACGGATCTCCCCTAGTCTTCACAGATGTTTATTACGACTTACAATTTAAAGAAGGTGATAGGCGGTAATTGAATACATTACACTAAGGGTTATAAATGAGCCCATATCTGCTATAACGTACATTTATATACCTACTTTTTTCTTCTTCAAGTTTTATCTTGTTTTGTCATTTTTATTGTAATTATTTGAAAAAATTTATAGAATTTTCGGGAGGGTTACTAAAAGGTAAGCGCCTTGTTATTTAATGATCAAATATTATATTTTTCATGACAGCAGGAATATTGCCTTCATCCAGATTTGTTTTTGAGATTTCTCTTTAGATTTCGTTTGCCACAGGCCAGTTAAAGAAAGAACTTACAAACCGTGAAACGTTAACTGACTACTATAGTTGAATCAACAGGATTTTCCACTTTTGTTTACAGAAATAGTCCTTTCAACAATCATCTAATCTCAAAGAAGTAGTTAAGTTTAATTTGAAAGTTAACTTAAATACCGCCATGAAGTAAATTGTCTTAAAAACATAGCAAGAAAAGAAAATCAATAATTTTAGCCACTTTCTTTTAAGAAGGAAACCTACGAAGGAAAAGAGAAGAAAGATATTCAATGAAGAGGAAAAGAAAACATGCAGTAGAACAAGCAAGCAAGGAAGACATTTAGAAACAACTGGCGCGTAAGGAAAGCAATGTATAAAACATTTGATAGGGGAGATCATAAGATAACGACAGCTTGAGGATGAATTTAATTATGTGAGGAAGAAATGAAACACATTCAGTCTGATGCATTGGAAGAAATATTCTTCGAAGGAGCAACGATGAATTAGGATGGGAAAATTTTAAAAGTGTCCCTGAAAAGATTAATACGGAATGTATGTATCAATTGCAAGATAGACGTTAGCGATTTTTCTTGCAAGTAACCGTAAATGTTCGAAAAGAAGGGGAAGCAGTGTAAAATGCCGACCACGGCCGTAGGAAGGAAAGGGTTACGTAGCCGTTAATGTTGACCAGCTCAAGCAATCTGTCACGTGACGAAAATTTAAATTGTGTTTACGTATGTCCCGTCTAAGCAATAAAATGCAGGTGCAAAGATTCTGAAACGCTAAAACTTATTCAAATAATAGCAAACTTCACAATTTTCCTATTATTAAAAGAACTATAAACTTAAAAATCAAGATTTATTATGTAACGAAAAAAGTGAAGTTTTCTATTATTTTGAATCAAGTTGAATCAAGTCCGAGTTATAAATTAAAATATGAAATGTGTAGACTGGTAAATAAATCGCCTAAGAAAACTGTTTTCAAATCTGCTAGTTTTCTTAGGCATCTTATACCCTTTCAAGTAAAGATCCTAACTCGTAAGCCTTATCTAAAACTCAGAAACCGGTATTGTCCCATTATAGATGGGAGTTAAAGATGTCACACTATAGGTCTACATGGGCTTTAGGATCGCGCAAGATAAGGCTCTCGCTCATGTTAGTCTCAATTCCGTGATTAACGGGAATAAGTTGAGGTCGGGTAATCAACCCTACTCCCGCCCACCTTTAACCAGAAAAGAAATCAAGATTTGATACAAGGGCGGGGTGGATCTTAGGACCCGTCTGGAGGAGAACTCCTGAGAGAAATTCTTGACCTTTGGGGACTGAACCCGGCTCCTTCAGATCGCAGTGAAGTGCTTTACCCCTTAGCTACCGGACCCATTTGGACGGAAGTAATAAATCAATTCAAACTAACTTCTTTCATTTAGTAACCAAGTTGCTAAGCTACATTTATTGTTTCTGGTTCTGGTCAATATTTACTTTTAAAATTCTAAGAACATCTTTTTTAATCTACTCACTTGTCAGTCCTTCATGAGTAATATGTGGTCTTCTTCTTCAATTACAACTTTTCCCCACTTCCATGTAGGGGTCGCTGTCAGCATAAGCGGCGCTTGTGTAATTCCGAAGAGAAGTTTTGGCAGGGGTTACTATGGCCGGATGCCCTTCCTGACGCCAACCCCACGTCATAGGGGAGAAGCCAAATACCATAGAAGAGACAGGCGAAGAATCAGACAGATCGGAAATTTTGTATCATTTAAATGAGGGACCTACCTACAAATCTACCTCTTTCTAATGTTAATTAACTACATCCGTTGTTTCCTAAAGTTTACAAATCTCGTCTTTCTCTTTATCAAGTCCTATCGATGTTGAGAGTCTCCTGCCTCATTTACGTCCATTTCATCACTTTTTATTTTTTAATGACCGCTGCAATATTCTTCCACGGACATTTGAATTGGTGTCTAAATATCTTGATTCAACTTCTTTTTGTTTTTATCGATTTCATTTCTTGTTACTAATTATTAAAGCTCAGTTGGAAATATATTAATTGTATTTATTGTATTAAACTTCGCAAATAGATACAGTAAAATAGTTAGATAATTACAAAATAGCTAGAGAACAGATACAATAGACAGGAGACTGTAAATCTCGAGAAGTGACTGCAGAGAAAAATCCGTTAATTTCATTGCATTAGAAATAACTTAATTGAAATTAAAAGTTATTTCAGATTATTTTACTAGAAGATTTAGATAATATTGAATTATCTGCAGGTTTGAATCATAAATAACACGGATTAAAACCATCTTACGTTGGAACTGATTAAGATTTTAGCAAATACAGCATCAGAATTGAAGTAAGTAATGCCACATTATATTATGTAATTGAAATCTGCTAATTTAGTTGATGTAGTTTCTTATGTAGTTTCAATGTTAAATATGACAGACAAAAGTCCTTTAAAGAAATTTCATTAAAAATATTGAATTGGCAAAGTTTTTTTTTTTTTATTTTTGTTAAATTTCTGTATTCTAAAATTTGTTATTTCTTGTTTTCGGCATGAGGAAATACACATGTAATCAAAAATCAAATCAAATTTTATTATTAAACCCGTTGACTTCACTTTAACTTGAACATAGAGCTTTGACTGTAAAGCAAAGCAGAGTAAGATTTTTCCATCAGGGAAGTCGTGATGTGCTCTACAGAAAAAATAAAAGTTTGCCTTTTTGTCCGACTACTATCGTATTTACTCCAAATCTATTAAGAAATTTCAAAATAACTTAAAAGCCTACTATTTTTTTTTTAAAAAAAAATATCATTACTTAAAATTTTTTGATTGTTTTTCTTTCTTAGAGTCGTGAAAATGACAAAAACGCAGAAGCCTATCTTTATTTTTAAAGCAGATGTATTACCTGACTTCGTCAGGGCTCATATTGAAAAGCAAAAGTCGCCACTTAAATGCAGACCGTGGGTTCTCGCTATTGGAAGTGGAACTTATAAGTTTTTAAACAATTTCCAAAAAGATTGAGTTACAAATGTCACGTGTACTTATGTACGAATCTATTAACTATCAATTACTTACTTCGAATGTATGTAAACAAAAAATAACAATTTTGAATAGTAAAATATTGCAAAACATATAATTTCAAAAAATGTCGTCGTAGATGTCCGTCCATGAGACCGTCCATGAAAGCCCCCTTTCCCTCGATTTCCGCCGCCCTGCGCTCCTTGTCAATGCGATAATGGAGAACTCGCAGTCTTTTTCCCACAACAGTGGAGGCGCCGCGTACGCCCCCCCCCCCATCAAACAAATCGTAATTACTGAAAACCTATTAAGCCTATATTAATGAAACAAACTTCGTTAGCATCCTTAAAGCATCCTTAGCACTAGCATTCATTTTGCATATCTGTGAAAGTTTTCAGTAAGAAGATACAACGAGTTGACAATAAAAGTAGATTTAGACAATGAAATCGATATTCATAAAAAAAAAGTCTTATTATCCCTGTTCCCTCGGGGATATAGATACCATTTATACTATTAAAGGAGCACAATTTAATCTTCTACAAAACTCATAAAACCCATCAAAATTGGTTCAAAAGTTGTAAGCGATAATTTGTTTAATTACAGAGCTCAATAATTAAAAGATGCAGCAAAGTTATGTTTCTGTTTTGGTTTTTCAAAAGAACTTTTGTCTAATTCGTGGAATCTCCCTCAGAAGAAAATTGAACGATTGCCAGAAAGACAGATTTTGATAAAAATCAGAGGAAGGGTTCCAAAGATACCCTTTTGTTATCCGCAGGTCCTATAGATTACATATGCAAAATTTGATCCAGATTGGTTACACGCGTGAGGAATGTATGGAGAATGTATGAGGCCTTTCATTTCATTTGTGTAGATTAAAATATCTACTGAATTTAGACATCCCCAAATTTGAACAAAAACAATAAATTCGAGCCAATAAATTGAATTAATTTTAATCGTACCAAACCACGCGCAAATTAAGAGAGTAGCTAAAAGGAGTAACATCCATTTAAAGTTTAAGACATCGATAAAAACCCATTATTTAGCAGTGGTTTTCAATGCGACACTCGACAACGACTCACTTGGAAAAGATTTCAAACATAAAAGTTAGAACGTCTCTTGTGTTGAATAATAAGAAATCCATCCAAACATACAGTCCGACAGATGATTCTTGATGATCGCGTTTGCGCGGGAATCACGAAAATCACGAGATTTGGCCATTAGCCTCTTCAGCAGGTCTCAAGGAATGTAGTATTGTGAATGCCTGTCACTAGGAAAATGCTAGAGAAAAAAATGTTAAAGTTGGAATTTTACCTTCAGCGTAGAGGCGATGAATGCAGCGGCGAATAAGGCATCGGTCAAAATCGTCGACATCAGTAATGGGGCATGCTCGTGGCCGCTTCTTTCCCGGAGTCGCTAAGCCTTCTTTCTCGCCATTTTGTGAGAAGACATGGATAGAGGCTATTCTCGCGTCAATCACGTGAAATCGCGAAAATTCGGGATCGTCAAGAACGATCTGTCAGCCTGTAGACACTGCTGATAAGCCTCACTTTCCTACGAAAAGAGACCGAAGGAGCATTTTATTAAGCACTAATTACACCCACAATTTGTTGTTTCATGGTCGTAGCTTTTTGTACGAGTAATTTGGAAATGCTAAACCGATCGACCAATAAACAAACTTTTAAAAGTATAATATACTCTCGATATCTCGAAGTCGAAGGGATGATTAAAAAAATTCGAGATAGCGAGTTTTCGAGATAATAAGGTCATAACCAAAACATAAAAATTCACGTAAAAACACAAGATACGGAATAATATTCTAAAAATTAGAGTCTTGATAGATGAAAATAAGTATAAATATGTAATGATAGTTAACAATAAGTCTAGATACAGCAATGATAATATTAATTTTTAAAAGTAGTCGAAAATAATTACATTAAATTGAAAAGAATTAGTCAAATACAATGAACTTACATTGCTAGAATTTCTTTAAAAAAATACCTATATTTGCCTCAACTGAACGGCACTACTGATTGACACAACTGAACGGCGATTTTTCCGGAAAAATTCATTTTTTACTTCGAAAAATATTCGACATAACAAGGTTTTGAGTGAAAACTCTTCGACATAAGAATTAAAATTAACATTAGATGAATATGTAATATCAAGGGGAAAAATAATTTTTCAACACATCAAGGTTTACGAGATATCGAAGTTCGAGATGTCGAATGTATACTGTAAATATAAATGAAATAAGTATTTATATATTTATTAGATCTAAGATTTATCGACTTCTTTTCCCCTCCAACTTCCTTTTTCTTTTCTTTTTTTTTAGAACAGTAGTTCTTTGTGAAACAAACTCACAATCGGAAGTGACACATCTTGCAGTTAATTAAAGATAATTACCAGGCATTGGTCTTTTTCAATCCCCTCTCCATATTTCATGTCTGACATTCTGTATGACTTAAATCCATACGAATCGCTCTGTTGGTCGAGCAATTAACAATAACACCTTTATTACAATTTCAAAGCTAGCACTTAGGCATTGATCCATTCGGTGTTTTTTTTTATCGGTGTGGAAGCATTTAAGCCAATTGAATGGCCGCTAAAGAATTGTCAGTTCCCCTAACGAATGTGAACGCTAAACAGGTGAATTGACATCCAATGAAAACCGATAAGCTACCTTCGAGCGTTGAATCATTTCAGCTGAGTCACAAGGCGTAATTGCACGATTTGAGAAATTTAATTTGCTTTATTTTCTATTCAGCAAAAGAAGTGGCCGCTAGCGGAAAATGATAGTGCTTTGCTCTCTACCTACCTAGACAGTTCTTAAGCGAATGAACTGCTTCTCGGACTTCTGATGAAATTACCATAATTTGGAAATTGTGTCATTTTTTTTTCCCTTCTTTTGCTTTTCAATACGAATTAAGAAGGCGCATAAATCAAGCCAATGTAATAACACTTAAGAGTTTCTCTAAAAAATTAGGCCTCCGTCTAATGTCTCCAATTTTATTTTTAAAAACAAATTTAGGTTATGCTAATCTTTTTCTGCCGTTCCAGCATGGTCTAGACGTCGATCTGCCTTCAGGAGATGTGTCGGAACCTTGGTTCGAATCCTGGCATCGGTGTAGATGTTTGAAAAATTTCCTTTCCTGTGTTTATCTGCTTCTTCATCTTTTTCTTCTGGTCTGAAATGATTCCTTAATGATTTCCTGAGGAAGGCTACGGAAACCACCTCAGTATATATCCCAAGGATTTTCTATGGCTGCTTCCAGGGGTTCGCCATGATGGCAACGATGCGATGGAGCGCCGTAGAATATGGATCTGCGAAGAAAAATCTTTTCTTTCTTTCTTTTTTTTTTTCATTATCAATTGGTCATGAAGCAAATTACAATTCAGCAAATACTGTATATGTAGTACAGTGGTCTTAAAGTTTGCGGCTAGCGGGTCGTTTATTGCCCGCGATAAAAGGAGTTATTCACCATTAAGTTATATCATTGAAAAGTGGCGTAATTGTGTGGCAAGTTATTTAAATCTGTTCCAAAAATTAGTTAGTTCTGTCCCATGATTCAAACGTTCTGAAATCAAATAGAAATGTAAAAAATCCAATCATATAAACAAATAATGTTAGATGGAATTATAGTTTCCTTACTGAATTACATAAAAAATTTAGTAGGATAATTATGTTTTAAATGTAATTAATAGTCTATCAGCATCCTGTTATTTCATCTTTATACTTTCGTTAATTTTGTTTTTTTAGTTACGGCACGCTAAAACATCCTTGAAATGAAATAAGGTGGTACCAGCGATCTATTAGGTTTCTTCGCAATATATGGTCTTCTAAACTGATATACGGAACAATCAGAAGAAACAATTTGTCTAATTCTTTGCAACACTTTCTAATATCATCAGAAAGAATAAATTTAGAACAAGAAAATTTTAGAAAACAATTTTAAGTCGAATTCTTATCTTCTTTTCATCTATGACTAAAATAACTGAGAATCGGGGCGTGCCGAAGGAGAAACTTAGAGGATAAAACCATCCTTTGCATCTGGAGTGAGGAAGAAAAGTAATTGAATAAAAGAAAAAAAACAACTTTGAAAACCAAGCTTTTTATTAAAGTTTTAAAGATTTTTAAAATTTTGAAAAAGAATTTATGAAGATTTAGGATTATGAAATAAATTGTATCCTGCTGTAACCTGCTGATCTTAAAACATTTAATTTATTCAGCAGGAAGTGAAATATAAATAGGCAATTTTTTTTTTAAACGATTACAAAACCACACATCAACAAATAAATCTGGAAGACAAGGCCACAGTAATGAGATCTTCATTAGATTTACTACTTTAGTTAAACTAATTTGCATAAATCAGATTTTTTTAAAATTATAAATAAACTATTTTAAAGTTTAATGACGTGTCCCATTATTTAACTAATTCAGAAAGAACTTTTTTTTTATCATGAATAATGTATGAATTCTAAATACTTATAAGGTGTAGATTCATAGATCAAGAGCTTGTCAAAATTAGCTTTATGTAGCCTGAATTGTGTATAAATAAAAAGCTAATTAAATTATTGAGTTTATTTAATGATCCAACAACCTGTCAATTATAAATATTAATTAAAGAGTTTTAAATAACCCTGATCCCATAACAATTAAATAAAAAGGATGATTGCAAATGATTAAATTAAATAAGTAATTACATGATCCCTAGTAAATATTTAATAACTTAAGAATAATCATTTATTTATTTACATAATTTTACATATTTCTTACAATTTCCCTTTTGCCTTTCAATGCTGCTCGTTGACTGTAGCGTCTGAAATGCTTGTAGGGAATGTGAGCCCACCTACACCCGAGGCTACTTGTCCACCCGACAGGAATCTGTAAACAAAAACCAAAGGGAACTGTAGCCTTGGGCACTCATCGTCGCATATACACTTGCGCTGCTTTTCGGTACGCCGCGCCGCCCGCAAAGAAAAAAAAAAGAGAGAAAAATTTGCTGAAGAAATTTCAACTAAGAAAAAAAATATAAAAAAAAAGGAAAGAAAGAAAGAGAAAGAAACAAAAGAATTAGCACACCGGTATGTTGAGTTTAATACTAAAGTATTCACACGGCCTTAAGTGTTAAGAAAGAATTTATGACTGTCCCATTAGATACTTGAAGGCCTTGGTATACAAGAGTTCTATAAATTAGATGAAGGAAACAAATTCTAAGTGTAGTGTTTTATGGCACTATTACAGTAATCTACGATATTATGAGAATTAATTGTCTCATATAGTGTTTCGTTGATAAACTTAATGCATACCTGCACATTCATTTTAACTCAGGATATTTTATATAGCCTTTTTGGAAATACTCCAATGTAGAAGTTAATTTTTTTTATAAATGGCAATAATCATCATTATTATATTTGCTTTATACCATTTCAAATTTCTATTTAACAACATAAAGAGTTCATCAATTGCACAAAGACTAAATTAACGAGTAAAAAAAAAAGATGGAGATGTTTTACCAAGGGCCATTCAGGTCCTTAGGTTCGCGGGAGGCTTAGACTCCCAACGATTCTCGACCAACTAGATTAGCAAGTAAGTTTTTTAAAACTAACTTTTTAAAATAACAAAATATTGTACAAGAGCTTAATATCTAAAGAAAATTTTGATCTGGATGCCACTTATAAACACAAGTCTCACCGTTTTAAATTTTTGATCTGTTATTTAAAACTAGTAGGTGTTTCATTGTGGGATCATTTGTGACAGTTCGTTAGGAAGGATACAGATGAAAAACAAAAACTGTGCTTTTACTTTGGATCGTAAATTAGCTAAAACTAGATCGTATTAAGGAAATATTTCAATTTAGAGGGACTCGCATAGGAATAAAGAAGAAAAAATGTACAAGTTAAATTTTGCATGCTCAGTCAAAAGTATAACAGCGCATAATACTATATTTATTTCAAAATTTTAAAGAATTTAGAAGAACAAATAGGTCAGAAATAACAATATAGACCTACTATACACGTTAATTAATTGTAATTGTGAGATCATTGACAAGAAGAACATCGGTTGTAATTCAGTTTAACATCCATAAGATAAATGAAGCCTCATTAAGGCAAATGTAATTAGAGATGTAATTAGAATAAATTGTTAAGATAACTTAAAATTGTTATAGTTTAATTTAATATTAGTAGTAATAAACTGCATATTGATGTTTATATTAACTTACATTAACTTGTGGGCCCGGTAGCCGAGTGGGTAAGGGCGCTTGGCTGCGGGTTGGAGGTGGCGGGATCGATTCCCGGCCTCGGCGGAGGACGGGAATTTTTCCACGCTTCTTTCTCCTCCAAACGGGCCCTAGGGTCTACCCAGCCCTCTCTAGAATGGGTACCGGATTTCTTTCCCTGGAGTTAAAGGCGGCGAGCGACGGGCCGACCCCCCGTCCTCAACTTTGTCCCGTAGGTTTCTGAACACTGGAGCCTACCCTCCAGTTGCATTACGCGGTCCTCTGGGCCTGATCGCAACTTTAACTTACATTAACTTTTATTTTTGTACTTGAAGTTAATGTAGTTCTGAAATGAACTTTTACTAATTTAATATTCTAAAAGCGAAGTCTTTTGGGAATGAAATAGCGGTTAATAAGGGAAAAAAAAATATTAATTCTAGATGAAATTGACTTATAAAAAAATCTAAAGATAGAATATAAATTTTCATCGGAATCGCAGTCATGCCTCAAAAACAAAAATAAGCAATAATAAACTCACTCAAGAAATATCCTATTAGCCTCAGTAATGAGACCTCGTTGTTTATTGGTGACTGCTCCTGGCTGATGATCGCCAAAGAGCGTGAAACAGCTGTTCCAGAATGTCACTTGGTAAACAATTTGGTCTCACCCATTGTTGTTTAATAATAATATAATATAAATTTCTTTGAGGATTTCGGGCCGAGTAGGCATTTAAAAAAGCCCAGAATTTTCTAAATTTGTTTCAATAAATATATTTTAAATATATTTTTTTTGGAAGATGACGTCTGTTTTTTATTAATAATGACAGTAAGTAGAAAGGATTTAAGAAGAAAGTATGGACTTAAGACTGAAGCTTTCAACAAAAGAAAAACTTAACGATACATTTGGTTGTTTATAACTGTTTGCTTCTTTTTTATTAATTTTTCTTTTAATTAATTTCGAAGTAGGAAAGCATTTTGTTCGTATAATATTCGAAGCTAAACAAACAAACAAACAAACAAAAATCAAAATATAAATTAAGCTTTAAATTCTCCAGAAATTTGATGTTCTACTTTTGTTTAAACTTTTGGTTGAATACAATTTGTTTTTCTTTTCCTAATTCTCAATACAAAAGCTTTTGATAGCACCTACACTGCTTTGGTTTTGCCTTTCTGCAAGATTCAGTGGCGGAACGATAAGACACTTTTTTTGGCCTCCATAGCTAAATTTCCCACTGTTAATGACAGCTCAGCCCTATATAGAATTGCTGTTATCCCAAATCCTGATCGGTAATAAAGACATTTTATCTGGCTTTCCATGCAGGCGTGGCTTAACGATCGGTTAGTCGTGATTGATCGATTCAGGAAATGGGATTTTGATGAGTTCTTTTATTACGAGAAATAAGACAGAAATCTACTGAGTAGCGAAAATTTTTCATTTTCCTCAATTATCGTCCTGGTTTCGGAAGTTAATATCAAGATTTGGCGAAGTTACGATTACGAAAGGAGAACGCCTGGACGAGGAAGTGGAAGAACTCTGTAATTTGGCTGGTTTACCGTTTATCACGGTGATGCAACCTCCACGTGGGCGGAACTCTCTCTCTTTGGCACTGGAAAATTGTACTAAAAATTACATTCCTTTTAAGGAATGTTTAAAGTTAAGTAAACGTTTTGCAGCGTCTAAGATCTTCATCACTTTGTCATTGATGAATGATCCTAGTTTCGTAATGTGCACAACGAAATTTCACACCGAAAATTAAAACACTTCTATTTTTTTTTTTTTTTAGTTTTTATATGGGATTCTTTACAACTGAACTCAAAAATTAAAAAGTTTAAGTTATACTCGTTAATTTGAAATTGTTATTTTACTTTTTTTGTTTTGTTTAGAAACGTAAGTGAAATCTTTTACGTTTTGATGGGTTCTCGACTCTTTGCCTATTAATTTAAATTTAAATTTTTTAATTGTATAAGCAATTTAAACTAATACGAACAGTTAATATTAGCTGTTAAATATATATGTGCATGTCTGGCTTTTCTTTATGCTATGTTTATTCGAAATAAGATTTCTGATTTTGTTATTTTTTTAGGCCATCGCCCGTGTACATGCGCTTGTTTTTCTATATCACATAGAATTTGGTTAAGGAAGAATATTATATTTAAAATATTGCAACGTTTCGGCAATTATAGTTCTAATTGTCATTTTCGAATTACAAATAAACAGACGGATCGGAAATAAATAAACAATCTTGAGATTCAAAAAAAAAAAAAGGTTGAATACATTCATTACTGATCGGGGAAGGGGAAGGAAAAATAAGTCAAAAAACAATATAAAGTGAGTTGTAGTCCCCGTGGCATGGATAAGATGTTTGGCTTCGGATCGAGAAGGTTGTAGGTTCGATTCCCGTCGCGGACGTTCCATTGTAAAACTTATTTCTGTTTTCCATTCTCAAAGGACATTGCACCGGAAAGACAGACAGACAGAGAAATAAAAAGATTTTAGTAATATAGATTGCTTATAGTAAATAACAATTTAGATGGGAATTTAGCTCAAGCTATTGTCATGAGGAAGATTCCGGCAGATTTAAATAGAATTTGGGAAGTTAGATTCACGTCCACCTTTTATCAGAGGGAATCCTTGGACATTTTGAATGAAAAATAAACATAACGATGATTAAAAAAAAAGCCATAAAAAATAACTAACAGATAATAACTACTACTACTAATAATAATAAAGACAGTTATCTCAATTATTAAGTTTTTTTTTTTGTTTTTGATTTTTTGCAATTAGTAATAATGAAAGGTTTCTGAGTATTTAATAAAAATTAAACATAAAGTTTCTTAAAAATCATACCTCAATAAAGGAATTATTTGTTCGAATTTGTCAAAATAATAAATGAATAAAATGGTTTTCGAGAAGCAGCTAAATATCAACTTTTATGAAAATCAGAATAAGAATCAAATTGTCTCAAATAAATACTTTCTCTTTCGTTTTGCATCTAAAATGTAGGTTTTATCATACTGAAACGTAATAGGTGTTAACTCAACGAAATTATGTTAGTTTTTAGTCTTCTGATCAAAATCAGAAGAACTATAATCCCACTTTGTCTGTTCTGTCATTAATATCTCATTAAATTATCATTAAGCACAACAATCGCAACAATTGCGTCTTTTGCATTCACAACAATCACATTTTTCTAGTGATTGTTGTAGAGCTGCATTATAAATGTGATTGTCAAAAGGCGCAATTGTTACGTTTATTGGAAATAAACACAAGGAAATTAAAGCAATATCAATGACCAGAAGACATTGCGAATCATACATTACTAATCGCTTTCCCGACCTTGTTTTACTTCGATTTTCGTAAAGCCATTTGCTAATGCACAGAATCTGATTTTAATGAAACACAATGCAGTATATTGACAGATTAATATGTAAGTACGAGTCAAAAAGTAAGACTGTGAAGGGATTGCACTTGGTTTTACAAAAGAGAATAAGTGAAACTTACCTTACAGTTTCAAGTCTCTGACGATGTCACTCCGTGGAGTATTGAAACTGTACGGTTGTAGTGTAGTTTATTAAACCTAGTGCAGTCCCATCACCATCTTACTTTTTTACAATACCGTACATTTTGAACTTCACAATAACTGGAAGGCATATAGAGTAATTCAAATACTGTTCGGTTTTGTTTACGAGAAAAAACGCTTTTGCGCATGCATCAGGTCTCCTTCGATTTCAGCAAAATAGGGGTGCGGAGAAACAAAGAGGGGATGTTTACTTTTTATAGTGTTAGTTTACTAGTGGCTAAATTCTATATGCGCTTTTCGAGAAAGAATTATGGAAAGAATAAATATTATTGCAAAAACGCTCCTCCGTTATTTTTTTCTTAAAAGCGAAAATGTCCGAAAAAATTGCTTAGGAAAGTGCCCATCTCAGCGTATCACCCTCTGCGGAGTAAAATCGTCCGCCAGTGGTGGTTCTAGCTTTTGAAAACGAACAGTATTTATCTTATTTACAACTTTAAAAATTTGATTGTTTGAATACATTTAATACCAGTATCGGAGGTTTTTTCTTTTTTTATTTTTCTATTTTAACAGTTATTGTTTGTTTTGTTTTTGCCCCTTTTTATCCCTGATATGAAAGCAGGCTGTTTCTTTTTTCTTCTCTCTCCTCCTCCTCCTCCTTACGTTTTATGTTATTTTAATGAAAAAAGAAAGAAACAAAAGAAAGTTCTCTGTCTTTCCATTTCAAATTACTGCACTCCAATAACAACGACCTAGTTTTAATTTTTCACGGAAAGCGTATTCTGTTCTCAAGGAAATGTTTCAAAGAATTTTTTATTTTTTCCGATTGCTTTTCCTTAGGTTATGTTTGTGTCTGACTCCCAGACATTCTTGGAGTGAAGCGGAGCGTGCCTTCATTCGGTGAAATCCTAATAAATAAAGGTTAATTTACCGCTCGGGTGGAGACAGATGCGAGGGATAACCTGCTCCGTCCAAGATCACGACAAATTGGGAAATATAACTCTCTCACACACGGACACAATATGCCAAAGAAAAGCACAGAATGAAAAGCTTAGTAAAATAACACCGGCGATCGATATTAACAAAATGTACAAAACATTTGGGTAGAAATGGATTTAATGTTTAGTTCTTACTCTAAAGTGCATGGGTGATATATGACCTTTCTAGAATTATGAGATTTGATTAGGCCTATGTGTGACATTTTTTTAATGATTATGTAACGTTCAGTAAAACTATGAAAAAGAAAAGAAATTGATACCTATAATCCATAATATATTTATACATATACATATATTTAATTGTGGAAAATAAACAAACAAAGCCTTCGTATTTGTATATCATCGCACAAGTCGAATACAAAGCAATTTCCACATTTTCCGTTTGCTGAGAATTCGATTAAATCCTATTTCTTTACATCCTTTAATTTTTGGCGACAGCAAAGCGCTGGCAATTTTAAAAAGAATACACTGACATTTCAATCATCGAAAGAAATCCAGTGATGATTGTTTTTTTTTTTTTTAATAAAACTTCTTATCAGCTTCGGTCAATTTTTTTCTATAGAGACCCAAAGAAAATTGAAAAATACCATAAGATGGATCTTTCCTTGTCCCTAAATATCCATGCCAAATTCCAAGAAGTCTCATTCAATAGTTCATGTCTTATTAGGGAATGACATATGTATTTACTCAAATTAACCCAGACACATACCTTGATTCTAGAATAAGCAATAAACCAAGAAGGCACCAAGGTAAACAAAAGATTTCGCCTC
>JAFIDM010014012.1:70290037-70300673 GCA_023159025.1 Thereuonema tuberculata
ATTAGCGTTAAAATGAAGCACATGGCTTTGTTTATCCCACATGCGAAGCAGTAGCGTGGTGGGAAATTTTGGAACTACGAAGCCCCGCCTATCCTCAAGTGGTCCATTGTTTATATGTAAATATAAATAAATAAATATATAAATAAACTTTATATTTTTATACTGTATATGTTAAATATATACATTTTATATTTAACATAAAGTAAAGTCGAGATCTGTGGCTATTTGTATTCATACAGTCCCGACTTACAGTCTTGAACTTAAAGCCTAATTTGCTTAAAATGTTGCTTTTTTTTAAAAAAAATTCTTTTTTGTTTTTTAAAGTCGTATGAGTATTACATAGGTAAAATCTCCGTTGTATTTGTAAATTGTAGTGTCTGTCCATTTCAAACGCTACCTTGAAGGTTTTTGAAAATCAATTAATTCCGCATTACTTAATTAGAGTTATCGAAATCTGGTTAATTTTAGTCATCAAAGCATTTAGCAAATGACAATAGATTAAGAAACGAATTACTTTCCATTATTTAACTTCGCAGAATGAAGTTCATCATTTCGATTATACAGTAATACTCTTCTCTGGGAAGTTTGTCGCCTTTAGAAGCAAATTACTCGACTAGTATCTAATTGGAAAAATTTCCTAATTAAATTACATCGTCCGCGTCTGTTAATACACAGGTCAAATTTCAAGAAGCTCGCTCAAAAACTAAGGGCAAAAAGCCTATTACCTACGTTGTTGTTAAATCGACATAATCACAATAACTCGATAATGATTTACTTTATAAAATTGAAATTTTACTGACAGATATATATGTGCATATACAGTATATATACACTGAAATGTTACTGAATGTGAATTCTATAGATTTTGAAAGAAATTTGATGGCATTTGATCAAACTACCATATATGCATCTGCTTAACATGCAGATATTTGTCGAGGTGTTAATAATGGCTGAATCCTTCGTTTTATCCATGCTAATGGAGCTTCTTTCTTTTTTATTTGTTTTTATTTACATATTGGCCGAGGTATCTATTATGGTTCATTTAACTTACATTGTACATGAAATGTTGGTGTCATTTTATTTCTTAGAACCATAATAACAGCCTTTGTAGGATATGTTTTGCCATGAGGACAAATATCTTTCTGGGGAGCTACAGTTATTACTAATCTTCTATCTGCAATGCCGTATGGAGTGCTCAGAAGACAATCAGGGTAAGTCAATAAACCAAAAAATGAAATAGGTTTTTTTTTTTAAATTACATACCAAAAAATAACAACGTTTGTAAATTTGAAGAATAAATTTTTTATTGAAAGATAACATAAATATACACTCGGAGGAGTGATTTGGGCACTTTTCCAACAGAAAGTATAAACATTAGAGTATAACTTACAGAAAAAATTTCAATTTAAAAAAAAATGACTTAAACTGATTGACTTCTGAGCACTCCATATATTGGTTCCACTTTAGTTGAATGAATATGAGGTGGATTCGCAGTAGATAACTCTATCCTTACTCGATTTTTCTCATTTCACTTTATTCTCCCCTATAAATAAACATTGATTATGCAGCAAGCTGAAATTATCTCGGTAAGTTTAGACGATTGTCATTTTTGAACCAAGCATATTTGGATCTTACTATATGGATAGTCTTTTTTTTTTGCTTGAATAATACTGAAGTACGTACAACGTGTTTTCATTCGGAAATGGAAAAAAAATCACAATTATAATATCGAGAATTGGTTTCGATATTTGAAATGGAGCGGAAACGATTGGTACTGAAACAAAAACCATTATGGTTTCCATTTCCGCAATTTATTTATTTCTGTCTTTCGGTTTGTTTGATTTGCGTAGGTAGAAGTTGTGGAATCCATTGGCCCATAGCCAACAAGAAAAAAAAACAATAGAGGTGAAACAGGAAGCCCCAAGAACAACTAAAGACCTACATGAAAATGATTGAAGAAAGTATTTTTATTTAAATTTATTAAAATATGTTTTCCTAGTGAAAAGAAAAAGATATTAGTTAAGTTTCCATAATTATTTTGTCAAATGAAAAAAAATCTGGTAAAATACAAATTCTTACTCCAACAAAAAACTAAAATAAAGAAATTCTCATTTACAGTCGAACTCATTTGTAACGTCCCTAAATATAACGAGATTTCGCTATAGCGAGCAGATTTCTCAGCTTTAGAAAGTGTTAAGAATATTTTCATTTAGGATTTATCTTAACATCATAAGTTTGAATTTAATATAACATTAAGTTTTAGAGAGTTTCGTGATCCCATGTTATTATTTCGTGATTTAGAACAAAATTACTGAATTAAATATGTTTGTTAATTGTTAACAAATTGTTAATAATTGTCTTTCCAGCTCGAGCCGTTTGTCGGAGACATAAGTTCTGTTTTGTTAGTTGGAGAATAAGAAAAGCTTTTTCTTCTAGAACATATCGCAAGCTTTTCTGCACAGCATCGGGGGTGCAATCAGGTATTTTAAAATTTGGAGCAAGTCACTGGTATTTAAAAATTAAATATTAATTAGAGACTTCATAATCCTTTTTGTAGAATTTTAGTTTTTTACCAGAAAAACATGGATTACATTTTCTATTAAGAAATGGTAACAGAGATGGATGAAAACATAATTTAAAAATATCGTTGACAAATTCGAAGTTTCAACATCTTCTCTGCATCTTTTGCTATTTAAAAAAAAAAAAAAAAAAAAAAAGAAGTTACCACTCTGGCTGTCAATTAGGTTTATTAAACAACAAACATAGGATACCTGCCATAATCATGTTATCATTATTAGGCAGCGTCTTATTATGATTGTCTTTGCATCACTCTTTAACAATTTTCATTCCTTCATTTATTGTTAGTTTAGGGGAGATTTTTTAAAGAAAAGTGAACAAAGCGAGTCGATGGCACTGAATTGCGGACTGAAGAGCCGGATTCACTTCGGTAGATCATTGATTTTTCTCAGATTATTTTCTTTCTTCACCTGCTCTACCTTCTCTAAAATGAGGACCGGGTTCTTATGAGGCTAAAGATCGAAGAGTATTAGACTGGCTACCCTACGTCAGAATCCCCTACAGTCACTGAAACGTCGAAGCAAAGAAAACAGAAATACCTACTTATTTGCTACTGCGATGGAACATTTCCTGAACCTTTAAATAATTATTTTTTTTCTTCCTTTTATTTATTAATGATAGAAGTTGTTTTAAGCTTCTTCTTTTCTTCTGTTCATTTGTGTACAACCCTTTTTTTGTCTCTACACGAATATACTGTTGATAGTGAAATCATTTCATTTATCCGTTATATAACAAACGGATATGTAATATTTAAAAAAAATGTAATTCTTTAATATCTCAAGCATCTGTTCAGAAAGGTTCTTCTCGTTACTAAGAGTTTTTTAAGTATCTCAAATTTAGTTTAACTACTGTGAAAAATCTAGATTTCGAATATTTAAGCACGTTTTAGATTTTCGTAGCTTTTTAAAACGGAAGTTAATTTCTGATAAGAAAAAAGTTGGATTTTCCTTGAAGGAATATTTGGTAAATCAAGTGGATTAAAATAGTTAATCTTTGGACTGCTTGAAATTTTCTGTTGACAAATATACATTACATCTTCGCTGTGATTTTTTTATTACATGTGCACAATGATGTCACCTTTTAATTTAAGCTTTAAGATTCCTTGAAATATTATGTAAGTTTCTCTCGTGATGGTAACTACACTTGTTTGCAAATTCTTCTGGCATGATATCAATGCTGAACGTAACGATGACGATAATGGCGTGTTGTTACGGCCTCGTCTTAATGGTGTGTTGCAATAAGTGGTGTAACGCCTTTCTCAGGTATTTCATGTTGCACTACAGAATGACATTAGCCTTGAAGCATCGGGGGCTGCCTATGGGTGGAAGTGGGTGATTGTCGCCAAACCACCTCTTTGGACATTTGCCAGTGTAGATCTTCGTTTCGCTTTGGTTAACTTTGGTTTTCCCGCTCTTTACAACGTTGTTTTGTTGTCTAACGATGTTTCCTTATTCACTTAAGAGATTCTGTTCTTAAAGAGGGCTATCATTTTTTTCTATTCGGTAAATTGCAATACAAAGAATGAGTTTCTAATCTCTAAATATCAATAAATGCTCATGTTTTTGATGTTTCATGTAATACTAGAAACCTAGTAATTGAGATCTAGATTTTAGGGGTTACAGATCTACTTTTTGTATACGTATATAGGTGACAACGAAATGTCCTTTCCGTGCTTTAAATATTACTAAACGGAGTCCAATATCTTGCCATTTAAACAAGTAAAAGCTTCTTTTCGAGCCTCAATGCTCCAAAAATGCACGGACTAGTTGAGAGTGAGTGGCCAGTCCTAAGCACAACTCTTTAACCTCCTGAATCGCAGTTGCATTTTGCTGAGGTGAACCGTAAGGCTGCTTAGTGGAGAAATGTTTTTGGAAAAATCACAGACCTCTACCGAGGATTAAACCTGACTTATCCACTCCGCAGTGTATTCCATGAAGTAGTCTCTGTTGCGAAATCTTTTTTACCTTTCTTAGTATTAAAAAAAAAGCATAATTCTCCAATTATTAACGTCCAATTAACTCTCTATCAAAATATTAAGTGAAACAGAATCTAAAATCTTAGCTTTCTCTAATTTCAAAGCTAAGGGAACATTAATAAGAACTATTAAAAGTTGCTTAACTACTTTACGAAAGGAAAAGAATTCTTTTGTGAACAGATCACTCTTTATGATTCTGTTTTTCTTTTTGTTTTCTGATGTATTGAATCGACTGTATTGCGCAGCAGCTGAGATTTGTAATGAAAATTGCTCAGTTTGATGAAAAAGAAAAAGAGAGGGAAAGAGTTAAAGAAACCAACTGAGTAGATTTCTAGGTTTTATCTTGACTTCGAAAGAAAGAATTATCAAGAAGAATGAAAGAAGTTGCGTTCTGTAGGACTTAGAGAAAACAAATCACGCTGAATTGGTTGCGCCACGGTAATAAGCGAACGCGAAATCTTCGTGACAGTAAATATTTTCTCTTTTGCAGTAATGAAATCCCTACCACGAATTTGAAATTTTGCAGGAAGAGAATTCAAGTAACTTTAGACAAGTAATTTTTGATGGAAGAAAATTGCAATCGACTTTGATACTGATGACTTTTCACCAGAATATTATATGATTAAGAAAAGGTTCCAAATAAAATTCATGTTATTGAATTAATGAAATGGAAAAGAACTGAATGAAATAAGGAAATATTAATTTAACTTAAGAGAACACAGATTGATGATGAGGTAGTTATTAATAAATATAAATATCATTGATCTAAACCTACATGGAAATACATATTCTCTTATAAAACTATTACATATTTACATTTCCAGTATCACGAGATATATTCACTAGTTGCAACCCGTGAACTATTCACGGAAGTTAAACCTCCTGCCCTAAAATAATAGGCTCCTCCAAAGTGAGCCTATGAGAGAGTGTCCCACATTGCGTTACAGAAGCATAGGAATTACGCACCAATATTAAATCATCTACTTTTTCTTTTCAAAAAGACATTTGTTAGTATATATTTAAAATTAAAAATACACTAACAAAATTAAAATTAAAACTACCTTTAAAATATTCTCTCTCCGGCTCTCCCCCCTCTCTCCACTTTGATGACAAACATACATCCGTTTTTTGCCTATTAATGGTATGATGCTTAGAGCATTTTCGAAAATGTAATTGACTAAAAAACATCTCAAAAGTAAATGAATTAGTTGGTTACAATGATAAGATTACAAAAGTATCTCAAAGAATGGTAATACTATTTATATTGAAGGAGAGAAAGGAAAATTCAGAATTGACTAGTAGAACAAATGTACTCTTTTAGGGGCCATATACTCTATACTATTTTTTCTCTTTTTTTCTATTTAAAGTACCCCCCATACCATGTTATGCTTTGTTATGTTATCTCTGCTTTACTGGCTTTTTAGATAGTACCAGAATTATCCTTACATTTACTACGTTTTGTGTGTTCCCACAATACTTTTTACGGTCAAAAATAACTAGAGAAAAAAATTTAGAGAAAAAACATTAAATCATGTTAACGCTTGACGTAAATAAAAAATCAGTAAAAGTGTAATAAAAGAAGTATAATATTAAAAAAAATTATTATAGAGTAATAAAATTACGGAATAATATTGATTACTTTATAAATAAATTAATAAAATATGCTTAAAATTATAAATATATTACTTTTTTTGTAATTGAAAATATAAAATAATTGCAAGATATCTGCTACAGGAAGATATCTCTCCCAAAATAGCTCCATTTAAAAATAAAAATAAATGTTAAGGAAAACTTGGATGACTGAGGAAACGTGTAGTATTCTAGAGAAAACGTGTAGTATTCATAAAATGTATCTAAGAAGAACATAAAAATAAAATGGAAGTGAAAATAATCTTTGAAATAAAGTTACAAGAAGAACAAATACTAAAAAAAATAAAATTAAAAATTGTCATACCATCAGCAGATATTGGACATTAAGAGTTCCGAAATAAGTTTAAAAAAGCAAGAAATTGGAAAAAAAAACACCAAAGTTTAAACAAAAGATTTAAAGTGCCAGAAATTAACATAAAAGTATAAATAAAATCACACAGCGAATGAAAACTATCTGAGCTTTCATCGCTGAGAGTCTGGGACGGCCGTTTCGTCCTTTTTTGTCGACTCATCAGCCAGACCCATTCACCAGATGAAATGTTCAGATTTCTCATTTTCTGTGTCATTTATTTAGGCTTTTAACTTTAAAGTTTACTTTCCTTAAAATAATTATTTCTTAAAATTTTTTGAACGAAAAGCCTACATTTATAGAAAAATTATCAAACAGTTTTCTATTTTCTGAAACAAAAAAAAAATGATTAAAATTCGCCTTACTTATTTAAATTGTCTGATTCAGATTAATTTCGTAATGTCCGTCGATTAGGTCCCGCTCGTTTCAAATCCTTAGTGAATTTGCTAAAAGGATTAATTCCCATTGTTTTAAGATAATGAAATATTAATAAAAATAGAGTAGAAATCTAAGTCGTTTAGATTCCAGTGTTTTTCGATGGGAATTTTTGTTGCCATCTCGCGCTTATTTTCTTTGATATTGACCGTTTGGAAAAGATTTCAAATATAAAAGCCAATTCTTCCTAGTCCTCCCAATGTGCAAACCTAGTTTCAATTTTTTATTTTTCACATTTGTGCGTTAGGCCTACTTTGTTAACATTCGCATGCATTATTATCATCATCAGTGAATTTTAATACAATGGAAATAAATTAGCAATTTACTGCAGAAGAAATTTTATTTTGTCTTTAGAAGAATGGAAGTACACTAACTCGTTTATCCGAATCGTGTTTATCCGAAAATCTGGTTAATCCGAAACGATTTTTAGCATGAATTGTTATAATACTGACATTTCAATAAAAAATGCGTTGGAATATGACCTTAGTTAAAATACTGTTAGTTTGGATAATAATGAATGCATGTTAATATGGTAATGCAATATTATTGAATCTTTTTGATAACAAATTATAACGATTACATTAGATCTTGATTGTTTCACGCTTTTAAATGATGAAATATTATTGATATTCCTTTTGATTTTATTAAGTTCAAGCCTTTTATATTTATTTATATCACATCTGAAGATGGGGAAAAACACCCCGAAACATGTAATGTTCTTTAGTATGAATTGTTTTTAACTTATTGTGTGCTTGGTCCTTTATTAATTATATTCTGCACAACATGTATGATAATGATGATGTTTAGCATATTTTGAAAATACACCAAAACATTTTTCGATCGCTGCAATCAATATTTAATAACCTATTATGTAACTGTAACTGGAACTCTATTAATAGAATAACATTAATAGGATCCGGACATCCAGCAAAGAGCTTCAAAGCTTAGCCAAAAAACTATGATTGTTTTAACAAGCAATAGGACTGTTCCAGCTAAATGTACAACCTACAATTTACAATGCGATATTACAGTTTATTGCTTATTGTGTCATATTCACTGAAATTTTTGATGTAGAATACATGTTTAATATAATAAATTCCGGATTTATATAGGAAATTTCGTTTATTTGGGTAGGTCCCATCAAATTCGATAAACGAGTTTTTAGTGTAGTTCAATTCCTAGTGGTATTATGAAAGAAATTATCAAGCTGTAAATTTTTTTAATATTAAATTAAAATTTAATCTTTTTCTAAAAATAGACATTTATTAAATAACTTCTATCTCGGATATAAGGGTGAGATCATCTCGTTAATGTTAAGAAACTCAAAATATATATATATATATTTTTAATAAAATACGTGACTCAGCCACTCACGTTAAATCTCTTTCCTAATAAAACTTTGCTCTTTACCTGTTTCTACCGTGTTAATTTAAGTTTACATTGTTTTCTTTATGTCACTTGACATTATTTCTCTGATTGTTGTAAGGGAATCTTACAACAAATTTTAATAACCTGAAAAAGTTTTCATGCTTAAAGAAAATGAAATATAGTGATTAAATATAGATTAGATTATAGAGTTTATCGATGTTTGTTATTTATTTGAAATGAAGAGTTTGGAGTTTTCGCAATATATTAATAACATTTTATGTGTTTTATATGTTTTAAATGCTTTTTTCTGTTCCATATATAATTCCTTTGATTTTTATAATTTAAAAACAGAATTTTAATTAGAGTCAATACAGGTCGATTTTTTTTAAAAAGTTCTTATCCAAGCAATAGATAAATATATTTATAGCTCGCCAGTAAGTTTTATGGGCCCGGTTCCTCAATGACTCGAGGGCTTGATAATTCGAGTTCAATTCAATTCGAGGAGGTTGAGCGATTTTTCCCATGTTATTTTTCCTAGGGTTCACCCAGCACTTTGCGAAATCAGGACGGTTTCTTTCGCTGGGTTGCTGGTGGGGGAGCATTGATGTGGTCATCCGATTTCAATGGCACGGGAACTAGGAGAATTTCTTAAAATACAGTTTTCATTCAGTTTTTATTCAGTTTCCAGATCTATCTGTGCACAATGCACTTCCGTAACGCACTTCCTCTGTCCTATGATTAAAAGAGAGTTCTTTTAATCATTGCTTGAGAAAGAATCGCAGGCGATTTGAAAGCTAGCATTTTTAAATTTTAGCCTGTTTTTTAGCTTTGTGTGTTGGCCCAGTTATTTTTATTCATAATAATTCCACACACGTTAATTTTTAATATTTCCTATGAAAATAGAAATAATTTCTACAATGAAACGTTTGCGACGGGAATCGGACCTGCAACCTTCTGTGCCGTGTTTAGTTCAGTTAGTTGATAATATTCATTACTTAAATACTTTGACAAACGATACATGTAGCAACTTGCTTATTTAATCTTTGACTGCTAATTTTGTTTTAAAATGCTGCTTCAGAGATGGTACTGCCTGAGCTTCGGATAAAAAAAATAACAAATCAGGAAAAAAAAACTGTATTAAGCTAAAAAATATTTATGCATGTTAAAAATTACATCAAATGCGACCGGTTTCGAGTCTGGACGAGGCTTTGGTCATTTCTCAAAGCCTTGTCCAGAGGCGAAACCGGTCGTATTTTTTATGTAATTTTTAACATGCATAAATACTTTTTAATCTAGTCCAATATGTGGGCGTTGAATTAATGTTTTTAAAGCTGTTGTATTGTTGCTACTTATTTTACAATCTAAAATATTGCAGTTTCTATCACTCTAATTTTCGCTGGTTACTAATTTCTAAATTTGTTTTCATAAAATCTTTGAGGAAAAGAAGCATTTTTTAGAAGAAAAAAAGAATTAAAAAACCTCTTCTTTTCTCTTGAAAATTGATCATCGAGTGACCTTCATCATATAAAATGTTTTAGTCTTTAAATGATGATCATCATCACCAGGATTTCTGCTGCATCAGCAGGTCCATTAGCACTCGGAGACCCGCTTTATTCTAGGGAATAGATACTGAGGTGGTTTCTGTTGCCTTCCTCAGGAAGCCATTATGGCCTTGCTTCAGACCCGAAGAGAAGGTGAAGACAAGCTGGAAAGGAAATTGTAACAACAATCATGCCCCTACCGGGATTCGAAACCAGGTTCAATACATCTGTCTAGTGCGAGACCACCGCCTAGACCACTAGACTAAGCCGGAACTGCCTTTTAAATGATGATATACTTATATAATCATTTTTATCATTTTTAAAGACTAAGATATAAGTTAGAATATAAATGTGAATGGTCGTAATTTATCAAATTTAGTTTGACTTAACATATTGTGAAGTTGGGCCTTTTTTTGGAATGATTGCAGTAGAATGACAAAACATTATTGGTATTTTGTTCTTTAAGATCTTTCTTCAAAATAAACTCAGTAAGAGTTTGTGAGCTGTACTTTAGCTTTAATTACTGCAAAATTTCAGCATAAGTCATTCTTTTCACCATTTACAAGACAGTAGCGGATTTAAGATAATTTAGCAAGAGATTCTGAGCGGAAAGGCATTTTAAAGACGAACTCGCAGCAAAGCCTGTCGGACGACAGGCATAAAAAATCTGAAAAATCATTTTATTATCAACTATTAACTACAAAGTAAATATCTCCTTATAAACTATATTTTTTGTAAAAA
>JAFIDM010014012.1:70329217-70353477 GCA_023159025.1 Thereuonema tuberculata
TTTATTTATTTATTTATTTATTTATTTATTTATTTATTTATTTATTTATTTTTCTTAATCATCGCCGTTGTTTTTTTCTTTTATAAAATCGTATAAAAATGCACACAGATATTCAAGATAAATATGGCATTTTTTTTCCATTTGTTGTCTAATGCTCGGATATACATTGGGTAATTTATTAAGACTAGTTGACCCGTGCGAATAATTCGCACCAAAAAACCACTTTTGAGAAATAATAAACAAATCCAACAGCTGCCGTGCATATTAGTTAAACCCATTGTCAATAGATGGCGCCTTCTCCATTTTTATAAAAAGGTTGACCGTGCGAATAATTCGCATGGTATCTTGATCAGTCGCCGAATGGAAATGTGGAAATAAATAAATGAACAGATTGTCAATAGATGGCACCTTCTACATTTTTATAAAAAGGTTTTTAAACTAAAGTTTTTCAACGAAAACAATAATTTGAACAGTTTGTTTATTTTTCGTCATTAGCGGTGAACGTAATCTAAAAAATATCTCAATCATTGATTTTGATGAAGTATTAAGTGAGATAAAAAAAAAAGAAACACCTTTGAGAAATAAATATATATGAGAAATTGACAAATTGTTATGTTTTTTATTGTAATAAGTCGTTTATTTTTATTAAAACATAAATCTTTGTTTGTTTTTTTATCTGTTGTTATTAAATAAACGATGAAATATCTTTTTAAAGTGCATTTTTATTCCAAAAAGGATGTATTAGAAGTTACGACGCTACAGCATTATTTGAAATTTTCTTTCGCTTTCGAAAAATAAGTCGCTTCTGTTAAAGCGTGTCTATATTTTTATAAAAAGGTTTTTAAAATAAAGTTTTTTAACGAAAACATTAATTTTAAACAATTTGTTTATTTTTCGTCATTAGCGGGGAACGTAATCTTCAAAATGATGTCTCAATCATTGATTTTGATGAAGTCTTAAGGGAAATATGCCGTACCTACACAAAAACACCTTTGAGAAATAATATATAAGGATACTAAAAACGGAAATTTCCTAAGAAATAAAACTTCTGTGGTAAACTTGTAAATTCGTCTCGATTTTTACTAAAATTAAATTATTTTATTTCTAAGAAATTAACAGTTATCTAGCTTAATAAAAATAATATTTTCCCTTTATTTCTGAATATATAAGTTTTAAAAAATATTTACAGAACTGTTAAAAATAGTAATAAAATATAGAATTAACAATATTGCTAAGGAGCAGACAAATAAGACTCCAGATCTGTAATAACAATAATAAAATTACTAAAAATAAAATTTAGATTTTTCTGTTTTTAATGAATTGTTGTTTACATGTAATCGGAGTTAAAAAGTAGGATTAACAAAATTTATAGTTTGTTTTCTAAACTATTGTTTTGTTTAAAAAAAATTATTAAAATAGATAGCGTACTGCTGTTCAACAAAAATAATTTGTGTTGCTATTTGTTTTAAATATCATTGATAATGAATAAATAAATGTTAGTCTAACAAGGAGAGGTCACGGGTTGTACGACACAGATATGCCCATTTGGGAGATGAAAGTACTCATGAAGTACTTAAAAAATATACCAGGCTTTAGGGTCCAACACTCAGGCGTTTTGGAGATATTTGATGATTTTTGGAGTGTTTTTGCCGCTTTCTCTTAAAAGCTGCCTGCCTCATAAGTCGAAACAGGAAATTCAGCAACTAGCTCGATTGATAAGCTGTTGGATTGCAGAGCTCGAGGTCGCTGGTTAGAGTCAGCTACCTGACGAAATTCTTTTTTTAAGCCTTTTTTTTTTTTAAACACTTTTTTGTAAGTGTTAAAAAAACAAAGAAGTCAAGAAATACAGGACAATGATATCATATGGATTGTTATGGGTTGTGAAGACAACGTAAAGCAAATGAACAAGATGGACAGAATAGAAGAACTATTCGCAGAATCATAAACTGTTATGCTGTTAGATGAAACATATATCACGTACTCTAGAAGCTTTCCAATTGATATAGGCATCTGTAATTTTATATATTTCATCACAAATTAGAGATTTGTATTTTTTCTTCTAGAAGTTACAAAAGGAAGAAAGAATAACAAGGATCGTGGAATTATTATTTTTGCGGAATATCATTTATTAGGATTTATAAAGAGAGTATGAGAGTATTTTTATTCAAATAATTAAGAAGAATCAATTCAAAGGGAAAGCGTTTTGACGAAATAAAGTAATATATGTGAAGCAAGGAATCGAACGTCGTGAACCTTATGTTCTATAAAATGTATAGAAAAACAACTTTTCATTAGTGAATCACAAATGAATAATCGGATCATACATTTATGGAAACTGAACACGAATTTTATTCATAGTACAAATTAAACTTTTTCTATGGATTTAGATGAACAGGGAATAACATTCGTTATTGAGTTCATTTTTTTTGAAAGTTGAACTACACTACATTATTATTAATCTATTTAATACTTTATTGACTTTTTGCTAATATGTATCTATTCTGATTATTATGAGGAAAATACAGATATATATATACATAAATGTTTAGTTTAGTGTTCAAAAATGAAGCATACGCACCTGCCTACAGTAGGCAGGTGCGTAGGCTTCATTTTTGAACACTAAATTCATTTCAGCGCACATAAAATGATCTTGAATTTGAATACATAAATGTTCTTTATCAAAATTGAAAAGATACGTACTCGACGAATTTTCGCTATTCGCGCCCTAATGGGTAAAAACGGGGGGGGGGGGAACAAACACTCTTGAAGGGTACGCGTATCTCGGAAACTTTTAAGCTAGAAATGTGAAACTCGGGTAAAATGCTCTTCTTAAAAAATGAAGATATACATATTCAAGAAATACACAAACAAACAAGAAAAATCCTGTTTTTTTTTTATTAAATCCTGTTAAGCAACAGGTATTTTTCTTTTCTTGTTTGTTTGTGTCGGAACCCACAGTCGGGGGCGAGTACGGATTCCACATATTCTTCATGCCTTCGAATCTTGTAAATGATAAGTCTGGCTGAAGATTCATAACAATGATGAAACGGCCGTATCAGACTCTACTTCGTTGACAAACTCTTGGCATGAATTTGTTTTATTTTTGTTTTCATTGGTGCATGATGGGTGATTTTCCCTTTTCTTTAACATTCTCATCTGCACGTTAAGCCTTGTTTCTTTATTTTAAGCGTTTTCCAATTAAACTTTACGTAAGAGCTTCTTTTTGAAGTTTATCGGCTGGTTATGAATTTACACCAGTTATCAATAAAAAGTGTTCTTGTACTTAGAACCAGTTTTTTCAAAACTGGATGAGAGAACTGGTTATTTACCATATAATTAGATGATTAAAGTTTATTCAGCCTGTAACGAATTAATCTGTCTAGTAAGCCATACACGGAATTTAAAGAACATAAGTGAATCATGAAAAAAGAATAAAAGCCTACATATTCACTTTAACTTCATGAGCTGTTAATAAAGGTATTATTGCTCTAAAAGGGCTATTTTCATTTTCCATCTTGCACCAGACACTGTGGCAATGAAAATTCATTGCTTACATAAAGAAAGGCATTTAAGAACAGGCTTAGATTTACCATACTGAAAATTTTACAGAAATCTAAGTAAAAGATTTACTTTTTACACGTTAAGTAAATTCGTCGAATATGTACCTTTTCAATTTTGATAAAGAACACTTACGTCAAATTTCCTGTTTCCAACTCAAGCGGCTTCAGAGATACGTGTACCCTTCTAGAATGTTTCCACCCCCTTTTTCACCCGTATTTTCAAAACTTATAATTTCTATAAATAAGCTCAGAGTATGCCGATTTTATTTGCACACACACACACACACACAAAAAAAAAAAGGTGAAGTTTGGAAACTTTTTTCTGGACAACTACTGACTCTGTCGACTCTATTCCCCTATCATTCCCCACTATCATTTTCTATCAAAATATTCTTTATTAATGATGAAAACAAGAGAAATTATAGATTATTTTTCTGCATTTCATTAAGCCTCTTTGAGCAATAAATGAAATAGGTTTTATATTTAAGAAGATCGTGAACTAAAGAATTAGACTTGATTGAACTATTTCCACATTCCGAAATTATTTTTAGTAACTTTCAGCTTTTAATGTAAGTTTATTTTATTATTTTGTGCTGAATGGATAATCTACTTAAGTTGTTTTCCCGCACGCCCTCACTTACCAATCATTCTACATTCATTATCCCTACATTGAAAAGTATCTTTTATATTTTATAAAAGGTACTTTTCAAATACATTGAAGCTAGAAGGCATGTTACTAGAGAATTATTTTATTTTAAATGATTATCCAGTTAAAAAACTGTAATCTGGGGAATCCCTAGTAGTTAAGGTCAAAGCCGTACAAATGTTATTACAATTAATGGGAAATCATCAACGACTTTTTTTTTCAAATAAAAATAACTGTAGTTTATTAATTAATTACTGTTTTTACTATTTTTGTAGATAATTCTCAAAGTGTATGTGGACAACCATACTGTGACTGAGGTTCCTATTACGCCAGAAACCACTTGCAAAGATGTGGTAGATTGTTGCAAAGATCCGGGAGAGGAAAACTCCCAACTCATAGAATTATGGAAAGGATGTGGTGAGTTAAATTTTTATTATAATTCAGAGCTATACATCAAAATTTAGAAGAAAGAGAGAAGTAAGGTAACTAATAGGCTGTTAAGATACTTAACCATTAAAATAAAATATGTCTATCTAAAATACGAATAAATGTCGCCACTGTGCTCTTCATCTTTAAATCAACTACAAGTAATTAACCAATAGATCTACTACTTATTGTTAGGTTCCTTTCTGAAGGAAATAATAATATGTAAAGCAACAAGTTTGATTTCATGTAATTTTAAACTTCATAAAATGTTAGGGTGTATGCTATTAAGATTGGTGAAGAAAGTACATTCGTTTACAGTATGATTTTTGTTATTTATTTACATTATAATTTTAAAATATAAAATATAAATAAGCATAATAAAAGTAGGTTACATACTCAGATTAATTCAACTTCATTTCATTACTGACATTTACTGAGCGATCTTGGTTTATTTCATCTTAACATCCCACAATGAAATCTATTATCCTTCCAATGCATATATTACTCCACCGTTTCTTTGAATATATTGGCATTTCCTAGGAAGGAGCTGTTCTAATTGATTTGTTATAACTTTAGTTTCATTATTGATTTTATTTTATTGTTATATTTATAATTTCGTTGAAATGAAAGCTGTAGGAGGAATTTAGGAAATAAAGTTTCTAAAATTAAATATCGGACAGCATTGCACTGTTGTACAACGATTTTAATCTGCAAATATCAACATTGGAATAAGTCTGAATTGGTTTATTTGAGAAAGTCAATGAATGTTGTTAATATGTGACAGCTTGGAAGGAAGCAACTTATTAATTTACAAAACATTTTGAATAAAAAAATTATGTATGAAAACTTTTCTTTTAGTAAATTTATAATATGTTTTTTGAAGATTTCCTTTTTCTTCGATAGAAGTAGTTGAGTGCTTTGACTGAAATGTAACAGAGTTCCACTGTGGAAAGTTGAGGTAAATTCAACTACAGTGAGCCACTAATTTTGTCAATCAATGATTTACATTTTCTATGTGGAATTTATGTTTCTATTTTCGTTTTTCTCCGACATAATGTTGTGTTTATAAGAAAATAAATTTATTGCTAAAGAAGAGAAAGTATCTGTTGTCTCTGGAAGCAGGTTCTCCATGCTCACGACAGCGGAAAGGAGTGAAGTTGTAAAAGTTCATATTGAAGTCTTCTAGAGAATAAAGTCAAAAGTGTGTTGGAAATAGATTATGAAAACAAAAAAATTAAAAAAATGGAAATTTTACAGTTTGTCCCTTTCTTTCAAAATAATCTTGGCAAGAAAATATTTTGAACAGCATAGAAGATTCGTTATTTAACTTTCTTTTCTTTTCCTAATTAGAATTTTTTTCCAGTCATTGACTTTGTATGACATTTTGTATTCTTCTGATAGATTTTATTAACGATCCATATGAGGCGTTTGTCCTGTCCGTCCTTCTATCCTTCCGTGTCTGTCCTCCACTAACAACTACCGAACGGAAGGTCGGATCGGCAAAAGGACTTCACCATCGTGTTCAGAAGCCCAAACACCGCAGAAATGTGGTATTTATTTCTGCAAACAAAAAAGCAACTGTGCCTGAAACTGTTATAGATACGGTCGATTAAAAATGTAGATTTCTTAGTAGATACTCTAAACTAAAGCATATCCAAATTTCAAGTCAGTAGTTGTCCAGGAAAAAATTCCTAAACTTCACCTTTTTCCGATGGACAATCGGCTGTCGTTGCGCGGCAGATCACCTTCCAATGCCTCTTAGGTGAAGTTTAGCTTTTAATGGGTCGACCTTAATTTTATGCTGTAGCACAATTTTTTTTCTTACTTGTTATTGCTTTTTTTAATTTCTTGTAGTCTTATATTTAAGTGATGTTACATGCTTCAATTACTGTTTATTACATAATTTAGAATGTCGACTCACAAATATTCACACATTAGAACAACAGGGAAAAAACAACAACTAGAGGGTTCCTTTTTTTGTTAAACATTATTGTGCAAGTTAAATTACTTTTCTAGAACATATAAACTTGGTGTAAATTTTAATTGATTTCATGACGAATTTCGTTATCCACAATATCAATACTAACAACAAAACCACGAGTTAATTACCGTAATTTGAAAGACAATTATTACGGTATTGCCTATCAAATATTTAAGAGTTTTTGCAGAAAACTTTTGAAGAAGACTGATGAAACAAATCGTGCAATTAGAAATTCATTTTGATTTGGTTTAGATCGCATATAATGTATTTAAGTATTTTCTAAACTTAAAACGCGAAATTTAAAAAGATAAAACACGATAATTATAAAATTAACTAATAATTTAGAATGTTGTTGAAACTTAGATTCATCTTAGTTTGCAGATACTTTTAAATCTGAAACGGAAATTCATTTACCAATAGGCGTATTCGGAAAGCAAATAACATTCGGCTATTAAGAAAAAGCCAGATTGTATTTGCAAGCAATTTTATTTTTATCTGATTCGCCAAACCTTAAACTACTTTTCTACGCAGTTTCCACCATTGTTGATAATATAATAATAGAGCACCAGATTTTGTATCCCCCTCCTCGTAGAACTGGGCCGCTGTGAAGAAAGCCATGAGGGTTTGAAATCGTCTGCTTGAATTTCTGCTTCCACTTCATGGACTGCTGCTTTGATTCCGGAGTCATGTGAGATACCATGTCTCGTCACCTGTGACGGTATGGCTTAAAAATTCATCATCTTGTTCGCTGTATCGCATTAGAAGGGTGAACGCGTTGGCAGCCTGCTTTTTTTTTATGCTCCTCGGAGAGCATCTTTGGCTTCCAGTTTCCAAAATTTCAAACGATCTCTCACAATTTCGTAGAGAACAGTTCTTGAAACTGTTCCTGTTCTTGCATTTGAAGAAGTTCCTTGGTGGCCAGCAATTCTCCAACGATGACGATGTCAAAGGTGCACTGCAAACATGTCTGTCTTCACAGGCGGCCCAATTCTACGAAGAACATTTGCTCAGCATGATATTGTTGTAAGATACCTATAATAGATATAAAAATAATAAATTATACGTAATCCAAAGGAAAATTTCTATAATAATAATTGATTAGATACATAACAGTAAAAGTTTTAACTTCAGATTATCATGAGTTTTAAAACTTTTTCAGAACGAAAAGAACATTAAAAAATGGATACTAAATGAAAAAAAAAATCATGGGTTTAAAACATGTTACAAATTACGAATTAGCCTAATAAGCATTAGCCTAATAAGTGCAATAAATAGTTAAAATAGTTAAAATGAAGAAGATAAAAGTGGAATTTAAAAGTGAAGAAAAGTTACGACATGGCTTACGAGTCAAGAGGCAATTCAACATTTTAACTATACTTTCCTTCAGTAAAAGATTCACAACACTGTTACAGATAGTTATTCTTATCTGAAGAAACTTCAAAGAATAATGAATAAATTGAAATAACATCATTAACACTGTATCATTTAAGCATCTTAAATAGCAGATTCCCAAGATCTAAGAAATTTCAGTTGGAAAATCAACTTATTTAGAAACGATTGTATGTAGAACAGTTTTAATAAACAATTAAAATAAAAAATAAGTTTTATTTTAATTGACTTTAGATTAGACTTAAGTTGTTACTCATTCATGAACTACTGCTAAAAGTCGAGAGTGATTGCGGCTTTTCCTTAAGTTCCCACCAGTGGCCTTTACCTTGGTATTGTCCTTGTTTTGGGGAAAAAAGCGAGCGAAGGACATGGCGTTGGTTGGTAGCTCCCGATTCTGTCTACTCCCACGATGAAGTTATCTTTAACAAGGAAGTTCACCACTCGGCCATAAGGCCAATGAGGAACTTGAGAACCGAGAAACCAACCATCCAAGTACTTCCACGAAAATTTACAGAGGAGCAATTAGGAGTTGAAGAAGAAAAAAACAACAAAGCCGTAAGTTCTGAGGTATCTAGATCGTATCTCGAGGAATTATGGACGAAGTTCAATAACGAATGGGACTTCAGAATGGCGTTTAGGACTTCTGCATCATGTGCACGGGAAATGTAACTCAGCAGAAGATTAAACCATCTAAAAGTGTTTTATTAGTTTTCAAAGTTGAATTGCTTCCGCTGATGCTTCCGAAACGCAGACCGTATTAGGACAGATCGTAAATAAAAAAGAAAGGAGAAACCAAGATAAAAAAAATAATAATGAGGCCTGAAATCTCAATACATATAACTTACAAAAAAAGCTGTAATTAATTATTTAATTCCACAAACTTCTTTCTCTACATCATATCTTACATCGCAGTATTTCGAATAGCCTAATCGGCCTATTCTTTTTCAAGCTACATCTTAAACGGGAAAAGGAAAAAACATCCCCCTTCTTCCCAAATCCAAAATAAAATAAATAAGTTACAGTCAAGAATTTTGGAATTTTAAACAAACAAAATACAGTGAGATGCACTGTAATGCAAATAAAGTTCAAATCTCGGACCAAAACTTTTTCAAAAAAGGGTTTTTCGATTCAGAAATTTCTTCTAAGATAAGTATTCAAATTCAATGGGACATTTCGTAAAACAGGACGTTTTATTAGTGATTTGGGTTTTTATAAAAAGACATTTTGACATTAGACCCTTCTGATCACGTTAGGAGAAAAGGAAGGAATGAATGGCTCCAGCAGGATGGCGCACAATCCCATTATGCTGTGGCAGTGAGAGACTGGTTGTATAACAAACTTCCCTCAGTGGATTGGGCTTCTTGGCTCCCCGGTCACCAGATCTGAATCCACTCGATTTCTTTTTTTTTGGATTTTTTTTGAAAGCACATATGTATTTAGTGAAAATCAGACTTGGATCATTTGAAGCAATGTATCATGGAGGCCTGCATGAAGATTACTGAGAATGGAGCCCTAATGGTCTGTTTATTATAATTTTGCTCACCGTGTTGAACTGTACATTGTCAATGAGGGACAACATATTGAACATGCCATGTTATGCCATTTACTGTCCCCACAATTTTTTTTTTCTGTAAAAGCTTGTAGAAGTACGTTTATTTGCTTATATTTGCATACTTGTTCATGTGTCCAGATTTTACGCTTACTCTGTAACTACTACGAAAAAAAACAACTTCATAGATTAATAGTTAATATATCGTAATTTTTTTTATTGGATACCATTTCATTGTAGCAATTCTTTTTGGTTAACATGTGGAAAGATTCTATGGCTAGTCTTTCAGTTTCATCTTCTTCAATTCCAATTATAATGGGATTCTGTAAGTCTGATTGGTGTTGACGATAAAAATTACTATGTCGGGGACTCGTCATGCTTAATACGGAAGATTTTCAAAAGGCTTGATGTTTTTCGATATTTGACTTTAAATCTGAATTATGTTTAAATAAAAAATAATCAGTTAAAAATTACCTTCATTTGTAATTAAAAAAATGTAATTCGTTTTACAGGATTAAATTTCTCAAAATCTCTATTTTTAAGTTTGTACATTTATCTATTATCACCCTGCCGAAATTGACGTGATCTTCTTAGTAATTCTCAAATAAATTTGACCGAATTTGACTTATTGACTTGACTTTATTTAACTCCAAAAGTCAGTACAAATATACGGATTAAAAAAATGATATTTTAAGATCCTAATTAACAAAGGAATAAAAGTAACTTTATCACATGATTTTCTCCGTTTTTCAAATGGCGGAAGGTAAAACACAAAGTGCTTGTTTATTAATGTGTTTTTTCTTCTATGGCTCTTAAATTAGCACAAAAGTTCAGTTGGTCGCATTGTTGTTTCTCGATTTGGAAAGAAGAACACTTGAGATTATTGATGTAACAACTTAAAGGCATAACAACACCTATCTGCTTTCAAGCGATTAGATAGGAAAATACGATCGTTAACTTTTGCGGAAATACCGAAGATGAGGAATACGCGTAAATGCCCTGCAAGCCTATCTTCCTGTCACTCACAGAAAACTTCCAAAAACTTCGTTTTTTTTTCTTACCTCAATGGCTTTTTACTGTAATTACAAGGAATCGTAAAATTGGATGAAAAATATAATTTTAAATCATATAAACTTGAAACTTTCAAGGCAGGTATTAAGAGAAAATAAAAAACACCAGCTTGCAATAAACGCTAAATACTGTATTTCGACCATTCGTCACAGCCATCTTCGTAGTAGTCATCTCACTGATGACGAATGTTTGAAATTGACCGAAATGCCCTAAATATTGGTTAATAAGTTTTTAATGTTATTAAATTACATTTTTTAAACTTTCAAGCTACATAGAACTAATGAATGCGAAATTTAAATAACTAAGAAAATAAAGTAGCCTTCTGTTCATTCTATATTTAAGTTTACTGGAATCTCCATTTTTTTTTTATTCTTGGAATTCAGGTTTAAATATCAACATTACTCATTGAAACTCGATAACTTGTTATTGAAGTTGAAAGATAGGGATTTTTTATTTTAAATTGTCTCCAAAAAAAAAAAAAAAGCATGAAACATTGTAATCCAAAACCTCATCACCGCATCATTTCATTGATGGAATTTAATATTGTAACTGCTTGTATTTATTCGATTTATTTTTCAACTTATCAATTTGTTATAAGATTAATACTATTAAAGGAGAATTATAACAACAACAATAATAATAATAATAATAATAATAATAATAATAATTTTTATTTCGGCCTATATGATGAGGAATTTTGCTTAAAAATATCACCAGCATACATAAAAATATAGCAGTCTTTGATTGCCCAGAAGAGATCATTCATAAACTTTAGAAAATTGGGTCTAAATTAGAACATTGTGGTATCCCACAAGTATGCTTTTTTTTTTTTGCTTAACTAACATTATTATTCTTTTTTACCTAATTTTTTCTTTATTTGAAATAGTTTTCTTATTATTTGAAGGATAGAACCTCTAATGCCCGTTGATATACTAAGATATATTGACAGAAGTAAAATAAAATTATTTTTGATAAGTTTTTCATTAATTAGCTCACTGATAGTCTCTTAATAATTTAGTGGTGCTTTATGAAGTTTGGTAGGCATACATGTTACAGTTTATTATATTATATCTTTCCGTAATTTTTTTTATATTTTATTTGTGATGCATCTTTCTACTAATGTTAACAACATGTTCACAACGTCCCGATCATTGTCTCAGCAATCGTTCTAATCCCAAAGAATCATCATCACAGCCTTAACCTACTGACTCTACATTCGAACATAATGAAGCAAATGCAAAAAGCTACTCTCCACGTATATGTCATATAGTTCGGAAATTTCTATACGGGAACCCAATTTATTAAAAACCATAGAACACCATATGGCCTTCGTCTTGAGAAATAAAACTTCAATGATAAGTCATATCAAAACCATCAGTCAAAAACTGAGCAAAAACAACAACAAAATATTAACAAGAATAATAATAGGCTAAATATAAATATTTTGCTATAGTAATATAATTTCATAACAGAATGATAAATTGAAAAAAAAATCGAAGAAAATGAATCTCGTTGCTGTATTAAATTTCGTCAGTGATTCTTTAATTAAATTAAACATTTGCTTCACTTCATTACCATCAACAAGTTTATCTTGTAATGTTACTTATGGATACTTGGCTTTGATTTTAAAAAATTGGAATGTTGACAGAAATGCATTTTTGTCAACAATTTTCGTTTGGTAGTGCTGCTTAGCCGAGTCAGAGACACGAACTTATAGACACGAATTTATAAATATATCTATCTACTTATCTACCCTATCTAGTTTAACTGTGTAATCTAAAATACACTAGATTACAATTTAGTTTCACAAATTTACTATCAATTAATCTTTAAGCAAATAAGAATATTCTTCCGATATTTCTAAATGAAAACAACCGTTGTTTAATTTTCATTTATTTATATTTAATTTAATGTGTGAAACACTGTTTTTATATTTAAAAGCTAAATATAAAAAATTAAAAAAAAATTAACAAGCTCTCAAATTTTGTTGATGTCACTTTTGTCTTCAGCGGCGGCAAATAACATCGATCTAGAAAATTCCGAACTGAAAATAAATCGGAATAATACAATACATTAGACACTACATTGAAAACCAACGGTAGATTAAATCTAAATAATAAATTGATCTAAACATGAGATGTAAAAACATGTTGCCCAGCTTAAAACTGTTCATTTTGTAGTTGCATCACTAACTAACCCACACATACAAGCTAAAATATCTGCTAGATATCTTTTTTTAAGCAATTGTATATATCTGTTATTTGTGTAAGCATATAAATCTAAAGTTAAATGTTTTTTAAGATAGATTTATAACTTTATGCATTATGTAACTTTATGTATTGTTGTTATATATCCAATATCTTTGAGAATACATGTACAAGACCATTTTGGATTGCGACTGGGGAAGATTTGTTGCAATTATCCCTTCCCCCATCGCAAAAATTAAAAAAACGATAGACACTTTGGAATAAATCCATCACTACCCACCCGTACGAGTTTTTTTACCGAACCATTTGGGATCTATTGCGATAGCGACTAAAATCTAAACCTATTGCGTTAAACCTGTCTGTCCGTCCGTGTCTGTCCATCCCTAACAACTCCCGAACGGAAGGTCGAATCGACAAACGGATTTTACCATTGTGGTCAGAGGCTAAACAATGTAGGATAAGGGTATTTTCAGGGGCCAACGCCCCCATGTTCGAGATATTTGGCATTGTTTTCATTGGTATTCCGCTCAAACTTTCAAGGCACGCTGCTGCCCCACGAAATAAGCGTACTTTGCAAATAAGATAGATAGATAGATAGATAGATAGATAGATAGAAACATAGATAGATAGAGTTCACACTCCTTATATCCGTGGTTTTTCTACTGAGAGTAAATGAATACGCATCACTTTGGTCAAGAGCAACCTCACAAGTGTATCAGAGCTGGGAATTCTCTTCGACACGCTTGTTAAGTCCAAGCAACTTTTCACAAAAAAACCTCGGCATTGCGATGGCTTCAGTTACACTGCAAACACTGTGGACTGTTGTCCCGACAAACATTAGTTTCTGTGTGTTTTTTCCCACAGGGTTTCCGCAAGGGAATCGTCTCATTGGGACTCGTCTGGGAAAGAGGTCTCCTTCAAATGACAAATACAAGAGGAGGGCCTCTTGAGGGCGCCTTTATTGCTCGTCAGTCTCGTTGATGACTATTTAGTAAGGACAAACAATTCACAGGTCGGCAAAGGAGCAGACAGGCCTCCCCGGAATTTAAGGCCATGTAAGGAGGTCACAATTGGAAAGCGCATTACGTTTTCGAAATACAGAACTTTAGGCTTAAATAAAACCGGCCTTACTCATGGATTTGATGTTTAGCGATAGAGAGAATTTACAATATGCAATACAAAATTTATTAATGTCATTTTAGTAAGATGTGCAATTTTGTTGATTTTTGGTACATAGATATAAGATGTCTCTATTCTTCGATACTCCCTCTAGTGGCCTTTCTTTTAACCTCATGTTTCAATATAGAAACGTACAACAAAATTTGGAAAATGAATTATATTTTACTTAGAATAAAATTAAATAGAAATTCTGTAAATCATTCGTAATTACCGTCTATTAATATCTCATTTAACTAGTTATAAAGATATTTTTTATTTAATTGCTTTTTACGCATTTAGTTTTATAACTGAAGTTATCGGGCGTTGTTATGGTTAATACTTATTCCCGATTTATTTCAGTTTTATTTTAGTTTAATTAAATAAATTGCGGAGCTTAATAGAATAAGCCTTTTTAATTATTTTAAGGCAATTTCTTTCTTTTTTTGCACAAATGCTACATAAATTCTGTTTTAGACGATTTTACTTTATTTAGCCTGATCAAATCTATATTTAAAAAAGTTCTGATAACAATTACCTTTAATTTTTGTCGTCCCAGCAGTAGGATTTTCACGCTATAACTGAGATTGATGGCATACGTAACAGTTTCCTGAATTGTCCAGCCCTGCATCAGTCTAAGCCACAATAACTTTCTCGGATCTTGTCCCGCTACTATGTTATTCAACAATCAACAGCTTATCGTTAATGATCAACAGTTTTTTGTTATTCATTAATAAATAGCTAACGTGTTCGAAGAATCTTCTTCTGTATTATCTTCGTTTGTTTCATCAACCATTTTAGGCACTTTTTCGCCTGTAGCTCTTCTGAAATTCGTTTTATCAGTATGTACCAAACAAATCTATTCCCACACAACCGATTTTCTTTGAAATTGATATAATAGCCATCAATAGTTATAGAAAATGCTTAAATGGAGACAGCTTTTTATGGCTTATTTCTTGATAGGGGCTCAAATCTACACCAAAAGGAATTTACAACAACTTAAATCATCTGCTTCAGGCATCTGACTTTGGTGTCTAAAATCAATAGACAGCTAACGTTTTAATAAACAGCTGTTCTGTTTACATTGCTTTAATGATTACACAATAATGATACGCTATTTAAGGTGGCCTTTAGGCCCCAGCTTGTTTACAATTATCCAGTTTATATTAAACTTAATTAGGAGTGCAGTACTGACAATTTTAAGTCTATCATCAAACTTTCAACTTTAAGAATAGATTAAGATTGAAGTGGAGATTAAAGTAGACACAGACAGACGGACAGAAGGGATGATTAAGCTTATTCTGCCTGGCATTCGGAAGTGGTTTTTCTTTTTCAGTATTTATTTAGTATTTTTTGTTGTTTTTTTTTTTTTTTTTTTTTACTTCGAGTGCACAGGAGAATTGTTTTAAACATTCGACTAAATTTTTAATCTTTTAGAATTTCTGTTTTTCAAAAGGCTTCACAGCTGATTACGACTTTTTTATTTTATCCCATTCAGCTCTGGGAACAGCCAATCTTATTTCTGGCATCGAAAAAATTTCTGAACAGTATTGGTTAGTTGATTGATCGATTGCAATTGAACATCGGATCACAGAGACCCGAGATTAAACCCGAATTTCACCCTTTTTAATATAATCTGTAATCTCTGTAGATTAATAAGTTTCATCATATATTTGAGATTTCCCAATGATGTTTTCAATTCCTGAAACACTGTACCTTTGAAATGGAAGAAACGATATTGCAAAAAATGGTTTGGCTATGAAATCTGAAAAGTATACACACACATATACTTACTCTAGTGACTGTATTTCCGGAGCGGAAAAAAAAAAATTCGGTCTTATCGCAATTATACAACTTATTTTAAAAAAACCACAAAAATATCTGTTAATTTTTTCCCGATTTTGTTAAATAATAGTTGTTTCTCTGACCCGCTGTTGCACTGCTGAAGTTAAGAAATTCGCTGAAAAGAGTATCTTTATTTTTAAGGTGAACCTACTTAGAGAACTTACAGTGTGAGATTTCCCACTTTGATAAATTAAAAAGCAGAGAACAATTAATTCAAACAGTCTTTCTTGGAAAGTGGCTTGCCGCGTTCTTCAGTATAAGTTCGCTCAGGGTTCAATTTCCATTACTAAAACAGATTTCCATAGAATCATTTTGCTACTTGACGAATCAGAAATTAGTTCAAGTTTCTTAGTACCTCAAATAGGAATTGAATTTTATTATTTTTTTTGCCTTCGTATCTGCTTTTACTATGTTTATTCACCAACATTGAATGAAGTTTATTTATTAATGAGTTTATTTGAATGTTGTTAAGTGTTATTTATCAAAAACGAAAAACCAAAACAAAAAAGCCTAGCTTCTTAAATTAAAAAAAATCGTTATCTTTTTGTTGTTGTTGAAAATACTATTTTTTTTTTCTTTACAATATTAGTCTACAGTATATTTTAAAACTACCATGTAATATTACAATATTTAATAATACTAAAATAATACTCTACTATTATAATAACAAAATTATAAAACATAAAGCTGTGTCTCTGAAAAAAAAAAATTCTATTCAATTATATAAGGGGCTGTCCATAAACTAGGTCACGCGAATTTTGTTATTTTCGACCCCATCCTTGTCAAACTTTGTCACAATCTTATAAACCTCCCTCCCTGATATTACGTCACAATATCATCAGGGTGTGTACAGAATCAGGGAAATCAGGGAAACCGGGAATTATCAGGGAATTTTGTTATTCTGGAAAAAATCAGGGAATTATCAGGGAATTTTGCAATTATTACTTAAAATCAGGGAAGTTTTTGGTTGAACAGATCGTTTTTTGTTTTTTTTTCGGTTGAACAGATCGTTTTTTTTTTTTTTTTTTTTTGGTTGAACAGAGTGGTTTTTTTTTTTTTGGTTGAACAGATCAGGGAATTATCAGGGAATTTTAAAAGAAATTGTTCATGAAATCAGGGAAAAATCAGGGAATTTTTTTATACAGATTTTGTAGACACCCTGATCATGCACCCTCCCCCTACTTTACATTAAAAACTAAAGTATTAAAATATTCAGTTCAGTATAACCATTAATCAACTCAGTCGTAAGATAAGAGAACTTTATCCTGTAACTGCCTTATCCCTTATCCTGGCAAACAGCCCTATAAGACCGCGGAACAATAGAAAATCAATTGTCTGTTGTGATTTCTTGGCAATTAGGTAACAATCAAAAATAAAAATAAAAGTATGATGCATTTTAATCTTCAATATAGTTCAATATACTATTAGTAAACATATTAAATATTTTGTAATTTTTTCCTACAAAGTTTAGTAATCATTGATAAAAAATGAAATTTATGTCCTTTTTTATTTCTTTGGGCAAGATATATAAAAAATCAAATAATCTAAATACAATATTAAAAAAATAGAATCAACATCTAAAATTTAAACGATCTCTTTGGTATTATTGGTAGGTACAAATAACCAAAAGTTAAATCTTTAAAAGAAAAATCAAAATCTGAAATTAAAAATTACCTTTTTTCGTATCCCAGGTTCCTTTTCGTAATCAAATAATAAATTATTTTTCGTAATCAAATAAATCGCAGTTCAATGCTAAAAAAAGTAAAATTAACATTAAAATTCTTTTTGGTATCAAATAATAAGTAATCAAATAATCGTCAAAAAGTCAAAAAAATTCAAAAAATGCATTTTAGTAAAATTTAATGTGACGTCACATATTATCTGACCTTCCCTTTCCCTCCCTCTGTCACGTTAAGCCCCCCCCCCCCCCCCCCGACCTGCATACATAGTTTATGGACAGCCCCTAAGTACACTATTATTATTAATTTAACAAGAGATATTTGCATCTGCCATTTCTTCGCGGTAGAATTGAGCGTTATAAACTAAATGGAAGAGAATTGTAATTTATTGCGGGAAAGAACAGCTGCTTGAATTACGGATAAGAATAAGTTAATTAGAACAACTTTTGTTCTTAGCCTTTGCTGAATTTATTTCCACTTGCAGTTGGTTGTCTCTTTTATCTTTTTTTTTTTCCACTAAGTAAGCTGCTGCCATCTATTAGCGCAAAGAAGAACTTTCATATTGAGAGTTAAATAAATCAATTTTATCTTTCATTTTACTGTTTTTTTCTTAATGTTTAACATAAATGAAAAATTAAAAAAAAAAAAAAAAATTATACATATAAATTAATTAAGAAAACCCTAAATTAATTATCAGCAAATTCATTTCGAAACAATATTTAATAAAATTTAATGTTTTAATAAAAGGGGAAAAAATAAATAAAATTAATTCCTTTTCAATTTACAAAATCTGGTCTGTATTCACTAAAAAATTACGAAAATAAAATTAAATTTAACGTGCGTGCAAGATTATTATATAAAAGAAAACATACGCGCACATAACTAAACAAAAATTCACTGAGCTAATTTTGGTTTTGTACTGAGAATCGAGTACACTCTGGGCGGATCAGACTGATGAAGAGTATAGTAACTCGAAACGATACAGTCTCCGATTGCTTAGTTATGTGCATTTTTGTTTTCTTTTATGTAAATTACGAAAATACTTTTTATTCGAAAAGCTTGAGAATCATATTTTGTGGAATAATTGTCCATAATTATTATCGTAAGGAAAGTTTTTATATAGGCGATTTATATTTTTATATAGAGTATACATATATATTACAAATCATTAATATAAAAAAATATGTTGTCTTAGGAATAGGTAATATTTCTTCTGATATTTATCAACGAAGTTTTTATTGAATTGTTTCGTAGCATCAACAAACAACACTAAACAAGCACATCACCATTAATAATATAACACTGACGAAAGCCGAATTACATCGTGCCAAATCCAAGATATACTTTGCATTTCTCTCTCTTCAATAACGTCATAGAACAATTCAAAAAACGCTTTTGCACTATTTACTCTTACAACAACTTTCATAATTTACATTAACAATAGCACGATGCTTTTTCACTATTACAATAACTTCCGTAACTATATTAACTTTCACGATTTACAATTAACAATAGCACAATTTACATCAAAAGCAGGACACTTTTTTTTCACTAAAACCTTCTATTTATTTTTCCTTCATTACTTCTTTACAATTTCTTACACTATCCTCCCCTGTTTGAATTCCTCAATCCTTATTTATACACTTATAATTTCTAATTACACAAGATTCATAATGAATGTGTTTATCTATAATGAATGATCTGCAATTTGAAAGTGATTCTTTAGGGTAGTTGTTATGGTGTGCTGCTAATGTCCCAATACTAAGTTTCAATAATAAGTTCAGTAGTACAAAAATATGCTTGAAATTAACTTAATTCATTTTATTTACTGATATTGTTTTTATCCAGTGTTGATTTTTTTTTTGTCAACAGATTGGATAATTAAATACTTTTATGAGAAGATATAACTTGATTCTTTGTCGGAAACCATTTTCTTCAGTGAATTTTATTCTCTTTTTTTTTTTTTATTTATTTCCATGGTTCTTATAATTTAACATAATAACTTACTATTTCTTCAGCTTAAATTTTGAAGAGATTTTTCGTTGATCATTTTTTAATTTAAATTTTTTAGGCTATTTTCCAAAGCAAAGTAGGCTTAAATAACTCGTAACATCTTAACTCTTCTATATTTAAATAAATGAAAACATCGATCCTTAAAACTTCAAAACATCCTTATATCTTCTCGATATTTCTATACTCTCAACGAGTATTTTCTTCAGGAGAAAAAAATAAAATTCTTTCTTACATTGTGAAAAACAGAAGTGAAGCATAATAATCCAAAATAAAAGAATTCAATAACGTTACAATATAATATCTTACCATTACAAGTAAACAATGAAATAAAATGCAATCACAATAAAAGAACATAATAACGCTACAACATAATCCGGTTGTAGCGATTGTCCGGTTGGCGATTTTCTCTCCAACATAACTTCGTATCATTATTAATTAACTGCAATCACATTGTTTGAAATTAAGTCAAATTTAATTTTGACTTAACGTATTTATTTATATATGAAAATTATAAACAGAAATAAGTACGTTAAGTCAAAATTAAATTTGACTTAATTTCATAAAATGTGATTGCAGTTATTTTCAAAAAAGGTGATTGCAGTTAACAAACAATGTGATTGCAGTTAATTAATAATGATACGAAGTTATGTTGTAGCGTTATTATGTTCTTTTATTGTGATTGCATTTTATTTCATTGTTTATTTGTAATGATAAGATATTATATTGTAACGTTATTGTATTCTTTTATTTTGGATTATTATGCTTCACTTCTGTTTTTTAAGATGTAAGAAATAATTTTATTTTTTTCTCCTGAAGAAAATACTCGTTGAGAGTATAGAAATATCGAGAAGATATAAAGATGTTTTGAAGTTTTAAGGATCGATGTTTTCATTTATTCAAAGTAGGCTTATCAAGTGATGTCAGTCTGTATTCCCTAATAACTTTTAGTACCCCTGGTATATCTTCTTAAAACTTGTTTCAAAGGGACAGGAACGATCTAATTTTCATTGTTTTGAGAAAGTGGCAAGAATTCCCATAGAAAAACATTGGAGTCTAAACAATGGAATTCTATGCTATTTCTGTTAATCTCTCATTGGCATGAATTTGCTTTGTTTTCTTTAGCGCATGATTGGTAATTCCTCTTTTTTCTTTAACATCTTCATCTGCACGTTAAACCTTCTGTCTTTATTGTCATAACAATGAATATTAATCCGTTTTAGTTAATCCGTTGTTTGATCTGATTAAAATTTATCTGATTTATACAATTCAAATAAATAATGCGGATTTAATTCATTTTTTTTATAAAATAAAAAACAAATATTTTTTGTATTCAGTAAAAAATTGAGTATAAAAGTTAATTTTGTATAAAATTGAATGTAAATGTAAGCTTCATTGTCGTCTTTTTTCAACACTTAAAAAATCTGCCTAATCTCTAATATGTATAAAGGAGGACGATTGTGGATTTGTTTGTTGGCTATACCCCCTAGGCCCTTTGACCTATCTGGACCAAACTTTGCAGAATTACTCTTTAGGACTCTGAAGAAAAAACACACCACCCCTAACGGAAGAAAAGGGGTGAAATCCATGAAATAGTGCCACAAATGCACAAGATGGTGACAATGAGAACTGCACAAATTTTGTTGTGCAACAATTGGAACTGAAATTTTGTTGTGCTTAGTAGCGCTGCATATGAAACTGTGGCGACAATGGGAACTATACAAATATTTTACTTGATATAAAATAAAACACATACTTTAACTCTTCAATTAAACATTCTCTTCAATATTTCAACTCTCTGAACTAGAATTTTCTTCAGAAACCATACATGAGAAAGAAAAATAACATCTTTCTTCCATTTCTAACAGAAATGAAGTACAACAATCAAAGAAAAGAATACAAAAACGTTATAAATAATATCCTCCTTTTTCAGTATTATATAAAATGGATACAAAAAAGGTTACAAATAACCTCCTTCTTTTCATTATTACCTTTACAACAATCATGGATAAAATTAAATTCTTAGTTTTGATTTACTATTTTTATTATTGTTTATAATCTTTACAAATAACCCAAAAGATATTGTGTTCATCTTTAATGACCTGTCTCTATTCATACATTTTGACATGTTAATAAATCCAGATTCCAAGATATAACGTTCCTTTTCCTCTTTGGGTTCGTAAATAACCTCTACAATGGGATCTGGATTATGTGACATTTTTATAACATGATCTGCCCAATCTGATATTCCTAATTTATTTTTCTTAAAAGCTCTTAAGTGTTCTTTCAGGTGTTCTTTAACTGCTCTTCCCGTGCTTCGCATGTATATTTCATGACAAGTTCTACATTCTAGTGAATAAATCACTCCCATTCAACAAAGAATATTGCCCTCATCCTCTTTATATTTCCTTTTCTTGAGCCTTTGCAAAAAATCACTTTCATTTTGTTTTCTTCAAACATTTCCTTTATTTCTGTATCTATTATGAAACCTATAGGAAATTGTACAAGCTAATTTTGATTTACTTTATTAACTTGACTTGAAGTATTACTATCTTTTTTCATATTTCTTTTACAAAAAAACTTATTAAAATTTACATTGATGAATCTTTGGGGATATTCGTTCATCTTTAATTTATTGCGAAATTTACTTATCTTTCCTTTCCGTAATTTTCTATCTTCCGTATGTGAAGTTATTCTTCTTAAATTATTAAATATAATCTCTTTCTTCGTTGGTATTCTGTGATTAGACTCATAATTTAGTAAGTGGTTGCTTTGAAACTCTTTTTGATAATATTCATAAGTAATTGTGTTGTCTTTATTAACCAATAATACATCAAGAAAACGTAAACATCCCTCCTTTTCCATTTCATACGTGAATTATATGTTCTTATTTATTGAATTTACAAATTTATAAAACTCGGAAAACTATCTTTCCGTTCCCTCCCATAACACAAAATGTCATCCGCATACCTAAGATAAGAGAATTTTGACTTGTCCCATTTCAAAATTGAGTTTTTTTTTCTAGCCAATTTAAATACAAACTACAAATAGAACCTGATACCGGGCTACCCATCGGAAAACCCTTTTTTTGAGCATAAATCTTGTCTTCAAATTTACAATATTTGTTTTCACATATGAGTTTCAATAAATCCGTGAAAGTTTCTTTATCCAAATATACTCTTTCAAAATTTCCCCATTTTCATCACATTTTCCTGCTATTACTTCTAATGCTTCTACCACTGGCACATGTGTCAATATTGCAATTATATGCAGGGAAAATAATTTTACTTTATATCTCTTCTTTAATCTATCATATTTATACTTATTAATATAATCTGTTAAGTTTGCCGTATTTTTAGTACTCTCTGCAGCAGATTTGAACAAAACTACATTCTCCTAGTTACAGTGTTTACAGGATCTTCCTTTTAAGAATAGAAAAGATTATTGTTAATACTATGCTATTGTTTTATAAATAAGTAAAGCCACTTACCGAAAAGTTATTGAATTTGAATGTCAATTTAAAATGGAACAGATGTTAACATAACTTGCACGCTAAGAATTTTGCCAGATTTGTCTTTAGTGTGCGAAATAGTCAATAGATGGCAACACTGCAGCTGCCAATGCAATATTAAGAATTCCCGCTCTTACTGTCGGAATCAGAGAACGGCAAGTTAAGTTTTCAGGAAGCCAAAGGCGGCCTCTTTATGTAAATTATCAGCAGGAAATGTTCTTTTTCGCTTCACTGAAAAAAAAATAAATAATAATAATAAAATAATGTTTTCTTCAGAGGGAGAAAAAAAAAAATCTGAAGAAACAAGTAACTCCGTCAAAAAAATGAAGGGATAATACCATTAATTGTAACAATAGAAATTCGTGCTTTTAAAAAATTTTAATTATAAGTTTTGTTTTTTTTTCTTTAATTTCTCCATAAATATCATTTTTCCATTTTCTTCTTATTATTATTCTCGATTTTTATTTTACTTTTTTTTTTCGGCAAAGTTCAAAAACTGTTTGAGATTGCGCAACTTATGACGTAAGAAGTTGTGGCCTTACTTTAATGAATTTTGTTATCTCACATATCAGAAGGAAGACAATGATGTGGGCTAAACAGGAGAAGTTTTTAACTTGCAACCGATATGTTTTTAATATTTTATACACTATATATTTCCTGAAAGGATATAAAAAAAAAAAGCTCAAATATTGTATAAATAAAGATGGTTCCCCATAATTAATAAGATGGTTCTTATAGTCTGCAGTGTGGCTATGATCAGGCCGGAAGCAAACCATGCTGCGACACCTTCGTGATTGCACTGTTCCGTGGCTTTGAAGCTGTGGCTGACAAATAGGGGATCTGCTACTTGCTAAAAGTAGGAGGAGGAAGAAGTGGTTATGTAATCATCCAATACCTTTTTTTAAACTTTATTTATTGATCGTAAAAAGAATTACGATAGAAAAAAAATGTAAGTTTTTCTCTCAAATTTAATCATTTTAATATATAAACTTTTTTAATTAAGATATTTTTTTAAAAAAGAAACTTTTTAAAGTGTTTATTATAAATAAATAGTAATGTAATATTATTTGACATATATTTAATATTTGCTCCAATTAATTAATTAACGGCTAAAATTTGATAATAAAAATTCTGGAACAAAAAAAAAAATAGAAAAAAACAAAAAACAAAACAAAACGACCTATTGTTTATTGTAACTTGTAAAAATGAATCCATGTTTCTTTGTATATAG